>OY482671.1:19499228-19934336 GCA_960531455.1 Urophora cardui | reverse complement strand
AAAACCATGGGACAATAACGTTTTTGTTCACTTTATTTGTATTTTCATATTTTTATCAAAGCAAAAGCAAAAACAAAAAAATGATACTAAGTAGGTATATTGCCATAAAAATCTATATGCTAAATGACTGGAAAGCATTGCATTTTGCAGTGCACAATGTAGGAAAAAAATAAAAATAGGTAAAAAAAACTTTTTAAGTTAAACGGTTTTATGTTATACATACATTGCAATGTTTAAGATAAATATACTAAAAACCAAAAAATAATAAAATAGATACAGTCGGGGAATTATAAACATTTGCATAGACTAGACTAAAATAAAACCGTGGGGCACGTCAATTGTCTACAATCGTTGATTAAAATGTTTGTTTTGTAATGTTACACTATAATTAGGCAGTTGTTCAACCGACAACGATGGACGTGTGATAAGTAGGGCTAGAATGTGGAAAAAAAGCTAGCAAGCTCGATTATAAGCGAGTTTTAGGGTTTCATAGTGGTGAGCGAGTAGTACTTTTATCATATGTTTTGTCGATTAAAGACAAACTACGAGCAGTGAAACGATTCCTCGTGTGAATGTCCAACGATAAACTAGTTGAAACATCTCTTTTATTAACATGGAGTGTATAACTATTGGAATTTCCATGAGCAAGAAAATAGTAAGTATTTTCCTCACCGTCTGCGGGCCAACTGCCTAACGACGAATTAAACGATTCTTCTATCGCACATTAAGTCGATAATTTGTAGACAATTGACGTGCCCCCCGGTTTTATTTTAGTCTAGTCTATGCAAATGTTTATAATTCCCACGACTGTATCTATTTTATTATTTTTTGGTTTTTAGTATATTTATCTTAAACATTGCAATGTATGTATAACATAAAACCGTTTAACTTAAAAAGTTTTTTTTACCTATTTTTATTTTCTAGTTTTTAGTTTTTATTTCGCATTCTGTTTAATTCATTTAGTGCTTCATTATTGCAAGGTTTCTTGCCCGTTAGTTTATTGCAGTCCAACGCCTCTATAGCGACCCACGCGCCACCTATCGGAAGTTTTTTTTAGGAAAATATTTCCTTTCAAGGTAGTAATACATGTTCCGAATTTCAGCCAAATCGGACCATAAATGCGATTTTTGTAAATATAGCGACCCACGCGCCACCTAGCGGAATTGTTTTTTTAAGAAAATATTTCTTTTCAAGGTAGTAATACATGTTCCGAATTTCAGCCAAATCGGACCATAAATGCGATTTTTGTAAATATAGCGACCCACGCGCCACCTAGCGGAATTTTTTTTTTTAAGAAAATATTTCTTTTCAAGGTAGTAATACATGTTCCGAATTTCAGCCAAATCGGACCATAAATGCGATTTTTGTAAATATAGCGACCCACGCGCCACCTAGCGGAATTTTTTTTTTAAGAAAATATTTCTTTTCAAGGTAGTAATACATGTTCCGAATTTCAGCCAAATCGGACCATAAATGCGATTTTTGTAAATATAGCGACCCACGCGCCACCTAGCGGAATTTTTTTTTAAAGAAAATATTTCTTTTCAAGGTAGTAATACATGTTCCGAATTTCAGCCAAATCGGACCATAAATGCGATTTTTGTAAATATAGCGACCCACGCGCCACCTAGCGGAATTTTTTTTTCATAATATTGCATTGTCATCGGGGTTATACATGCGTGCAAAATTTCAGATTAATCGGTTGACAGGAAGAGGGTGAAATTTGAATTACTAAATTTGACCCAAGAATAAAGAATAAAACAAACGGGGTGAGCTAAATAAAACCGTTTAATAAAAAAAGCTAGCAAGCTCGATTATAAGCGAGTTTTAGGGTTTCATAGTGGTGAGCGAGTAGTACTTTTATCATATGTTTTGTCGATTAAAGACAAACTACGAGCAGTGAAACGATTCCTCGTGTGAATGTCCAACGATAAACTAGTTGAAACATCTCTTTTATTAACATGGAGTGTATAACTATTGGAATTTCCATGAGCAAGAAAATAGTAAGTATTTTCCTCACCGTCTGCGGGCCAACTGCCTAACGACGAATTAAACGATTCTTCTATCGCACATTAAGTCGATAATTTGTAGACAATTGACGTGCCCCCCGGTTTTATTTTAGTCTAGTCTATGCAAATGTTTATAATTCCCACGACTGTATCTATTTTATTATTTTTTGGTTTTTAGTATATTTATCTTAAACATTGCAATGTATGTATAACATAAAACCGTTTAACTTAAAAAGTTTTTTTTACCTATTTTTATTTTCTAGTTTTTAGTTTTTATTTCGCATTCTGTTTAATTCATTTAGTGCTTCATTATTGCAAGGTTTCTTGCCCGTTAGTTTATTGCAGTCCAACGCCTCTATAGCGACCCACGCGCCACCTATCGGAAGTTTTTTTTAGGAAAATATTTCCTTTCAAGGTAGTAATACATGTTCCGAATTTCAGCCAAATCGGACCATAAATGCGATTTTTGTAAATATAGCGACCCACGCGCCACCTAGCGGAATTGTTTTTTTAAGAAAATATTTCTTTTCAAGGTAGTAATACATGTTCCGAATTTCAGCCAAATCGGACCATAAATGCGATTTTTGTAAATATAGCGACCCACGCGCCACCTAGCGGAATTTTTTTTTTTAAGAAAATATTTCTTTTCAAGGTAGTAATACATGTTCCGAATTTCAGCCAAATCGGACCATAAATGCGATTTTTGTAAATATAGCGACCCACGCGCCACCTAGCGGAATTTTTTTTTTAAGAAAATATTTCTTTTCAAGGTAGTAATACATGTTCCGAATTTCAGCCAAATCGGACCATAAATGCGATTTTTGTAAATATAGCGACCCACGCGCCACCTAGCGGAATTTTTTTTTAAAGAAAATATTTCTTTTCAAGGTAGTAATACATGTTCCGAATTTCAGCCAAATCGGACCATAAATGCGATTTTTGTAAATATAGCGACCCACGCGCCACCTAGCGGAATTTTTTTTTCATAATATTGCATTGTCATCGGGGTTATACATGCGTGCAAAATTTCAGATTAATCGGTTGACAGGAAGAGGGTGAAATTTGAATTACTAAATTTGACCCAAGAATAAAGAATAAAACAAACGGGGTGAGCTAAATAAAACCGTTTAAAAAACTCGTATCTATTTATGTATGTATGTTTGCGTGCACATTAGGCCGGGGCGATTTTTATGGAGATAAATTTATCGATAGCATAAGCCTAAGTTTTGGAGTATAAATTTGCAAGTTTTGCAGCTAAAATTCTGAAATTTTGAATTTTGAGCATCATCGATATCGGATGACTATAACATAGAGATGCCATACCATGATTTTGTGCTAAATAAAAAAAAGGAGTGCATATTTACTAGTGCTATACCGGAAGATAAATTATACATAATTTTAAAATTTTGTCTCAATATTGAATTTACTTTAATTTTAAGTAATTTGCAAGAAAATTTAAGA
This sequence comes from Urophora cardui, assembly GCA_960531455.1. Taxonomy (NCBI): domain Eukaryota; kingdom Metazoa; phylum Arthropoda; class Insecta; order Diptera; family Tephritidae; genus Urophora; species Urophora cardui. The sequence continues at coordinate 19,930,866 of OY482671.1, read as the reverse complement.
TATATTATGCACAGCAAGAGATATTTGCGAAAATATGTAATTTTGGGCATTCAACCTCCAAAACCGGAAATCAGGCTATATCTCGAAATCGACACAAGCGATTTTAATTCTGCTGTCATATCTGGATGCAGCATAAAATTAAATAAAATAAAATAAATATTTTATGTGAATTTTATATGAGCTATTGGCCACTTTTTAATTAAGGAAAATTGAAAAAATTTTTTTGGTAGAAGTTATGGATCCATTTCGGAGACCACCACATCCCCTCATCAGACTTCTTCAGGCGGCCTCAACCGAGAATCGAACTTAAGTCTTTGTTATTGTTTTTAGAATTAAGCGAAACAAAGCTGACGGCGGTGGTAGCTCAATGGGATTGTCATTGGATTACCAATCGAAAAGACTTAAGTTAGATTCTCGGTTGAGGCCGCCTGAAGAAGTCTGATGAGGGGATGTGGTGGTCTCCGAAATGGATCCATAACTTCTACCAAAAAATTTTTTTTTAAATTTCCTTAATTAAAAACTGGCCAATAGCTCATATACAATTCACATAAAATAATTATTAGAAAAAACGGCAGTGTAAAAACATACGTAAAATAAAATAAAATGTATCCAATTTGATGTGCATATTGGCATGGTTATTTTTCTCGATTTTTTTTCATTTAAAAAAATCTGTCTTGATCCATAAGAACCAAATTACGAAACATCAAAAGTTATTTTAGACAAATGCCGTTTAAGAGTCTTCACTAAGAAAAAATAGGTAAAAAAAACTTTTTAAGTTAAACGGTTTTATGTTATACATACATTGCAATGTTTAAGATAAATATACTAAAAACCAAAAAATAATAAAATAGATACAGTCGTGGGAATTATAAACATTTGCATAGACTAGACTAAAATAAAACCGTGGGGCACGTCAATTGTCTACAATCGTTGATTAAAATGTTTGTTTTGTAATGTTACACTATAATTAGGCAGTTGTTCAACCGACAACGATGGACGTGTGATAAGTAGGGCTAGAATGTGGAATAAAAATAGGTAAAAAAAACTTTTTAAGTTAAACGGTTTTATGTTATACATACATTGCAATGTTTAAGATAAATATACTAAAAACCAAAAAATAATAAAATAGATACAGTCGTGGGAATTATAAACATTTGCATAGACTAGACTAAAATAAAACCGTGGGGCACGTCAATTGTCTACAATCGTTGATTAAAATGTTTGTTTTGTAATGTTACACTATAATTAGGCAGTTGTTCAACCGACAACGATGGACGTGTGATAAGTAGGGCTAGAATGTGGAAAAAAAGCTAGCAAGCTCGATTATAAGCGAGTTTTAGGGTTTCATAGTGGTGAGCGAGTAGTACTTTTATCATATGTTTTGTCGATTAAAGACAAACTACGAGCAGTGAAACGATTCCTCGTGTGAATGTCCAACGATAAACTAGTTGAAACATCTCTTTTATTAACATGGAGTGTATAACTATTGGAATTTCCATGAGCAAGAAAATAGTAAGTATTTTCCTCACCGTCTGCGGGCCAACTGCCTAACGACGAATTAAACGATTCTTCTATCGCACATTAAGTCGATAATTTGTAGACAATTGACGTGCCCCCCGGTTTTATTTTAGTCTAGTCTATGCAAATGTTTATAATTCCCACGACTGTATCTATTTTATTATTTTTTGGTTTTTAGTATATTTATCTTAAACATTGCAATGTATGTATAACATAAAACCGTTTAACTTAAAAAGTTTTTTTTACCTATTTTTATTTTCTAGTTTTTAGTTTTTATTTCGCATTCTGTTTAATTCATTTAGTGCTTCATTATTGCAAGGTTTCTTGCCCGTTAGTTTATTGCAGTCCAACGCCTCTATAGCGACCCACGCGCCACCTATCGGAAGTTTTTTTTAGGAAAATATTTCCTTTCAAGGTAGTAATACATGTTCCGAATTTCAGCCAAATCGGACCATAAATGCGATTTTTGTAAATATAGCGACCCACGCGCCACCTAGCGGAATTTTTTTTTTAAGAAAATATTTCTTTTCAAGGTAGTAATACATGTTCCGAATTTCAGCCAAATCGGACCATAAATGCGATTTTTGTAAATATAGCGACCCACGCGCCACCTAGCGGAATTTTTTTTTAAAGAAAATATTTCTTTTCAAGGTAGTAATACATGTTCCGAATTTCAGCCAAATCGGACCATAAATGCGATTTTTGTAAATATAGCGACCCACGCGCCACCTAGCGGAATTTTTTTTTCATAATATTGCATTGTCATCGGGGTTATACATGCGTGCAAAATTTCAGATTAATCGGTTGACAGGAAGAGGGTGAAATTTGAATTACTAAATTTGACCCAAGAATAAAGAATAAAACAAACGGGGTGAGCTAAATAAAACCGTTTAAAAATGAGCGGAATCCCAGTTTCGTTGGCACGATATATGTACATATGTAGGTTAGTAAATCGTCCCGGCCTAATGTACATATGTATCTACATTAGTGCATTATGTATATATGTATAACGGAAAAAATACAAAAAAATATACATACATATGCATATATGTTGATAAATACTAACTAATTAAATATGCAACACACAGAAGCACAACATAATACATACCCTCCAAAGGCATACAGCTTATTTGAGGCTTATTTCAGATTATAATAAGGCTTAATAATGCTTAAAATTTCTAAACTTATTTCCCTGCATTGTTCCGTGCCTGTGCTTCGATAAGTTTCTTGAGGCCACAATAGAGGCGGAAGGCTGGCGTAAAGCTGGGTATCCACATCATAAGAAATTGCTCAAGAAAAAATTGGCATTTATTTCTTAAGTAATTTTGACGTTTGATTTTTTCTTCAAGAAATATATACAATCGTATATATTTCTTGGCAAAACCAGCGTTGCCAACCTCATTTTTCGTCAAAAATTGTAATATATTTTCTTGTGAAGTGGATACTGCCTAAAGAAAATTTGACACATGAAAATTTCTTGACCATTTCTTAAGCGTTTTTTTATATGGAGTTTTAGCATTTCTTGTGATGAGGATACTCTGCTTAAGGGTGTAGACGAATGAAAACGCTATACATGTGTATACAGATGGGTCTTAGACTTCAGAAGGAGTAGGGGCTGCAGTCTACTGCAGTGAGCTGAATATCAGTATCAGTATTAGGCTGCCAGATCGCTGTAGTGTCTTTCAGGCGGAGGTAATAGCAGTAAAGAGGGCAGCGGAAATGTTAGTCTGCAATCCCTTACGAAGGGGACATATCAACTTATATATAGATAGTCAGGCGGCTATTAAGTCGATACTGTCGCATAGCACCTTATCTAGGTGTGTAGGGGACTGTAGAGAGGCCTTAAGGGTAATGTGTAGGGATAACAATGTCCATTTGTACTGGATCCCAGGCCACAGGGGGATATACGGCAATGAGAAGGCTGATGAGCTAGCAAAGAAGGGATCAGGTCTCGGAGCATGGCTGTAGAGTGTCCAAAATTATGTGTATGTCGCTCGATCCGAAGCTAACGAAATGGTTGCTTTCCCTGAAAAGGGAAGAATGCAGACTTATAATCGGGGTCCTCACAGGACACTGCCTTTTAGCATCACATGCGTTCAAAATGGGACTGGTTGATGAAGGTGAATGCAGAGGATGCGGACTGCAGGAGGAGACAGTGGAGCACGTTCTATGCTCGTGTCCTGCGTTTTCTAGGCTAAGACTTCGGCTACTAGGGAAAGTCTTCTTCAATGATATCTATAACATGTATCCACAGTAGAGGTAAAGAAACTCTTGGCATTTGCCAAAGGGACGGGAATGTTCTTCAGTTTGAGTCCGGGCTTCGAAGTATAGGTGTTCATGTTCAATGAACTTTCTGGTAACACTACGGGCTTATATAGTCTATGTGAGGCTATTAGTGGCCAGCCAGTATAACCTAGCCCAACCTACCTGTGTTGATGCCATCAGGTTATAAGTAGGCTCTCTCTCTCTCTCTCTCCTCCCTCTCTCTGAGAGGAAACCGCAAGGCTTATTCGCAATAAGATATAAGGTTTTGTTAGCTCTTTTTAATTAAAGCTTATGTGGAGATAAAATAGCGCATAATAAGGCTTATACGCCATAAAAAATTAGGTTTAACTCATTCCATTATATGGAGTGTAACAACCTTATCTAAGGCAATATATAAGGTATTATAAAAAATGACGTGTTTTTTTTGTTAGTTATGTACTATTAAAACAAGTTGACAGATATGTATATATGTACCTTATGCACGCCTTATTTGATTAAACTCCCTAAGCACTTTTTTGAGGGTATTTACATAAGTACATAAAACATACATACATGCATACATTCAGCTTGAGTTTAACCATTAATAAAAAGTGAACTTATTTGTTACTAATACGCCATGGCATACGCAGCACATTTATTGTATTAGTGAACAAAATGGATAATATACAGATGTATGTATGTATGTTTTTTGTACATACCCTGCAAAAAAATGTGCGATTAATACCGAAATAGATTTGTCCCGGATTGATCTCTTTCGAGAACAATCGGTCCACAATTAGTCCCCGATTGTTCCCGTACGGGTATAAATGTAGACTAATTGTTCCCTAACGGGTACCAATGTAGATTAATCGCTTTCATCCCGATCGGGTACAAATGTAGATCAATCGCTTTCATTCCGAACGGGTACAAATCTAGATACCTTAAATTTAGAAATTTTAAAAAATATGCAATGTATTTAAAAAATTGTAGAACAACCGGTAAAACGAATTGAACACCCTTTCTTTTAATAACAATGATGAATAATAATTTTAACAAAATGTTGCCTAAAATATTCTATGAAAAAATCCTTTACATTACGCTCATATAATGCATACTCAAAGCTTACAATTTTTTTTATTTATTTATTGAGATTTTTTTCAAAAGTAAAACATTATATAATCTTTATTCATATATGCATGAACATTTACAATTTTTTAAAGATTGTTATTAAAAATTGCCTTGGCGAACAACTTGGAAAAATCTACATTTGTACCCGTTCGGGATGTAAGCGATTGATCAACATTTGTACCCGTTCGGGATAAAAGCGATTGATCTACATTTGTACCCGTTCGGGTATACAAGTTGAACAATTAGTCTCTTCATAGGACATGCTCGAACAAATGCGATCAATTCACTCCATATAAAGGGATGTAAATTTGTATTAGTCGCATGCTCCCTTGCGATTAATCCCGGACACGTCCCGGATTAATCGCATTTTTTGCAGGGTATATTCTAGCGCTTGCACTCGCACAAAAAGCTTGCCTCTCTACCGGCAAATGGCAACCTTTTTTGTATTTTTTTGCATAATTTTTTTTGCTCGTTCTTTTTGCTTTCAAAATTTCTCTAATTTTTTATTTTAATTTATTTTGTTCTTTTGTTTGTGCCTTTTGCCCCTTTTGCTTCACTTTCATTGCTTGCTATTACATTTCGCAAGCATTTGCTGCTTTGGTTTCTAATTCGCATTGCACTTTTGCCATGACGACGCGCCCCATTGCTGAACTCCCCCTTCCCCCTCCCCACCCCCCTTTGCTGTGGCTACGGCTAAATGGCCGCGACCAGCGAACAAGAACCAACAGCCAAGCACCAAGTAGCACAGTCATAGTCATAATCATTGCATAAAAAGCATACATATTTACATATATTAAAGCGTATCTATGTAATATATATGTATGGACATGTACATGTACATTAGGGTGATGCTTAAAAATTAAATTAGCGATTTTTTCGGGTAACTGTACAGTAAAAAATATTATATATGTACATATCAGTGGCGGACCTAGCATAAATTGTCTGAGGAAGCCCATGTATGTGTGAAGCATAAACATTAGCCATTTACGTAATTTTCTTTGCTGTATTATCTAAAAGTCTGGTTGCGTTCCGTCATTGACTTTGATCTAGAGCTCTCGATTTTTGTTTTTAACATTTTCGAGTAGCCCGAATAAATGCTTTTCAAATGCTCAAACACTCGTTTGTTTGCTTATTACCCGTATGTTTGTACGGGCATTTGAACAATTCGCGTATTTGAAGTTTGTTTTTTCTCGTTTATTTTTTTTTTTTTTTTTGTCTTCATATGTATTTTTTATTTTTGTTTTCTTGATGCACATTTTTTTGTTTGTACACTCAGAGAAAATGAATCAAAAATAAAATTTTTATTTTTATGATGAACGTTTTAAACCAGGTCATTTTTATTTTAAAAATGGAAATTTATAAATTAAAAATGAAAATTAAAAATTAAAATGTATTTAGGATTGAAAAAGGAGCATGTTTAAATTAAAAATGAAAATTAATGGAATAAAACGAAATTTTTTGGTTCAAATTTTCATAGTGCTTAAAATAAAAATTAACATTTTTAAATTTGAAATGTTTTTCTTGATTTTGCCATTTTACAATGAACATCTTTAAAATAAAAATGTTCGTATTTAAATTATTTTTAAATACGTCTTGGCCCATATCTGGGGGCCCGGCCTAGCCCTTACAATTAAAATAGTTCTATCTCGAAGTCTTCATCATTTGATGCCAATATCTCACAGAAACATTCGAGGACCATCTGGGTCCACGTTATGACCCATATCTGGAGACCCGGCCAAGGCATCACAGTTAAAAGAGTTCTATGTATGTTGGAGTCCTCATCAAGACCAATTGCTACCAATATCGCTCAGAAACATTCGAGGGTCATCCGGGTCCACATTTTGATTGATGACGCTAAACTTATAGGGAAATCTCACACAAAAGCGTAGAGGTATTTTTAATTTCCTTATACTGACGGAAATTTCAGCAGTAGCAAGTGTATTTGCTTATTATCTAATATCTAAAAAATGGGTGCTTTAGTGTTTGAAGAACTGAGGTCCAATTACCAAAAGTCGTGAAATGTTTGATTTTATTTGATTTTGATTTCCGCCGTAATGTGTGGAAACGTTAAAGCATGCTCACTGTGTTGTGATTGGCTGTACAAACAAAATACACATTGTGAGGTGGATTGGTGGTGTATTTGCGCTATTTTCTTAGCATGCTTTTAGGCACCGGATGTACAGTGGGGGCAGTGTTGCCACAGCCAAAATAAAAAATTTACCAAAAATTAAAAAAAAAATTATCAAAAAATTACCATTTTCTTTATAAATAATAAAAATCACATCTCTGCTATAAGTTTTCATTTTAGTGCACAAATATCGCATATTATTTATCAAACCCTTTAACTAACTACACTGGCGCGTTTATAACTCTGGCGAATTTTATGGCCGAGCTTCTCTCCAAATTCGAGACATGCTCCTTAACTTTTGTTTTTCCTACAAATTGGGGGGACCTACAGTTTTATTCCGGCTCCGAACGGCGAATGTATTTTTTGTGAGAAGCTTTTTCATGGCAGAAATACAATGGTATGCCTTCCACTGCCGAGAGGTGACCGCTATTTTTAAAAACCCAATAATTGGGTTTTAATTAATTGGAAAAAGTTGTATGGTGTTTGTCCGGACTGGGGTTAGAACCCGAGACCTCTGGTATAGCAGGCACGCACTCTACCCACTACACCACAGCGGCCACTAACTTACGTACTTCAAAAGTTACACATTTTCTTCTGGAAAGCTACGGTTACAAAAACACACAACCCCACCAACATACTGGTGACAAACTTCGAAAACGTCGGCAAATTCACTGATGCTGGATGGTAGGTTTTAAAAAGAAAAATTAATCCAACCAGAATGCAAGGTCACGGTAGCCTAATGATTATACCATTAGCATACCAACCGAAAAATCCGAGGTTCGAATCTCGGCGGACGCCCAGAAAAAAGGTAGTCTGAGGAAGAGATGTGGTGATCTCCGAAATATATTTAGGTATAACTTCTACCAAAAAAATTAAATTTTTAACACAACAATTTTTCTTATACGGTTGTAAAAAAGCTCAAAATTGAAGTACTTGATTAATAAAATTATATATTTTTTTATCTACAGGATGTCATCCTGCTCTATTTGGTTATCCCTTAACATATATGTTCCAAGTAGTTTAGCGTGCCATCTATATATTAATACGCAAACATATTTTTTGTCGTACCAAAATGAAGGTCTTTTAGGGCCATCAGAATGAATACTTTTCCTTGTATGTATGTATGTATATTATGAAATTTTAATTGTATTTCTCGTGGAATTTTCTGAAATACACCTGGGAATGGTGTAAATGGCACATATGCACACACATGTAAGTACATACATAAAAGCAGAACAAGCTACGAAGCAGCATAGTATGATTATACCGCTAATTCTGCGATGTTGTTGAATGTCGAGAAGCTCGCGAGCCTTTCGAGATTTTCGAGATTCGAGTATCTCGCGAGAAGCCGAGTCTAGCGAAAAATCTCGTCTCGCTCGAACTCGAGAAATCGTAGGCTCTAATAGATATGCAGAAACTTTTTTCATACCGATGCGATGATGGAGATGCCAGTGAAAAGGGGTGATTCTTGCTTCGAAAACTGAGATTTTCACGATGTATATCTCTTGAACTCTTTGTGTTAGAGCATTAATATAGGAAATAAGTATATACTAAATGTGTAAAAATTGTCGATATCGGACAAGGTGGATTGGTAGCTCTCATATGATAGTCTATTAGCCCAAGGCTTGGAAAAATTACCAAACCGGAAAAAAAATTACCAAATTACCAAAATCGGGTTTAGAGAAAAAAAATTACCAATTTTGGTTAAAAATAACCAAAGTGGCAACGCTGAGTGGGGGCTATATTATTGAGAACTTAAATAGTAAACGCTTTTAAAACGTAAAATAACCAGATTTTAAAGAAATTTTTTAAAATGAAATGAACGAAAATGTGTACGCAAGCCAGGCTTCTCAGCTTGTATGAAGCGCCCGCCTCTGGTACATATGTATAAATTTTGGTCGTAATCGGAGAAGGTTAAGTGGTGTCGCATAAGGATCAAAGTTCATATTACCATACACTGAAAAAAAAAACAACTTACTCACGTTATGGAAAAGTGGCAATGATTCAGCGTTAAAGACATATTTTTATTGTTTTGATGTAAAATTTTCTTCAAATTCAGAGGAACAAAAACCACGTTTTAAAGAAAATTGTATTGAAAACGAGGAAAATATGTCTTTAGCGCCGAATCATTTCCATTTTTCCATAATCTGAGTAATTTTTTTTTTTTTTTTTTTTTTGAGTGTATAAAGACCAAAATATTACATAACTTTTTTTTATGCATATCTAATACCCAAAATCGATAGTTCTGCACACGAGCATACTAAATATACCTTTTGGTACCGATCCGAGAGGGTAGAGGGTGTCGCGAAGGGGTCACATATGGCAATATGAACTTTGATCGATGTGCAACACAACTTAGCCGTCTCCGATCGGGGCAAAAATTTATATGTGGTATGTATATGGTATCTTCGACTATACCAACATCGACCTAGGGGATGAGGTTAAAGAAATATGATATAAAATTTGTCTCCATGCATTTGGGGACCACCCTAATCACATATGTATGTAACTATTTGTGTATGTTTGCATAGTCTCAGCCTTTATCGTTTACCGTTTGCGGTAGCCGTAGCAATGACCCTTAATTGGGCCAACAACCACTTTAGCCGAGTGCACGGCAATGCAACTATAAATCTAACAACAACAACAATAACTACATACCAGAAAAACTATAAGAACAACACCAACAACGGCAATAACAACAACTGCAATGGCAGTCGAGTCGCTGCAGCGAGTTCATTTCTGTGCGTTTGGCGTTTGTTCTATGAATGGATTATTTTGTTGTTATTTTTTTAATTTTTTTTTTTTTTGATATACATATTACTGAGCTTTTGCATTTAGTTTTGTGTGCGGTGCTCATGCAACGACAACAACAACAACGTAAATTCCTCTACATGCATGCATAAATACAAATAATATACCATGGGAAGTGCACTCCATTTTTTAGCTCGCTTTTGAAATAAAAAATAAAATAAAAAAATATAAACAAAGAAAAGAATTGAAAGAAATAATTAAAATTTAAATAAAAAATTTAAATAAAAAAAATTAAAATAAAAGAAAATAAAATAAAACAAGTAAAAGCGCGGCTGTCTTCGGCCGTACCGAAGACTTCATACGTTTCATGAGTGGGGAAATGAAAAGTTACCTATGTATGTACATAGCCGGATTAAGTTTAATTTATAATTTTAATTCTGTGGGTTATTTATGGAAATATTTATTAGAAAAAATGGTGTCTTGGCTATTTAAATGGAGGAGTTATACACCAAAATGTCAATATCTGAACAATCGGTTGTATGGGAGCTATATGTTATAATGGTCCGGTCTTGACAATTTTTGGTAACCCCGTTTGGGCCCATATGGGTACAAATACTTAAAAATTTCACGCCGTTAGCTGTTAAAATGGAGGAGTTATACACCAAAATGTCCATATCTGAACAATCGGTTGTAGGGGAGCTATATGTTATAGTGGTCCGATCTTGACAATTTTCGGTAACCCCGTTTGGGCCCATATGGGTACAAATACTTAAAAATTTCACGCCGTTAGCTGTTAAAATGGAGGAGTTATACACCAAAATGTCCATATCTGAACAATCGGTTGTAGGGGAGCTATAGGTTATAGTGGTCCGATCTTAACAATTTTCGGTGATCCCGTTTGGGCCCATATGGGTACAAATACTTCAAAATTTCGCGCCGTTAGCTGTTAAAATGGAGGAGTTATACACCAAAATGTGTATATCTGAATAATCGGTTGTAGGGGAGCTATATGTTATAGTGGTCCGATCTTGACATTTTTCGGTAACCTTGTTTGGGCCAAAATGGGCACGTCTACTTCAAAGTTTCATGTCTTTAGCTGTTTAAATGGGGAAGTTATGCACAAATTACATCCAAAAATTATATGTATATATAGGCTGACCATCCGTTCTGTTTTTTGAGGGACCGTTCTGTTTTTCAGACGTCCGTCCCTCGTATTTTTGTTTTTTTCGGAAAACCTCAAAATGTTCTGTTTTTTTCCTAGTGTCCCTCATTTGTCCCTCATTTATTTATTTTGGGGCATATTCATAGTCTTGATAAAATCTGATTTTAAGTTAGTTAAAATCAATATTTTATTTTGACTATGAATATTCCCCTTTTTGTTTAAAATCTGTTTTATATTAAAAAGGTTGAGGTGGCAGCCCTTTTTCTCATCAGAATTTAAGTAGTTATCGATTATAACTACCATCCTCATTGACTATAACTATGTTTGTTGGAATGTAATTTTTGTGGATGCTGTGTGGCAAATTAATTTGAAAGAAATTGGTAAATCGTATTAAAATTGATTTGTGGACATTAAACTAAGTTACCAAATTCTTTTTTATCGTAACATTATGCTTGCTTTATTGTAGATACCTATAATTAAACTTACAAATTTGCTTATTTTTGTTAAAACAAAAAGTCTGAAGAGAATGTGAATTACATATGTTTGTAAGCCTATTATTTGATGAATAAATATTTTTTACGATTTCAAGTTTCATAAATATACATATGTTCGTACTTATGTCATTTGAAATTTTGTCCCTCATTTTCGATTCATATTTATGGTCAGCCTATGTATATAACAACATACCTGTATATAACAACATACCTGTATTCCGAATTTCATTCAGATATCTCAAAAACTGAGGGACTAGTTTGCGTTCACACAGACGGACGGACGGACAGACGGACAGTCGGACAGACGGACATGGCTTAATCGACTGATTCTGATCATATCGGTATATATTTTGGTGGGTCCCCCACGCTTCATTCTGGTACTTTCGACAAAAATTTTTTGGCACTAAGTTATAATACCATTTCATTCTCATGAAAGGTATAAAAATTACCTATAAACATGGAAAAAAAATATGCAAAATAAAATGCATAGAAAATGCTGCAGCGAAAGCATTTGCTCTTCCATACAATTTATGCAATTTGAGCGTGTGTGTAGGCGGCGCCATTTGCTGAGTTTGTACTGCATTGCATTTTTTTCTATACATTCCATAGAAATGGAAATTCTCATTATGCAGTTAATATATGCACATATCGTCGTTTAAACTTTCATAACCGCATAAGTGAAACTTTCATAACCGCCAATACGACACTTGTACCAAAATGAGATTCGCCAACGCTTAAAAGGACCTTATAAAGAAATCTAAACATTTTAAAACAGGTGGCAACCCTAAAATATGTTTTTTTTTCTTGCAATGGGAATTTCTGCATTTCTTCGAAAAAATATGTAGACGTTGAAGTATAACAGTTTTATTTCATTAATTTACCTAGTCATAATTTTTTAAGGTGGCAACCCTATCAAAAATATTTGCAGCATTCAACTTTCTTAAACACCCGCAATTTGATAGCCATATTCTAATACTTATTTAATTTATTTTTAAAATTTGTATGAAGCTTAACAATTTCAAGCAGGTGGCAACCGTCAAAAGCTTTTCGTTTTGCGATAAGAATTTCCACATTTCTTCTAAAAAACTGCACGATATGCTGTAATATTTTGATTTTATTGATTTACCTAATCGACATTTTTTAAGAAGCTGGCAACGCTAACAAAAATATGTATTTCCAGCATTCAACTTTCTCAAATACCCGCAATTTGATAGCCATATTGTAATATTTATTTAATTGATTTTACAAGTTTTATGAATCTAAAAAACTTTGAACAGCTGGCAACCTTCAAAAAAAATTTTTTTTTTGCAATGAGAATTTCTATGTTTCTTAGAAAAAGTGGACGTTATACTATAATATTTTTATTTCATTAATTTACCTAGTCGAAATTTTTTAACAAGCTGGTAACACTAACAAAAATATTTCCAGCATTCAACTTTCTTAAACACCCGCAATTTGTTAGCCAGATTCTAATTTATTTAATGGATTTTTTTTTTAATTTTTTTTAAGCTAAAAAATTACAAACAGGTGGCAACCTTCCAAAAAATTGTTTTCTTCTGCAATGAGAATTTCCACATTTCTTCGATAAAATACAGAATATCTTATAATATGTACTTTTACTTTGTTAATTTACCTTATCGAAATTTTTTAAGAAGCTGGTAACGGTAACAAAAATACTTCCAGCGTTCAGCTTTCTCAAACACCCGCAATTTAATAGCCATATTATAATATTTATTTAATTTATTTTTACAATTTTTATCAAGCTAAACAATTTCAAGCAGGTGGCAACCCTCAAAGAAAATGTTTTTTTTTTTTAATGAGAATTTCTGTTTCTTCGAAAAAGTAGACGTTATACTGTAATATTTTTATTTCATTAATTTACCTAGTCGAAATTTTTTAACAAGCTGGCAATGCTAACCAAAATATTTGCAGCATTCAACTTTCTTAAACACCCGCAATTTGATAGCCATATTATAATATTTAATTAATTGATTTTTACAAGTTTTATGAAGCTAAAAAATTTCAAACAGGTGGCAACCCTCCAAAACATGTTTGTTTTGCAATGAGAATGTCTATATTTCTTGGAAAAAATACACAATATCCTATAATACTTTTATTTTACTAATTTAACTAGTCAAAAATTTTTAAGAAAGTGGCAACCCTAATTTTTTTTTTTTTTTTTTTTGCTTAAACTGTGCCTGGTGCTATAGGAAACAATGCGAAAAAGTAATAATTAAATCCATTCTTTTTTTATCCACTGCTTCTCCTTCTTCTTGCTTAGCGCATACTTTTTTTCTTAATCTTATTCTTGCTCTTGCTTTTCGACAAACCTTTTTTTAATGCACTACTAAAAACTACGAAAAATATCATACGATGACTTCTGCGAGCGTGTAAACTGACGTGACAAAAAACCGCACAGAAACGTCAGGCACATTGAACAAGATGGCAGCAATGCCAGAAAGCTGTACGAAGGAGCAAAAAAGAAATTCAAGGCGCAACCACCAGAACGGCGACAAAACCGAGAAGAAAAATATGAAGCAAATGGAAGAATTTTGTTTGAGTTTTCAAAAATGAACTGTAAATATTCACGAATAAACGTTTATACATTTATATATACCTATATGCATATGTACATATACACATCTATACAAAGTTGCCTCCAAATAAAAAAACTTACCCCATAAAACCGTCAGGTTGGTCAGTTTTTCTCGTTTTATTGTTGTTGTTATTGTATTTCTTTCCAAGGAAATTAGAGTTTTTATTATTGCTGTTATAGTTGTTGTTGTTGCTGCGTATACATTTATTATTATGGTTGCAGCAGAATTTATTGTTGTTGCACTTGTTGTTGTTCTTGTTGTTGTTGCAGTTTCTTACTTTTATTATGTTTTGCAGCGTTTCAACTACGCGAACATAAAAATTCGTAAATTCGCTTGTCTTTTTTATTGTTTTTGCTATTCTTTTCTCAATTGCGAGCGCTTCTGTGCGCCTATTCAATGTTGCTGCTGTTGTGCGGTTTGTCGGCAACGATGACGTTGAAATGTCATCCACAAATGTGGTCGTGGTGGTCGTGATGGTGTTGATTGTGCAGTCCAGATGCTTTTTGTTGTTGCTGTTAATTTGATTGAAGGTGCAGCAGCAATGTTTGTTGTTCTGGTTGTTGTCGTTTTTGTTGTTGTTGTTGTTGTTGTTGTTGTTGTTGTTGTTGTTGTTGTTGTTGTTGTTGTTTTGTTGTTGTTGTTGTTATTGTTGTTTTTGTTGCTTCTCTTCTTTTGTTGTTTTTCGTTGCATAAAAAGCTGTAAGTAGAAAATTAATATTTCTTTAGCGCTGCAGAGGTAACTATTTATGAGAAATAGTGTTGTCAATACCGAAAAATCGTGACTACCTAAAATTAATATGTGGATGTATGTATAATTATTTTTAAATAGAAAAGAATAAATAATAGCTTAAAAAAACTAAAAAACACGCTTTAATCTTAAAAATCGTTCCAAAAATTGAGAAATAATTTAATTAGAAACAAAATGATGAACGAAAATATAAGTATTTAAGGAAAAGCGTCGGGTGGTGCTCAGTATGTCAAAAAATATTTAAGATCGCTGTTTTTAACTAATATTTTTATTTTGACTTTTTTGAGATTTCATATAACGTACTCTTTAATTTCGCAACTAGGTATGTATATTTTTGTACTAGTTGTACGAATCGAATATTTTCATATTCAAATATTATTGAGCACCCCCACGCTTTTCCTTAAATACTTGTATTTTCGTTCATCATTTTGTTTCTAATTAAATTATTTCTCAATTTTTAGTACGATTTTTAAGATTAAAGCGTGTTTTTTAGTTTTTTTAAGCTATTATTTATTTTTAACTTTTTAGTGAAAATTTTCATTAAAGGATGTTTTATGCGGACGCAAGAATAAAAGTAACAAGTAAGGAAGCCTAAGTTCGAGTGGAATCGAACATTAGATACTCAGCTGTATGTTTTCATTGTTTGTTTGCGTTTGATGGAAACACTGTGTACTTTAAATAAATTGAGTGCTGCATAAAGTGGGCGTAGCCACGCCCATTGTTAACATTTTTATCAGTCATCCAACTAAGCATTTGAATATTATTCTTTGTGCAAAATTTCATTCCTTTATGACTTCTAGTTACAAAGATGTCACATTACAAATTTCCAAAGCGTGTTCCAGAAATATCTTTGCTAAAAAGTAGGCGTGGTCTTAAACCGATTTCAATAAATTTTTGCGTGTCTATTAATACAAGTTATAAAAGTGTATAAACCAAGTTTCATCATAATATCTCAATTATTTGTCGACTTATGGGCTCCGAAATCTCGTATATTCCTTTGTCTAAAAGGAGGCGGTGCCACGCCCATTTTCCAAAATTTTTCTATTTTTTGTTTCCGGTCTATTGTAGAAATCATACCACAAAACTTCAATGAATTATCTTTACATTTGACAAAGATATCGCTTAAAATGTTTTTATTATGTCACTTTATAATACCCATATATAAAAGTGGGCGTGGTCGCCAAACCGATTTCGGTAAAATTTTGAACATGTATTACCACAAGCAATAAAAGTGTACACACCCAGTTTCGTCAATATATATAAATTATTTGTCGAGTTATGGGCTCAGAAATCTCGTATATTCCTGTTTCTAAAAAGAGGCGGTGCCACGCCCATTTTCCAAAATTTTTGTGTTTTTCGTTTTATGTCCGCAGTTGGACTTCTGCTATAAAATTTCAATGACATATCTTTATATTTGACAGAGATATAATAATATAATATAATACAATGGCGCTATTATAACTCTGACGAGTTTTATGGCCGAGCTTCTCTCCCAATTCGTGGTGTGCTCCTTTTTGTTTTTTTCCTACTAATTGGGTGGACCTACAGTTTTATGCCGGCTCCGAACGGCGAAAGCATTTTTTGTGAGAAGCTTTTTCATGGCAGAAATACTCTCGGAGGGTATGCCGCCCACTGCCGAAAGGTGACCGCTGCTCTTAAAAAACCCAATAATTGGATTTTTACTAATAGAAATATTGTTTTGGTGTTTTGCTCGGACCGTGGTTTGAACCCGAGACCTCTGGTATAGCAGGCGAGCACTCTACCCACTGCACCACAGCGGCCACTATGAAAAAAGTAGGCGTGGTCTTAAACCGATTTCAATAAATTTTTGCGTGTCTATTAATACAAGTTATAAAAGTGTATAAACCAAGTTTCATCATAATATCTCAATTATTTGTCGACTTATGGGCTCCGAAATCTCGTATATTCCTTTGTCTAAAAGGAGGCGGTGCCACGCCCATTTTCCAAAATTTTTCTATTTTTTGTTTCCGGTCTATTGTAGAAATCATACCACAAAACTTCAATGAATTATCTTTACATTTGACAGAGATATCGCTTAAAATGTTTTTATTAGGTCACTTTATAATACCCATATATAAAAGTGGGCGTGGCCGTCAACCGATTTAGGAAAATTTTCGTCCAAACATTTCCCTAGGTAAGTATATTACGTGTACGGAATTTCATCGATATATCTTCAACGGTTTCTGAGTTATGACTCATAAAACTTTCAATGTTTGCCCCTTAATAAGTGGGCGTGGCACCGCCCATTTTCCAAAATTTTTGTGGTTTTTGTTTTCTGTCCGTAGTTAGACTCCTACTACAAAATTTCAGTGATATATCTTTATACTTGACAGAGATATGGCTTAAAATGTTTTTATTAGGCCACTTTGTAATATTCATATATAAAAGTGGGCGTGGCCGTAGACCGATTTTAACTATTTTCCGTCCAAACGTTTGCCTAGGTAAGTAAATCACGCGTACCAAATTTCATCGATATATCTTCAATGGTTTCTGAGTTATGACATATAAAACTTTCCATGTTTGACCCTTAATAAGTGGGCGTGGCACCGCCCATTTTCCAAAATTTCATCAAATTTCTTCCTAGGGGCCTGAGCTCAACACGTGAGTAAAATTTCATCGCTCCAGCTATATTAGTGACTGAGGTACCAAATTTACGATTTTTTCTATATAGGAAAAGTGGGCGTGGTCGTGGTCCGATTTCGCCCATTTTCAATACCAACCGTCCCAGTCCCGATACCAACTTGCATTTCAAATTTCATCAAAATATCTCAATTTTTGCGCCAGTTAGAGTGTTTACAGACGGACGGACGGACAGACGGACGGACATGGCTCAATCGATTTCTCTTTTCACCCTGATCATTTTGATATATATAAGTCTATATCTATCTCGATTATTTCATTCTGTTACAATCCACCGTTATGTGATTAAAACTATAATACTCTGTGTACTAGTACAGCTGAGTATAAAAAGAAGTCTGATGAAGGGATGTGGTGATCTCCGAAATAGATCTACATACATATGTATTTATAACTTCTACCAAAAATATTAATCTTTCACATACATTTTTTCCTTATAAAAAAAAACATTGGTCATAAGAGCTCAAAAATGAAGCCTAAACGAAAAAATATCAACTAATATGTACTATGTGTATCGAAGCAAAACTATTTCAGTTTTTAATCGGAGATATGCTCTTCTTTATTTGCCTGTGCATATTCACAATGAACAGCCAACGCTCCAAAATATTCTCATTGTCCTATAATCACTTCCATATTTTTCTTGTATACCAAAAATAGTAAACAACTTCTTGAAAACAAAAATTGTCAAACAGATGTGAAAGTTACCAAGAAACCAACAGCGAAAAATAACCTATTTTGGTAATTACCAAGTTCGGCAACCGTGCTATAAATAGAATTTGAACCAGGGTTTGAAATTGCTTAGCTACTTTTGCTGCATTTGCTTTTGCTTTGCTTTTGCTAATGAAAAGTAAATTAGCAAACTCGGCCAGCCGAGTAAAAAACGAGAACACGATTCATTCGCTTCAGTTTTCAGCTGAGCCGTGTTTGCTTGTATAGTTAAGAAAAAGCAAAGCAACGCGATTTGGGGGATTTCATTTTACTTCCAGCAATTAGTTGTCTTTGCATTTTTTCTGCTTTTGCTTATTGCATCTTGTTAACATTACCAGAGTTGAGTGATAGTGAATTACAGATTTGAGAGAAAAGTTGAAAAAATTAGCAGCGCGCTGTAGAATGGAATGTTACTTTACATTTGTGCACATCTGCTGATATTCTTAGTTTTATTCACATACAACGATTTCACCAATGCACCAAATTCCTAAAACAGCAAAGTAATTTTAAAATTTTCTTATCGAATTTCAATTATAAATAAATTTAAGAATTAAAAAAAAATCAATTTAAATTAGTTTCAATTTGACTTTTCTGGGACTCGAACCTGCGCCTCTATGTGCATATCTTTCTCTATTAAAAAATTATAATTCAATAGATGCTTTTGTGTACACAACAATATTATTATTGTTGTTTTTTGATATGTTTGGGGGACAGTAGGATTTTCGTTGATCAGTCATCAGAGTCTAGCAGCTGCTGTGCCCCGATGCACCAAGATGAATGGTGAGGGTTTTGAAGCAGCCACCAATTTATTATTGCTCAATAGATGTACATATGTATGTACATATGTACATATGTATTGATGCATCATCTATTTGTTCAGAGAGGGTGACAATTAAATTGCATTGGCATAGGTATAGAGATGGTTGATCGTTGCTCATCAACGAGGTTGATGGGTTGGCCATCAACAAGATGAAAGGGACAACAAAATGTTTTTACATTTTCAAAATTTCGAAAATTTTAAAATAATTAAAAAATCGATGTGGAAATTGTAAAAATACTCACCGGTTGTAGCAAACTGATGCATTGTTGTATGGTTTTTAATACAGAAAATGCACTGATGCGCAGGTTCGAGTCCCAGTAAAGTCAAATTGAAATTAATTTTAATTGATTTTTTTTTTAATTTTTAATTTATTTATAATTTAAATTCGATAGGAAAATAGTTAAAACACCAGCGGTTTTGGGAAATTAGTGCATCGATGGAATTGGTGTATGGGAGGAATAATGAGCCATATCAGCAGATGTGCAGAAATTTAATATAACATTCCTTTCTACAGACGAACTCGCTCTACTTCTGTTATTTTAACAGCCAGCTGTGTTGAATTCAAATTTTTTATTCACCAGATGCACTAACAGAATTTTGTTGGGTCTATGGCTTCCACGATTATTCGTAGCTGCAACTTCTCTGTTCACCTACGTTCTCTGTTATTGGCTTGCATACGGGAGTGAATTATATGAAATTCATAGAGGCTATTTTGAAGAGAGGTAACATAAAAGCCACAATGAAGCATAGAGTATAATGTTGAATCTCATTATATGATGTCGTTGGGTTGAATCCCATGTTGATGTCACGTTTCGAATCCGGAGGTGAATAGCAATAATAGAGGAGAGAACACAATAAAAGTAAAGTGAATGTTTCAAAAAAATAATAATTGAGTTTATAATTTATTATATTAAAAATTGGCAAAATAAACGAAAATGAGGGTAAATTGCTTTACAAAATTGCTATTTACAAAAATTTAAATCAATATAGGCTTTGCAAAATATATCGGCAGTGTTCCAAATCTTTTCGCTTATTTTATGCAATACCGGTAAGCGAAAAAATAATTTTAAAACTATGAGTGAGCAATTTATGCCGAAAACAAATAGCATACGGAATGAATAAAGAATCAAAACATTCTTTGCAAAATATATTAAAAAAAAAAACACTATTTGAATAATAATTATTACACTATTTATTTGCACAGCTATTGGCTTATTTAACAAATTTTCAACGATCTTATAACGCGACTAACCACGACAGTTTTTTAATAAAAACTGGCAAAATAAACGAGAATCAGGGTAATTTGCTTTACGAAACTGCTATTTAGAAAAATTAAAATCAAAGCAAATTGTTTGCAAAAAAATAACGGCAGTACCCCAAACTTTTTCGATTATTTTCTGCATTACCAGTAACCGAAAAAACAATAATTTTAAAACTGTCGCATTACAAGTAATGAGCAAAGTAAGCGAAGGAGTGTTTCTTAGCTATTCGTAATGCGTTATTTCATTGAATACAAGTTCAAGCCATTACCAAAATATGGAAAAACCCTGCTGGGAACATTTAGGATGGGATGAAGTTACATACATACATACATACATACATACATACATACATACATACATACATACATACATACAGGTGAAGCTAATAAAAGCGTGTTAAAAATAGAAAATTTCAGCAAAACAAAGCTGACGGCGGTGGTAGCTCAATGGGATGACATTGGATTACCAATCGAAACGACTTAAGTTCGATCCTCGGTTGAGACCGCTTGGAGAAGTCTGATGAGGGGATGTGGTGGTCTCCGAAATGGATCCATAACTTCTACCAAAAAAATTTTTAAAATTTTTCTTAATTAAAAACTGGCCAATAGCTCATATAAAATTTATATAAAATAATTATTAGAATTAAAACGGCCATGTAAAAAGATAACTTTTTAAATATACTTAACAGTGTCAATCCCGAAAAGACTGTTAGGGGATTCCAGAGATGCTTAACGAACGAACGGATTCTATTTCGTTTTGTTAATTCACAATACCAAATTATCAAAATGGTTTTGTTTCGTTAATTCGCAACGCTATATTATCAAAACCATTTCGTTTCGATAATTCACAAAATGATCAAAATGCAACCGGTAACGGTGAAACGAAGTAAATCAACAAAAAGATTGCCTGCACGAGGCGCATACATACACAGCTGTCACTCAAATCGTAGCAGTTCGTGTGCATATGCATATACATATGTATGTACATATGTATGCGAGTACTCGGCCGATTGTTCGCAACGGCATTGCGAGCGTACTAAGCATTTCAACGTTATAAATTTGGTTATGATAACGCTAATCAACGAAATGAAATCATTTTGATAATTTCTTTTCGCTAATCAACGAAATGGTATTATTTATTATATTTCATTATCGTTAGTTTGAGACTATAAATTATTTTGATAATTGTGTAACCGATAAAAACCTGAATAGTTTCAACGTAAACGATTGCTTTTTTTCGGTAAACGATAATATTAACGTTACGATGCATCCTTGGGGGATCCACAACCTGTCATATTGCGTCATATCGTCATAAGTCATAATATTTTGTGGTTGCATTCTATGCTATATGTGTACTAAATAAATACAACTCTGCACGATATGCTTTTGGGTCGTCGTATTTGATCATGTTTTTGTTTACTTCTTCTCAGGGCTTCGGAAAAGTCTTTTATAACTATTTCCGTACAATGTTTTAATATGACATATGACCAAGGCTGCACAACGATAGCAACAAAAAAATTTTGTTTTGTTGGGGTAAGTGGAAAAAAATTCAACAACTATTTACAGCGAAGGTTGAGTGTATAGCTATTTCACGAAAAACCATTTCCACTTACCCCAACAATTAAAAATTGAATTAAAAATAAAAATTTCGTACTAAGCACTAAAAACTCTTTCAAGTAAAATTTTGTTTTGTTGAATATCAAATAAAAATTATCAAAATTATTTCGTTTCGTTGATTATCAAAAAAAAAATTATCAAAATTATTTCGTTTCGTTGATCATCAAAAACAAAATAATAATAAAAAATTGTTTCGGGCTTACGGCCTCATTTTACTTTGAATTTTTATTAACGTTATTTTTTTTTATAATTTTTTTTTGTTGGCTACCGAAACGAAATTTTTTCAATATTTGTTTTTTGATAATCAACAAAACGAAATTCTTTTCGATAATTTTTTTTGATAATTATCAAAACAGTATTTTTTTGTTCAGCACTTAACGTTAAAAATTTTCAAAGTTGAATTGAAAACAAAATTTTTTTTCGGTAATTGATAAAAAAAATAACGTTAATATGCAGCCCTGCATATGACTTTATGACACTTTGTGAATCACCTATGTACTTTAAAAAAATTATATACATATCGCACCCTAAATCATAAAGTGACAAAACTCAAAATTCATAAATTTACAGGAGATCCGAAAAAAAATTTTTTTACAGGCAAAGATACGGAAAAAGGCAACGTTTTTAGTAGTCGCTAGATAGAGATATTCTGAGTACCTAGCGGTTTATAAAAGAAATCCGATTTCGAAAAATTTTGGGCTGTGTC
Organism: Urophora cardui; assembly: GCA_960531455.1. Classification (NCBI taxonomy): domain Eukaryota; kingdom Metazoa; phylum Arthropoda; class Insecta; order Diptera; family Tephritidae; genus Urophora; species Urophora cardui. The sequence goes on along the minus strand of OY482671.1, from coordinate 19,908,326 downwards.
TTTTTATGATTTAGGGCGCGATATGTACCTACGTACATATAATGATTTTTTAAGTTGTAAGACATGTTTCCACAAAAAAAATATTTTTAATTGCATCAAAATTCTCGAAATTTACTATATCGAGTTCTTAATTTGTAGAAAATTTAGTATTAAAAAAGTAGTGATAAAAATCCCGCAAAAATCGTTCTACAAAAATATTCATATAAGTGACAGCGCATAGAGAAAGGGAACTAAGGGTAAAAAACCAATTTTTTTTGGGGCATGGGATCGATCTCATTCGATGCTCAGGATGTTGTCCACATCAAAAAAAAAAAAAAAAATTTACCCTTAGGTCCCTTTCTCTACGCGCTGTCAGATATAGTGATATTTTAAGTTATGAAATATTTTTTCTTAAAAGAAAGTAATTTAAGTTGCATCAAAAAACCGAAATCCCGAAGTTCTTTTCTCATTTGACAGGTCTTTTAGCTTCATTTTACAAAGATTTCTTCTTAAGAGACCTCTACTGAAATTTTATGGCCAATTATTTTCTGGAACATTCTAGCACCCAGACGAATGAGTTATTTTCACCCATTTTTTAGATATTCAGGAAAAAATAGTACTTCTAAGGTTTGTATAGGGATAAAATGTTCTAGAAAATTATTCGCCATAAAATTTCACTAGGGTCTACTTAGAAAAAATCATTGTAAAATGGACCCAAAAGGCCACAGGAAGCAAGAAACATAAGTATATTCCTCGGAATGTTAAATTACGGGCTGTACTGAAGCGAGCGAAATATGTACTTATTTTGCAAAAAATTTATAATTTTTGACGATGCAGTCATAAAAATGTTAGATTATGATGGTATAAACTAAGTACTGGGTGGTAGTGACAACAATGGCGCAAATAGGATTAACGCGATTACATAGTAAGTATTCACCTCTCAGGACAAAGACCTTTGTGTATTAAACTCAGAGATCAGACTTTAAATACCGAGGAAATTGAAAAATTGTTTTAGCGACATCTAGCGTCGTCCAAGAAAAATAAAAAAAAATTTCCGGGAATGTTTTCCAAAACGACATCATATGGGGGGCGTACGGCGAACTTTACTTTTTGCGATACGGCCTAATGTACATATGTATATCGTAATATTTACTTTCAAATAAGGGTTAAGGTTAAGTATGTAGGACAGTATAAAACTTCCAATAAAAGACATCAATTTACTTTGAGCAGACGACAAAAGGAATATTTTAACATAACTATGCAGTTAAAATTTAATCTCTAGCTCTTTCTCTGTTTATATCTTTTTATCAGCATTAAATTAGTTTTTCTTTTTTTTTTTTAATTCTGTGAATAACCCTACATACGCCGCTAAAGCTTTTTGCAAACGATTCCAGCACAAACAGGGCGAATTCCATACCACACCGCAGTATAAAAATAAACCAACGCATGCAAACTCAAATTAACAGTCCACTTTGCCTTTCAAACAGCACAGCGCGCCATCTAGCGGCAAATAGCTGCAGTAGCATACCGCAAGCAATACCGCTAAACGCACGAATGCATTTTTTGACATGTGCCCAAACGAAGCAAAAGCAGCAGCAAAACGACAGCAACACTGACAGCTGCGAAAATACCGAACAAAACAAAACTGAACGTAAGGAAAATCAACAACAAAACAAATGTGAAAAAAGTGAAAAAATGGCGCGCAACGGCTGCTGCATACAAACAAACAAACAACTCCAGTCTCACCTAATACATTTGTGCACAGGCATCGCGGCTGAAAAGAGACAAATAGCGTGGCTTGCCAAGGTAAATGCAGAAAGAAGAGGTAAAAAAAAGAACAACAAAAGCGAGAAGCATTATTTGCCTGCAAGAAAATGCGGAAATATTTGTTGGTTTGGTTACGACGTCAACACGCGCACGATGTCGCTGCTAAGCAGCTGTGGAGCGTTGTTCAAGTGCTGCGCTGAGCGAAGCCGACAAGTCGACACGCAACGTTGACGCGCTGAGGTTGTTGGCTTTCGTAATTGGCTGCAACTGTTGTTGGGTGTTTTGGTTGAGTGGCTGCATGCAAACGCGTTCACTTTCAATTAGTAAAGAGAGTGATTGAATGGCGGAAGAGCAAAAAGAAGAGCGTCTGAAAAAAAGAGTGTTTAAATTAAGAGCAAATTCTTTAAAGAGTAAATTAAAGAGGCTGCTAATGAAGAGAGCTGCCTAAGAGTCAGGGTAGTTTCATGAAAGGCAAAGAGCAGAGATTTTAAATATTTTAAAAAGTATTAACTCTTTCCGGGACGCTGGTATGAAAACTATACCACTTATTTAAAAAATTACCTTAATTTTGTGAGCGATGGTATTGTTCTCATACCAATTTCGTAAGCAAATTTAAAGATATATTTTCCCATAAAAAATTATGGGAAGTGTGAAAAAGAAATGAATATACATTTTTCATACGCGTAAAAAGTTCAAAAATAGGTCGTGCCTAGAGCGTTCCGCGAAATTTGTCATATTTTGTAAAAATCGTTAATTCCAACAGCTCTCTTCTGCGGGTTTGATTGAGTAAAGTATTAGTGAACTTATTTCTGACTCCGTGAAATATAAAACAAGTAAACTATTGATTGGGTAAGTGTTAGAAGTTTGTGGTATGAAAAGTTTACCACTGCGCATAATTATTACTTGTATCAATAGAAATGGCCAATAAATTTAAGGACAGTGGAAACCATAGATGATGAAATTGATTTCGCAGATTCCATTAGACACTGAGTCAATTGCAGACTATGTGGATGTGTTCGTTGAGCAAAATATTCAGGAGCTATTTGATCGCATCGTTGAGGAAGAAAATGAGGAAGAAGGAATTGCCGAAGGCAATAAACTTTGGGGTGACAGAACGTCTCAAGAAGTCTCCGATCGCCAAACAAACAAGATACGAATCACCACTCAAGGACTTCAAACTTGATTTATTTTCATGCCTTTGTTCATTCAAAAGCCCAAAGTCAACTAAAAAGCAAACTAAAGTTCGTATCAAAAAAAAAATAAGCCATTTGTAAATCCCAGCACACGATCCTCATCTTACCACCAACCAGTCCGAACCACTATACGTAGATGTGCACACTGCAGCAAGACAGGACACCAAAAAAGGACTCAATGGATGTGATCAACTTGCGATGTTCCACTTTGTCTCAGTAAAACAAAAACCTGCTTCAACGAATTTCATAAATAAGTCGGGCATAACATGCGTGGTGGTATAAAAAATGTACCATGTCCTTGTACAAAATCCTGCAAGGATAAAATTTTTCTTTTTATATTTTCTTAAATAAATAACTCAAATGAATTAAATCAAACCAAATTTGTAACTAATTTTTAGTTATTTCTTGTAGTGCGCCGGAAAGAGTTAAAGTTCATTCAAACAAAGAAGGGAGTGGCAATTTTTCTTAAAATCTTTCAACAAGATTTCAAGGAAGATATTATGAGAAGATCCTTTGGTAGATGTTACACTGTCGATTTGCCCAAAAGAGGGATCCAGAATCTCTACCGGGAAGACCGAAGTAAATCATCTACACAGACTGATCAAAAACTGAATATGTTAATGGATTCGTCTGGCACCTGTAGGCCAACTTGAGGTGATATTAGGCTTTAGGTACAATGGCGGCGGTTTTTCAATCGGAGATTTATGCCATACTAAAAGCAGTAGAGAGGATAATTGGTGGGAGGTGGCGTGAACACCAAATTTGTATCTGCAGTGACAGCCAGGCACTGGAAACTGCGTGAACCTCTTCAAAAATTGTTCACGAATGAAAGTTGAAGCTTGGCTCCGTAGCAAAATGGAATAAACTTCAACTTATGTGGGTACCCGGACACTGCGTTGTTCAAGGCAACGAACTGGTCGATCGATTGGCAAATTTCGGATCAGCGGAACATCCAACTGGACTGCAGTATAGCGGGCACTGTGAAGTAGGTACATATGTGCATCAGGGACTCCATAAGGGCAACCTCACGGGAAACGCTGGAACTTTCTGAAAAAGCCTAACAGGGAGCTAGCAAACTTCCTCCATAAGCAGCGGAGGAGGGAGCTTCAGACCCTTGTGGGGGTGATTGCAGGACGCAATCCATGGTGACATCGCCAAATAATAAGTAAAATAAAATAAAATACAATAAAATAAAATAAAATAAAATAAAATAAAATAAAATAAATACTTTTATTATTGAGCTCTCAAGAACATTTTTTTTTTATAAGGAAAAATTGGTATGAAAAATTAATACTTTTTTGGTAGAAGTTATAGATCCATTTCGGAGACCACCACATCTCTTCATCAGACTTCTTTTTAACATTTTTTATTCTTTGGCGACCGCCCAGATCGAACCTCGGATTTTCCCGGTTGGAAAAAATGAAAAGAAAAATTAATACAAGCAAAATGCAAGGCGGCGGTAGCCTCGTGGTGATGTCATTAGACTTCCAACCGGAAAATCCGAGGTTCGATCTCGGCGGACGCCAAAGAATAAAAAATGTTAAATAGAAGTCTGATGAAGAGATGTGGTGGTCTCCGAAATGGATCTATAACTTCTACCAAAAAAGTATTAATTTTGCATACCAATTATTCCTTATAAAAAAAAAAAATGGTCTTGAGAGCTCAATAATAAAAGTAGTTATGAAAATAAAAACGACCAAAAACCAAAAGTAAAATAAAATAAAATAAAATAAAATACAATAAAATAAAATATGTAAAATAAAACAAAATAATTTAAACTTATTTTATTTATTTTATTTTAATTTATTTTATTTTTTCTTATTTTATTTTATTTTATTTTATTTTATTTTATTTTAATTTTATTTTATATTAATTTATTTTATTTTAATTTAATTCTATTTTATTTTAATTTATTTTATTTTAATTTTATTTTATTTTGTTTAATTTTTTATTCTATTTATTTTTTTTATTATTTGATGATATTTCGATTTACTTTATTTTATTTTATTAATAATAATTTTTTTTTTTTAATTTTATATCTCGATTTTCTCTTGCAATTCCCATATCCTTATTGAGTGCAGTAAATTATTACCAAAGATTTCTATTGCACTTGCACTCATTCACTACTTCACTCTACTCTCTCAATTGAAAAACTCTCTATTACACTCACAGCAGCTAACAAAATCAGCTTTTTTACTGCATTTACTTCCTGCATTCAATGCGAGGGCATGCGCCTCTAGTGTGCACCCTTTCATTTGTGCATGTGTGTATGTGTCTATGTATGTGTAGCTGTCTCGTCGCGTCACGTCGCCAACTGTATGTATGCATGTTTTGTTGGGTCTTCCTGAGTTCGTTGTTCTATATGATTGGGAGGCCGTTCGCATTTGCATCGTTGCATTTTCTGTGCCAATCGGTTTCATTAACCCCAACAACAACAACAGCAATAGCAAAACAAAATATAACAAACACGAGGCATGAGCAAAAAAGCGAGGCAACTATGCGCTGCATAAAATAGCAGCAACAACAACAACATAAATAGGAAAAAATATGTATGCAGTGCAAAAAAATGTAAATGTTTTGTCGGGTCGTTGCAACGTCATCATCAACATCATTATCACAGTGGCCATGATGATCATCAATGGCGTCGTAATCGTCGTCGGTGGCCAACCTCAACTTAAAAGGTCAACAAAGTACGCATTGAGCATCGAGTAGAGGGCGAGCGCTCGTGTTTCATGTCAATGGTTGCATGCCTAGACATGCAAAGAGGGCCGTATATATGTATGTACATATATACCTGTACGTACATTTTGCATTTTTGTTATAGTTTTTGCAATTTTATTGCATGTCTACTAGTTAGTTTGTTGGGCTAGTCCATTCAGCTCGCCGGTAGTTGGCAACGCGTTGCATTTTCACCCTTCATCAGTTCAGCAAAGTTGGCTGTCTTTCACTTTGTAGTTTTATTTTAATTTGTTGTATATTTTATTCTTCTTTTTTGTTGCTTGTGTTTGCATTTCTATTTGTTTTTCATTGTATTTGTTTTATTTTTTATGCATTTTTATAATCTTTTCCTTTGTTAATTACTTTGGTTGGCGCTTTAATTGGATTTTGTTTACCTAAGTTTCGTGCAATTTTTATTTGTTTTTGTTGTTGTGAGGGGTCAGTTACATGTATTGCTTGTTGTTGTTATTTATTTAGTTTGTTTTAATTGCCATATTTTCAATTCCGTGCACAATTTTTTATGATTTATTCTTTATAATTTAGTTTTAATCCTAAGGCTCAGAGCTCAAAGGGACATTAGATGGAAATTCCACAATACAGCACAATGCATCAGGAAATATAGAGTTTCTCTAGCTTCACAAGACAAAAGTTATGTTATAATCGATAGAGCTCTGAGTTGTAAAGCTGGACATCAACAATTCAATTCTCACTTTTGGCACAAGTGCCAAATCGGCGGTTTTCAAAGTTTCACATAGGCGGTTATGAAGCTTAAACGACGATATATCAAAACAAATAGATAAATAGATCTAAGGATTAAACTTATCTTAATTGGGAACACGTGAGGTTGGTACAGAAAATAAGGGTTCCCAAGGAATCTTTTGTGAGATAAAAGATATTTTATAAATACCAAAAAAAACCAGCTCGAAATGATATATATATGAAGAGCTCATCTTCAACTTGCAATGGATTCTCGAAGAACTATGGTGGTTCGTGTAAAGAACTACCTTAAGGTTGGACGAACTCGCTGATAAACACATTTCGGTTTCGACTTCGTAGGTAACAGTCTCTGGGAATGATGAAATGTTAGACGCTTATGGAATATAGTAATAGTGATGGGCGAGTCCGAGATGTTTAGACAATCGAGAGAATCGCCATCGTTGCAAAATCACAATCGAGTCAAAATTTTGACTCGCTCTTCGACTACACAAACGAGATGTTTTTGCGATTGTTCCGAGTCGGCGAGTCGGAGGTTGTTTCGATGATATGTTTTAGTTGATAAAATAAACTGAATGAGTATTGTTGATGAAGAAAGTAGGATTTTTAAAGGAAAAGAGGCAAATACATAAATAAATGAACCCAATTGAAAAATATGCTATATAAACGCTGAATTTTTGGCAATCACAACTAGAGAGTGTCGTGCATAATAATAATACATAATTAATTATTTAAACATTAATAAATTTTCTGAAGTAAGACGCTTACGAAACAAATGAATTTTACGAGCAGCAACAACGGCAATGGATTTGTACCACTCTGTATGTTTTTTAAAGCAATTTTGATATTCAAGCCCCAACCGAGATGTTATAGGGTTGCTTTGAAAACGAGAGGAATCGTTGGCGAGTCCGAGATGTTTTAGCGATTGTTTCGACTGACAGCCATTTACGACTTGACTCGAATATGAATGAAAACCATCGAGAGCATTCGAGATGTTTCAACAATCGAGAGAATCGAATAAAACATCTCTGCCTCGCCCATCACTATCAATAGTAGCTATAAGATAAAGCATCCAGCAAGTGTTTGGAAAAGTTCAGGATGGATTAAAAAGCAGCTGAGCAGCGCTTAAAGAGGCCAACGTCGCTCTGGTTTTGCTTTTATGGCCTTTTGAAGAAGAATTCCAATAGCCTTAGCTCAACTCAATATTTCAAACCGTGAGAATCATGTTGTAATGCAAGTTCTTCTGTAGTACACGGTGTTCAAGAAAACAACAACTTCATACATGAAAAGATGCAGCAAAAGAATGAATAAGAATTTCTGTATCTCGAGTGATTCACGAAAGAAGGAGCTGACTTGAAAATAACGGTATCTGCCTAAATAGAATCAATCTACCGAGAGTTCTAGCTTTAAGATGAGTTAATGAAATGTTCAATTATGAAAATTTGATGAATGAATGAAAACTTTTTCATATATACATATGTATGTACATATGTATCTTCTAGGTGCTTTCAAGGGATGCATTTACTATGCATTTATAAGAATAAAAGTTTATCTTTAAAGCGCGATTGTGTACCTAATTAATACGCTGATCACTCACCAACTTCGTAAGGCTTGTACAGAAACACACAGAAAGCGCAAAATGCGCCGCAAAATTTCGATTCATTTAAACTTGACAGACTTACAATATTATTTTAGTTTAATGAACTCTTTTATAAATCGGTAATTATTAACAGATCAAAAGCAAAGAGGCAGGATAATGATTGATACATATGTAGATGCTACAAAGGAATACATACAAAGCAAATGAATAAAATTATGACAAGGATACTTAGTAAGGAAATGGGAGAGAATGATAGATGAATGGAGGAGTATACAGAAGGTAGAAGAAGAAGAAGAAGAGGAAGAAGAAGAAGAAGAAGAAGAAAAATAGTAAAGTGTAGCTGCAATATTTCATAACATTCAAATAAATTGCATGCTAAAGGCGAAAAGCACTACAAAATTCACGTAAATCTGTAGATAAAGGAGAAATAATGACAGCCACACCCACAGCCACCCACCCAAAGCCTAAACATAAAAACATGCCAGCCAAGAACTTGTGAATGAGAAAACAACATAAAAAAAAACTAGCAAAATCAAGAAAACAACAAAAAGTTAAAAATAATAAACTAACAACAAGTGCAACGGCACCACGCCACGCCAAACACTGTAAATAAATAATAATAACAAGTAAGGAAGCCTAAGTTCGAGTGGAATCGAACATTAGATACTCAGCTGTATGCTTTCATTGTTTGTTTGCGTTTGATGGATTTTATATAAAGCGAGTGCTGCATAAAGTGGGCGTAGCCACGCCCATTTTTAACATTTTTATCAGTCATCCAACTAAGCATATGAATATTATTCTTTGTGCAAAATTTCATTCCTTTATGACTTCTAATTACAAAGATGTCACGTTACAAATTTCCAAAGGGTGTTCCAGAAATATCTTTGTTAAAAAGTAGGCGTGGTCATAAACCGATTTGAATAAATTTTTGCGTGTCTATTAGCACAAGTTATAAAAGTGTATAAACCAAATTTCGTCTCAATTATTTGTCGAGTTATGGGGTCCGAAATTTCGTATATTCCTTTGTCTAAGAAGAGGCGGTGCCACGCCCATTTTCCAAATTTTCCTATTTTTTGTTTCCGGTCTATTGTGGAACTCATGCCACAAAATTTGAATGAATTATCTTTATATTTGACAAAGATATCGCTTAAAATATTTTTATTAGGCCCCTTTATAGTTCCCATATATAAAAGTGGGCGTGGTCGCCAACCGATTTCGCTAAAATTTTGAACATATATTACCACAACTAATAAAAGTGTACACACCAAGTTTCGTCATTATATTTAAATTATTTGTCGAGTTATGGGCTCAGAAATCTCGAATATTCCTGCTTCTAAAAAGAGGCGGTGCCACGCCCATTTTCCAAATTTTTTGGTCTTTTCGTTTTATATCCGCAGTTGGACTCCTGCCATATAATTTCAATGATATACCTTTATATTTGACAGAGATATCGCTTAAAATGTTTTTATTAGGCCACTTTATAATACCCATATATAAAAGTGGGCGTGGTCGTTAACCGATTTTGGCAATTTTTCGTCCAAACATTTGCCTAAGTAAGTATATCACGCCTACCAAATTTCATCGATATATCTTCAACGGTTTCTGAGTTATGACATATAAAACTTTCAATGTTTGGTCCTTAATAAGTGGGCGTGGCACCGCCCATTTTTCAAAATCTAACCAAATTTCTTCATAAGGGCCTGAGCTCCACACGTGGGTGAAATTTTATCACTCTAGCTCTATTAGTGACTGAGATACAAAATTTCCGATTTTTACTATATAGGGGAAGTGGGCGTGGTCATGGTCCGATTTCGCCCATTTTCAATACCATCCGTTCCAGTCTTGATACCAACTTGCATTCCAAATTTCATCAAAATATTTCAATTTTTGCGCGAGTTATCGTGCGTACAGACAGACAGACGGACAGACGGACGGACATGGCTCAATCGATTTCTTTTTTCACCCTGATCAATTTGATATATATAAGTCAATATCTATCTCGATTATTTTATGGTGTTACAATCCACCGTTATGTGATTAAAACTATAATACTCTGTGTACTAGTACAGCTGAGTATAAAAAGGGCAGTCAAAGGCCAACGGCAGGATTACAATGCGGAAATCCGTAATAACGACAACAACAACAAAAACGACAACAACAACAACAAAAACAACAGAGACGAGCTAGCAACCAGTCAGCGAAGCCACAACAATACAACGGCGGCGAGTGGCGAGTGACGACAACAAGCAGCCAAACAACAACTATTCGCACACATTCGTTGAATTGTTGTTGTTGCAGGGGGACAAAGGCGGCGGCAAATGAAAATAAATTTAAATATTTTTTGCTGCAAAAATGCAAGGTAACAGCAACAGCAGAAATAACATCAACAGCAGAAATAACAACAACAGCAGAAATAACAACAACAAAAACAACAGCAAAGAACAGCTGTTTCTGCTGCACAGCAAAAACAATGCAAAAATAGACAAACCAGCAAAAGCAAACGTGCAACATTTTGTTGTTTAGTTAGACGTTTGGTCGTAAGTTGTGAGGCAGGCAAGTGCAAGCAACAGCCGGCGGCTGGCGGCATGCAGTCAGCAGCAAGTCAATGACAATGAACAAAAACAACAACAACGACAACAACAGACCAGAACAACAAATGTAGACAAGTTGCACGCCAGCCAATAACCATTTGTCTAATTGTTGCCATATTGCCGGCGCATGCTCCCCAGGGCTTGAATACCAAAAAAAAACTAAAAAAAAAAATAAAAAAATAAAAAATCAAATGATGATAACAACCTTCAGACGACGAAAGACAGCGAGAACAACGAGCGATTTTATTTGAAAGCGAGCGAGTACGAAGGTGCCGCCACTCGCAGAGGTGAACGAAATGAGAGCGAGTAATGAATTGAAACACACATATGTAGATGAGATAGAAATTTGGGCTGCCAACTGAATCGTTTCAGAAATAATGCAAGTGGCGGCATTCTTAAAAAACGTGTATATTTGTGTGGTCAATTTTGAACTTCTCAATCAGTAAGTGTTCTATCTTTTCGATACAATATTTTTAAGGAACATAATACCTATAATACTAGCAAATTCCCGTCTCGCTTCGCAGCGACGAAAAATGTTTTTTTTTTTTGGAGTCCTTGCCTCTACCTTTCCCTTTGTATTTGCTTTACGGACCATAAATACGGATTTTCTTAATATCTCGACTCCAGCGCCACCTAGCGGATTCATTTTTTGTAACCGAGTTATTAAATACAGACGAAATATATAAGCAAAACATTAACAGAATCGGACCCAGCGTTGCCACTTTTGTTACTTTTTACCAAAATTGGTTACAATTTTTTCGTTACTTCCGGGCGATTTTGGTTACCTTCAAAGTCCATGTATTCAATTTTTAGGAATACGCTGTTAATTTTTCCAAACTCTAAAATATTAGTTATCCAAATTGTTTTGTTGTATTTATTTTTATCAAATTCCAAATAATTTATTGTTGGGGGTAAATGGAAAAAATGAATAAGGCAAAAGTGGAATAATTCAACAGCTTTCACAGAGTCTCAGTGGTCGAGCGTGTAAAAGTCCAGGACGTATTATTAACTTTCTATCTGCCCAACCCATTAAATACAAAATAAATGCGGCGAAAAACTTAATAAATAAAATTCTCACACTAAGCCATCCTAAATTTCGGAAATATAAGCAAAATTTATAAAACACTGACCAGCAACAACTATCCAACTCACCTAATTAAAACACTCATTTCAGATCACATGCTAGTAACAAATCGAACTCACAATAAAACGGTTACCGCACCAATTACTGACGAAGCAATGCAATATTACAGTGTCACTTATATACCAGGTTTAACAGAGAATCTTGACCACAACATACGTAAAAAAACAAAAAAACATCTCCCTAGCGTACAAATCAAATCACACTCTCTCGAAAATTTACAGCAAAACCAGGGGCGAACGCAGGGGGGGGGTTTGGGGTGTTAAAACCGCCCCCCCAAAGTAATTGAATTTTTAAATAATAGAATTTAATTCTACATAGTCATTTGAAAAATTGTAATTTGTTGTTTTCAAAGCAATCTTTCTGCCGACGATGCATGAATATGTAAAATAAATGAATACATTAGTCACTAACAGCGTTGCCGTTTTGATACAATTGTATATTTTTTGATACTTTTTTTTTCTAAATTTTGTGATTTGATACTTTTTTGTTCACAAACGTCCTATTTTGATACTTTTCTGCTGATAGAATTTAATTTTTTGAAACTATGAAAATGTTAAACTAAAAACAAACCTATTGTATCTGGATAGTATTAAAAAGTTGTGGGAATGTAGGCCAATTAAAAAACCCAGAAAAATATAAACTGGACAGAGACATTTTTTTAATTTGCTTCAAAGTAATGAGTTTGCCTTATAACTCTGTGGCTGCTGAACTGGATTTTTTTAGATTTAAGGGGAATTGTGAGTCGAAAATGGACTTCTTTTGAAAATTAGTTCTGAACTGAAAAGTCACCAATAAGGTTTCTATTATTTTTTTAGAGTTGATTGTTAATCATAATACAGGAAAAATAAAAACTCATTTATTATGACTTTCAGTTTTCTTTCCATGAGCAAACTGTTGTGAAATAAATTTAAATTAAAAAAAAATTATGCTATTTGCAAAAAATACTTGAGTGTCTTAACTAAAATGTCTATATTTTTAATAAAAACAACCAGAAAAAACTGGTCTGAATTAGATACACAACTTTACTTATTATTTGTTTTTCAAATGAAAATTTTTAAAACCACGGTTGTGCTTTTGATACTTTTTGATACTTTTTTTGCTTGGCAACATATACTTGATTTTTTGGCTCGCGGCAACACTTGTCACTAATGATTAGAGCGTGAATGAGAATAGAACAAATGAATTATGTGCGTACGTGTGTTTTGTTCTTGTGCCGTTTTTGCATTTTCCTTATATTTTTGCATTCGTATTAATCATTGTAACACTTTTGAGCATCAGTAAGCAGAGATGAAAAAGCTCTCTGATTTCTCTCTTAACTGTCGATTCTCCCTCACAAACGAATTTTTTGACTGTTAATGTACCGTTACCGCTGCGGTAACTAAGTTACTTAACTATGTGAAAATGACTTCATAGGTCAAAAGGACATTAGAAGGATATATAGAGCTTCCAAAGACTAAACTAATGACATTTGAATTTTAAAAATCCGATTTCAAATAACAAAGTTACAATTAAAAAAAAATATTTCCGCGATATTTCGCGGGATAAAAAAACAATTGTATGGAGAGTGGGACAAAACTCAATTACTCAGATTTTATCGAAAATAAAGTTTTATCGAAAAGAGTCGACGTACATATGTACAAAAATACGTAAAAGGAGCATCTTGGGCAATAATATTTTTTATAGACTAGCTACATTTAATATGATATTTTAAGAAAAAGGGGAAAAAAGGGAAAAATGTATAAACAGGCTTCTCAAGAGAAGACTTGAAACAAATCAAATCTGCTTATAAGACCTGGTCCAGAGTGGTCCTTAGTTGTTAAAAGTTTAAATGAAAAGCTAATGCTTGAAAATTACGCTCATAGAAAAACTAAGATTTCTTCATCTTGTATTTTGCTAAAAATAAATTGTTCTTACTGTTTTCTTTCGCTAAATCATGAAACATGCCTTTTTCTTGCGTTTCCATAGAAACGTTTCCAAAGTAACGTTTAATGGTGTCTATTGCGTATAGAAGGAGGTTTTTCATAAAATTCAATATATCAATTAGAAACACCAAAATTTTTTATTTTTGTGTATGGGGGCTGACCAGTGTGCAACGATGTAGACTTAACGAATATCTAATTCACCATAATCCAATTCGTTCCACCAAAGCTACAATGTAACTACAAAAATATGAATTCAGTTGCAATCATGACGCAATAATACAGGTGACCTTTCCTTTCTAGTTTTAGTTTAAATACAGAGAAAATGCAATGAATTTAGCTTTAAAAGGTGCCTTTGTTTAATGTGTGCATACGTAGGTCCACTCCCCAAACATACATAGATTTAAGTAAAAATTGTCTGGACGAGTTTTGAGTATTTTTTAATTTTCAATTGGATATTGAAAACCCCCCCCCCCCCCAAAATATTTTTCTGTGTGCGCCACTGAGCAAAACCAAAAGCCCAATCAACCCCCACCAACAAGCTAACGTAGTGTACGAAATCCCCTGCAAGGGCAGCGGGGAGTCGCACTGTAACAAAGTATACATAGGGACAACAAAAAGACCACTGGGTGTACGCCTAACTGAGCATGATACAGACATACGGAAAAAGAAAACAAACACAGCTCTCGCTCAACATATTTTTTCATATGGACATACAGCTGACTTTGAGAATACAAAAATAATAGACGTTGGAAAGAAAGAGAAAACAAGGTTTACGTTAGAGAGCTTGCACATCTTAAAAAATAGAGAGAGAACGGTAAACAAAAAAGAAGACACCGAATGCATTGCAGCTACTTACCTCCTTTGTTTATAAATGAGAATAATATGTATTTAGTTAAGGACAAGTGTACCTGAGTTAATGGTACCATTTTCATATATAACTTGACAAATTTATGTTTTTATATATCAATGTATTTATGTAATTAAATGTGATCAAGTGCTAGGTGAAAAAAATTCATGTAAGTTTATATTTCTTTCGTGTGTTATGTTTAAAAAATTTGTTGTTAAAATAACGTCATATGTATAGTAATACTATAAATTTTGTTTTTTCTGATTTATGTTGTTTTTAAATAAAGATTCGCCCCTGATGATGCTAAGGAGTTTAGCGAAACGTTGGGCAGAAAGTGGAAGTTATTGCGTTTGACTTTGCACTGTGCACACAATAGATCAAAACAGCCTATATCAAAAAACATAAATAAAAAATTAAATAAAATAATTTTCGTGCTAAGCACTTAAAAGCTTTTAAGTCCAAATAATTTATTTGACAGGAGCCAGCGTCCACATTAGAAATAAATATATTCTGGCGAAATTTTCGTCGAGCGATTTTCGTCAGATTTTTGGCTCTGTTCATCCTCATACCTGGCCGTGTTTTAAAATGTTGCTAGAACGCTACAACGGGGCGATATTTCGCTCGACGTTGGATCTGTTTAAGGCTTAAAGATGTAAACTAATTGATATATTTTAGTTTTTGTTAACCGCTTGTATTGTTTTGCTACGAAATAAATAGCCCTAACGTTAATGGGACATATGGCTATATTATTGATTTATTTTGGTTACTTGTTTCTAGTTTTGGTTACTTTTATTTTGTATTTTGGTAAATTTAAAATTTTTTAAGTGGAAACGCTGATCGGAACGTAAAACCGCACAGAAAACCGCGAGAAAAAATATATCCTAAGTTCAGAGGACCTATCCAAAGAATAAACTGTCAAAATTAGATAATACACTGTCGTGGATATACATATGTATGTAACTCTAACGAGTTTTAAGGCCGATCATCTCACCGAATAAACTGTCAAAATTAGATAATACACTGTCGTGGATATACATATGTATGTAACTCTAACGAGTTTTAAGGCCGATCATCTCACCGAATTCGAGATGTGCTCCTTAATTTTTATTTTAGCTACTAATTGGATAGACCTACATTTTTTGTCGGCTCCGAACGGCGAATGTAATTTTTGTGAGAAGCTTTTTCATGGAGCTTCCAAAAGAGCTAAATTCCGAGGGTGATTCTACGAGAAATGTGCGTTTTGTAGATCCCAAAAATGTTTTTTTTTTATCTTTTTGGTTATGCGAATTTAAGACAGTATATATTCAATTCAGTTCAAAAGGTAGTAACATAGCATGAGGCTATCTAAGCTCTACAAATTATAAAAAAAATATAAAAAAGAATTGTCACTTGCAAGACCCCGTAATGGCCTGAAGCGGTCTCAAACCAAGATTTCTTGCAGTAATGCTCACACAATCCTACCTAATCCGTTATCTATCTGGTAGGTACTTACTTAGGTTGCCTTAAGAGCTTAACCCACCCAATCCAGCGTTTGCATTAAGTATTTCCTGCATTGCAACCATTACAGATTTACAAAAAAAAAATTGGGTATTTTCCCTACACAATATGGCAACCCTACATTTTAAAAATTGCAGACATATCGCTCTCCCACTCTGTTTCTAAATCCATAAGGAAATGGAAACGGTGAGCAATGCTCCAAAAGTCTATAATGGAGGTGCGGCTAACAACAACAACAACCCAATGTGTGCAACAACAACAAAAGCAATTTCTATGTATGGATGTACATATGTTTGCCCAAAGGGCTAACGAACGTACGAATAAACCAAACAAATGAGACAAACAAGAAATGGAGCTCACACATACGAACTAATGTGTATGCAGAACATATAAAAATAGATTTTTCTCGGTATATGGGATAATGACCATCAACGACCCCAACAAACCGATGAAGGCGACGACACAATGATGAAGTTAAATGAGGAAGAAGAACAACAAGCAGCAGTAAAGAAACAGCAGTCAACATAATAATCATTTTAAAGCTGGATGAGCTCATACATACGTATTTAAGTATTTTGTGTAAAGGAATGCTCTCCAAAATACATACATACATACCCTGCAGAAAGATTCATAAGCCTAAGCTTTTTAAATGGAATATGATGGTAGCGCTGTTTACTGTTATGCGCTCATTTCTCAAATAGAGAGAGTGGGAATTGAGTATTATGAGCAAACAATAAAAATAGGTAAAAAAACTTTTTAAGTTAAACGGTTTTATGTTATACATACATTGCAATGTTTAAGATAAATGTACTAAAAACCAAAAAATAATAAAATAGATACAGTCGTGGGAATTATAAACATTTGCATAGACTAGACTAAAATAAAACCGTGGGGCACGTCAATTGTCTACAAATTATCGACTTAATGTGCGATAGAAGAATCGTTTAATTCGTCGTTAGGCAGTTGGCCCGCAGACGGTGAGGAAATTACTTACTATTTTCTTGCTCATGGAAATTCCAATAGTTATTCACTCCATGTTAATAAAAGAGATGTTTCAACTAGTTTATCGTTGGACATTCACACGAGGAATCGTTTCACTGCTCGTAGTTTGTCTTTAATCGACAAAACATATGATAAAAGTACTACTCGCTCACCACTATGAAACCCTAAAACTCGCTTATAATCGAGCTTGCTAGCTTTTTTCCACATTCTAGCCCTACTTATCACACGTCCATCGTTGTCGGTTGAACAACTGCCTAATTATAGTGTAACATTACAAAACAAACGTTTTAATCAACGATTGTAGACAATTGACTTGCCCCACGGTTTTATTTTAGTCTAGTCTATGCAAATGTTTATAATTCCCACGACTGTATCTATTTTATTATTTTTTGGCTTTTAGTACATTTATCTTAAACATTGCAATGTATGTATAACATAAAACCGTTTAACTTAAAAAGTTTTTTTACCTATTTTTATTTTCTAGTTTTTAGTTTTTATTTCGCATTCTGTTTAATTCATTTAGTGCTTCATTATTGCAAGGTTTCTTGCCCGTTAGTTTATTGCAGTCCAACGCCTTTATACGTAGTCCCTGCAAAGTTCTTACTCTACTAAGAGCCACGTAGGCTTGACCTTCTTCAAACAGTTTCGCACCTAAGTAGACGACCGCGTGATCCACAGTGCTGCTCTGCATTTTATGTATTGTAGAAGCCCATGATAGTATTAAAGGCAACATTCTTCTTTCAGCCGTCCCGTAATTGTACTTAGCTGGAAACTGTATGGCTTTCGGGTGTATAAGATGTACTCCGTCTCTTGCGAAATCAATTCGGACGGAAGGTACATCTGTTGCATACATCTGAGTTCGACGAAATTGAGGCCAAACGATTTCGTTGATGTAGCCTATAGCGCCATTTACTAATCCCTTTGAAACGTCAATATTGGACCGTAGCATGACTTTTGCCCCCACGTGTAGTAATACATGTTCCGAATTTCAGCCAAATCGGACCATAAATGCGATTTTTGTAAATATAGCGACCCACGCGCCACCTATCGGAAGTTTTTTTTTAGGAAAATATTTCCTTTCAAGGTAGTAATACATGTTCCGAATTTCAGCCAAATCGGACCATAAATGCGATTTTTGTAAATATAGCGACCCACACGCCACCTAGCGGAATTTTTTTTTAAGAAAATATTTCTTTTCAAGGTAGTAATACATGTTCCGAATTTCAGCCAAATCGGACCATAAATGCGATTTTTGTAAATATAGCGACCCACGCGCCACCTATCGGATTTTTTTTTTCATAATATTGCATTGTCATCGGGGTTATACATGCGTACAAAATTTCAGATTAATCGGTTGACAGGAAGAGGGTGAAATTTGAATTACTAAATTTGACCCAAGAATAAATAATAAATAAAACAAACGGGGTGAGCTAAATAAAACCGTTTAAAAAGGGTGTTTTTTCAGAGGTGTGTAACTTTGAGTTGGCAACACTGCTTTATTTGACAGTCGATTTAACAACCGATAGTTCTCTTTTGTATAGCTTGGTTTAATATTTTATCACGGATAGACTTACACTTGAGCAACGTTTGAAAATTGTTGAAATTTTTTATCAGAATAATGATTCTCTTCGTCAAACTTATCGTGCACTTGCATACAAAATTTTTCGACTTCAGAGCTCAAAAGACATTAGAAGAAAATATAGAGCTTCAAAATATGAAAATAATGACGTATCAATTTTAAAAATCGGATGAAAAATAACAAAGTTACAATAACAAAACGATTGCGGCGTTATTTCGCGGGGTGAAAAAAAAATTTTTTTTTTGTCCCTTAATCCTTAATCCCAACATAAGCTTCAAATTTAGGGGCGGCCTTTTACAACTTTTTTATTTCGTAGTCTAAGCCACATGCCACACAACGAGCGCAATAATTGATTTACTCAAGTAAACTTTTGATGAACGATTAATTCCACGTAATGGTCTTAGTAATTGACCACCAATATCCTGTGATTTAACCCCACTGGATTATTTTCTTTGAGGTTACATAAAGTCGCTTATCTACGCCGATAAACCAGAGACAACTTAACACCCGGAAATAGAGATTTCAAAAGTTATTGGCGAATATTGGCTGCTAAAAGTGAATGAAAATTGAACCTCGAGATCCCGCCTTATACGCGCCAGCCGAGCCGTCCATATGAAAGAAATCATACTTTAAGATTAATGTTATAAAATTATCTCTTAACTAAGGCCAGTTTAAGCATGTTATTGTCTAACACGAAATTATTATTTTTAATTTTAATTTTTATAATTTGGGATAAGCGGAAAAATCAAATTAACCCACACAGCGATGGTAGAAGTGATAGCTATTTCGAAGAAAACCCACTTTCTTCATCATCAGACTTCTTTTCGGGAGCACATCAGGCTTTGAACCTACGCTCCAACCATCACTGCTGCTGAGCTGTTGGATTTTTCGCATATACATATATGCCATTATCCCATTCAATATAACCTTTCTTAGTGTACGACTTTCGTACATTGGCTAAGAAAGTGTTGAATAATCGTTGGCAACTGACAGATAGTGGGCGCAAAATATAATTTTTATTATTAAATAAGTCCCAACGCTTAAATTCCGCAAAAAGTTTGAATTGTGCCGCTAAACAAAAAAAACGCCTTTTTATTATCCCTCATAATAAGGTATTAAAACTCCGTAATCACTTATTATAAGAAATTATTTATGACATATTTCCTATGGAGAATAAACCCTATTATAAGGTATATAAAGACCAGTTAATGCCTTATTATAAGCAATTATTTAAACCTTGTTCCAATGGCGGAAGGATAAGCTATGGGAATAAGGTTTCCTCTCAGAGAAAGGGAGAGTAGTCCTTATCGTCTGATGACCTCAACACAGGAAAATCAGCCTATGTCCATACAACTTTTGTTCGCTTAGAATTTGGAGGCATTGGGAAGTAGTCATAGTCGATTTAAAACAGTGTTTTACCAAACTTAGAATGATGCTAGCATAAACGTCATTTTATCTCTGTCATAGACGACTTAAAAACAGTTTTATCACTAAAACAACGTTTTAACTTTTAAATGAGCTGAACGTCATTTTAAAACCTTAGAATATTGTTCTAAGCTGGAAATTCGTCGTGAAAAACTAGAAAATAGAAAGAGTAATTTATATGAAATGTGTAGTTTTATCTCAAAATTGAACTCAAAATAACAAATAAAATTTGCGAAAGCCAAAATGTCGAAGAGATGATACGCTTACTTATTTTCTTTGTGAATTTAAAGGTTGATACAGGGTGAACTTTTAAAACCTTCGAAATTTCTTAAAATAACAGAGCGATTCTTATTATTTTTTATGGGTAACCCTGTTTCGGTTCATTTTAGCAAAAACGTTGTTCTACCTCGTCTATGACACGCCACTATTTTAAACGTCGTTCTAAATTTAACACCGATTTTAACTAAAACCGATTTTAGTGAACGACTAAGACCACGGTCCATTGTTTCTAAGGCTTTAAATCTTCTGGAATAAGCCTTAAATAAGGCAGAGATTTTAGGAGGGTATGTACGTGAATGAGTTCGACAGCTGAGTTCGACTGCAATGCGAATGAACCGAATAATGAAAATGTGATATGGATGATGAAGTGGACGCCCATTACGACGACGACGATGATGAAGCCGATTATGATGATGACGATGGAGCCGACGACGAGACGATTCATTTTCATTTAAAAATAGGTACAAAAGCGCCTTTTGCTTCGTACGCTCAGCCGCCGCTCAGTGGTGGTGGTGGTGGTGGTGGTAGTTGTTTCGTAGCAACGTTGTTTAAATGACTTGAATGGTTCCAGCCGATGATGACGAAAGCAGCAGCAGGGTTTTGTAATAGATACATACATAAATGAATGTAGGTACCTAACAAAAACAATGCCGCTGAAGCACCACATATGTACATACATTTGTGCATACATATATAGATACTTATATAATAACCAGCTGTATCTGGGTACCGGCTGTTTGAGGGTTGCTGACCTCACTCAGGGTCGTTGAAGTTCATTGAACTGTACTCGGTCGTTGTTACATATATTCGGTGCGGTTGTTGGCACTTGGGCAACTGCGCAGCGCTGCGATTTGTGTGTGTATGAATGAAGTACACACAGGCCCTTTAGTTACTGGATATGTAGATACATCTGTAGGTACATTTGTGCGTTGGGACTTGTGCTGCTTCTTCATGTTTCATATTAATTCCTGTCATTTCCAATTTAATATTTGGCGCGTTGATTGCTTTAAATTTTTATACCCTGCACATGGAATTTGTATCATAATTTTTTGCAGCAAATAAAGGAGAGTAATGTGTTAAGCAGAGGTGTTTATGTGGCTTACATACATACATATGTATGTAATTCGAAGGCAATTAATTGAATTTCATCTTAAATTACGTAAATTATTTAAACTAAGTTAAGTCAAAATTAAGTTAAAGTGAAATTGAAGTCTTAGTTACTAAAATTGAATTACATAATATTAAGTTAAAATTAATTTAAATTTAAGTTGAAATTAAGTCTAAGTCAAGTTTAATTTAAGTTTAAGTTGATTTAGAGATAAGTTTGAATTAAGCTTGAGTTAAGTTAAAGTTAAATTTAAGTTAAGTGTATGTTAAGTTTAAGTTAAGTTTAAGTTTAGTTTGAGATAAGTTAAAATTAAGTTTGAGTTAAGTTTGAGTTGAATTTGAGTTAAGTTTGAGTTAAGTTTGAGGTAAGTTTAAGTTAAATTTAAAGTAGGTTTAAGTTGAAATTATGCTTAAGTCAAGTTTAAATTATGCTTAAAATTAGTTTAAATTAAGTTTATGGTAAGTTTAATTTAAGTTTGAGTTAAGTTTAAGTTAAGTTTTTGTTAAGCTTAATTTAAGTTTGAGCTAATTTTAAGTTAAGTTTTAGTTCATTTAAAGTTAAATTTAAGATAAGTTAAGTCAAATTAATAAAAAATAAAATTAACCCGATAGAAAAATTTCAATCGAAAAATTAAATAACTTAATAAGTATTTATCTAACTTAAATAAAGTAAAGTTTAGTCTAATTAAGTTAAATTGAATAAAATTAAGTGAAAGGGTAGTTTTTAGTGCAAAAATTAAATATCGCAATTTTTTTCTATCTGTAAGACTTATGTACATACATACATACATATATACATTAGGCCGCCTCGCCTTATATCGACGCTTCCAAACAATACTGTACTAAGTCGACTTAGTACATTTTCCCGTTTTCGAGTAGAGCGTGAGTAGAGCGTGTCTTAATTTAGATGCTGTCAAATTTTGGTATCAATCGGACAATCCAATTAAAAGTTATAAGCGAAAGTATACATATAATACAACTCGAGATTTTTACAGAATAAAAACTTTGAGAGCTTGCCATGAAAAAACACAGCAAATTTTTATTTCTTCTTACGATTTTATATAAAGCGTGCCCTGACTTTGATATTGTCGAGTTTTGGTGTTGATCGTTCAATCCAAACAGAAGTTATAAGTGAAAATATACTTAGCATACAACCGAAGTTTCATATCGAGTTTAAACTTTGAGAGCTTCTCCTGCAAAACACAGTTTTCAGACTTATTACAGTTTTGGTTGGAAGCGTCGATATGGACCAAAAAAAAAAGTCCACCGTACGCCCCCCGATATGATTTCTCTTTCGAAAACCTTTCTGGAAAAAATTTTTATTTTTATTTTTGCGCCGCTAGATGTCGCTAAAATTAATTTTTTCATATCTTAGGTATTTATGGTCCCATGCCTAAGTTTGATACACCAATCTCTTTGGATTGAGAGGAGGGTTTCTACTTAATAATTGTATTAACCTATGTGCGCCATTGGGGTCACTTCCACCCAGCACTTAATGTACCTTTTTTTGCCGGCATGTTAAACGTCGTCAAAAAATATTAATCTTTTGCTAAAGAAGTATTTCGATCGATTCAGTTGAACGCGAAAAAAAAACAAATTTAACATTCCGAGGAATATAAGTTTTTCGCTTCCTGTGGTCTTTCAAGTTCATTTTACAAAGATTTTTTCTGAAGAGACTCCTACTGAAATTTTATGGCGAGTAATTTTCTAGGACATTTTAGCCCTCTAGCGACCTTAATACCGAAGATATTAAAAAAATGAATTTTAGCGACATCTAGCGGCGTCCAAAAAAAATATAAAAAATTTTTCCAGAAATATTTTCGAAAAAGAAATCAATTGGGGGGGGGGGGGATCGGCGCACGGCGAACTTTTTTTTTTCGCGATACGCTCTAATGTATGTACATATGTACATACAACATACCTAAATCAAAGTCGAAGACAGTACTGCCTTTAAATCTTATATTTTAGTAGGTATTTCTTTAAATTTTTTTTATGTGGTTAAATTTTTCCGTCAGTGTGTTGTTGTTGCTTTTCTATGCATTGGGGTGCATTTGTATTTCTTCATTATTTTTCTTTTTCTTCTTGTTGCTCTTGCAAAATGTGTGCTGGTCATTGGCCTCTGCGCGCTGCATTTTCTACCCTACGCAGGACCTACGCACCACACCCCTTCTTGTCTACCAACAAATGCCTCATGCGTTGTGCAACGGCTGTTGAAGTTTGATGTATTTGTCTGTGGGTTGTGTTAGTAATTTTTGTTGTTATTGTTGTATAAACTAAACTGGCGCATGCATGATGTTCGCATTTATATACATATATACATACATGCCCTGCAAAAAAATGTGCGATCAATCCCGAAAGAGATTTGTCCTCGATTGATCTCTTTCGAGAACAATCGGTTCACAATTAGTCCCCGATTGTTCCCGTACGGGTATAAATGTAGACTAATTGCAGACTAATTGTTCCCTAACGGGTATAAATGTATATTAATCGCTTTCATCCGAACGGGTATGAATGTAGATTAATCGCTTTCATTCCGAACGGGTACAAATCTGGAATCTAAGTGTAGAAATTTTACAAAAATATGCAATGTATTTAAAAAATTGTAGAACAACCAGTAAAACGAATTGAACACCCTTTCTTTTAATAACAATGATGAATAATAACACTACTCGACAAATTTTGATCAACTTTAACCACCAAAAATGAAATAATACTTTTCTAAAGCGAAATTTTACGCTGATTCCGAATATCATCTCCATTTTTTTGTGGCAGACCCAGTTTTTGAGATATTGGTAAAAATGTGGAAAAGGCCCTATATGCAAGACATTGCATCACATAAGTGCATCAAAAAATTTATTAGACATCGTGGCGATTTGACATCTAGGAAGCGCTGGTATAGGGACCGCCAACAAACATTTTTTTCCTCCACACTCCGAAATTGGTCAAGTAGTTTGGTTACAATGGCAAAAATAATGCAAAAAAATTTGAAAAAAATCGAATTTTTTTAAAGAAATTTCAGATTTGACTGTCCTAAAATCAGAAAAAATGTATTGGGGACAAAAAGTTAGCCCCCTGTCCTATAGAGAACTTAATTGTGAACATTTTAAGACCAATTGTGTAATAATCGGATGTACCGTTATTTATATTTATCTATCTTTATTGAAAGTCCTTAACCAAAAATTTTCCGGAAGAGTAAAATTTCAACAACAAAATTGGTTTTATTCATAAAATTTTATTAAGGAGTAATACTCAAGATTATTTCAATCCATTTATTACGTGTTTTGAAGTGCACAATAACTCTGAAAACAGCGATTAATAGGAAAAAAATTAATTGAATAAAAAAATATCTGTATTTCGCCATTTTTAAGAGAGGATAAATAATGAGCGATGTGAGCAAGTACTTTTGACTACTCTTTTGTGATTTTCAGCATTTCTAACACGTATGATTGTCCAAAAAATAGTCTCCCATCATATCCTCATACCAAGACCCTTGATATCGCCATTCAAAAACTATTAAGTCCTGATGAAATCTCTCATCCTGTTCATCACTTTCAGCACCTATGTTTTTAGGGAATTATGAAGACGTGAAGGAATTTTAGGCGGCATATTACAATCTTTTGCAATTAAGTAACTTTTTGTTACCTAGAAATTCACAAACAGTTTGTTAAAAACTGCTGCAAGCAGTAACAAAGAGCACACGATCTATCGTGAAATAGTTAGAACTTTTGTTCTGTTTGTGGATTTCTAGTTAACAAAAAGCTGCTTTATTGCAAAACTATATAGCAAGGAAAGTAATATACTGCCTAAAATTAATTTCTAGCATTAACATATTGATAATTTCCCAAGCTTAGGTGCTAAATACAGGGTGAGAGATTTCATCAAGACTTAATAGTTTTTGAATGGCGATATCAAGGGTCTTGGTATGAGGATATGATGGGCGACTATTTTTTGGACAATCATACGTGTTAGAAATGCAGAAAAGAGTAGTCAAAAGTACTTGCTCACATCGCTCATTATTTATCCTCTCTTCAAAATGGCGAAATACAGATATTTTTTTATTCAATAAATTTTTTTCCTATTAATCGCTGTTTTGAGAGTTATTGTGCACTTCAAAACACGTAATAAATGGATTGAAATAATCTTGAGAATAAACCCAATTTAGTTGTTGAAATTTTACTCTTCCGGAAAATTTTTGGTTAAGGACTTTCAATAAAAATAGTTAAATATAAATAACGGTACATCCGATTATTACACAATTGGTCTTAAAATGTTCACAATTAAATTCTGTATAGGACAGGGGGGCTAACTTTTTGTCCCCCATACAATTTTTCTGATTTTAGGGCAGCCAAATCTGAAATTTCTTTAAAAAAATTCGATTTTTTTCAAATTTTTTTGCATTATTTTTGCCATTGTAACCAAACTACTTGACCAATTTCGGAGTGTGAAGGCAAAAAATGTTCGTTGGAAGTCCCTCTACCAGCGCTTCCTAGATGTCAAATCGATGTATAATAAAACTTTTTGATGCACTTATCTGATGCAATGTCTTGCATATATGGCCTTTTCCACATTTTTACCAATATCTCAAAAACTGGGTCTGCCACAAAGAAATGGAGATGATATTCGGAATCAGCGTAAAATTTCGCTTTAGAAAAGTATTATTTTATTCTTGGTGATTTTTGGTGTCGAGTAGTGTAATTTTAACAAAATGTTGCATAAAATATCCTATGAAAAAATCCTTTACATTACGCTCATAAAATGCATACTCAAAACTAACATTTTTTTTATTTATTTATTGAGATTTTTTCAAAAGTAAAACATTATATAATCTTTATTTATATATGCATGAACATTTACAATTTTTTAAAGATTGTTATTAAAAATTGCCTTGGCGAACAACTTGGAAAAATCTACATTTGTACCCGTTCGTTCTGGAAGCGATGATCTACATTTGTACCCATTGGGGATGAAAGCCATTAATCTACATTTGTACCCGTTCGGGATGTAAGCGATTGATCTACATTTGTACCCGTTCGGGTGAAAGCGATTGATCTACATTTGTACCCATTGGGGATGAAAGCCATTAATCTACATTTGTACCCGTTCGGGATGTAAGCGATTGATCTACATTTGTACCCGTTCGGATGAAAGCGATTGATCTACATTTGTACCCATTGGGGATGAAAGCCATTAATGTACATTTGTACCCGTTCGGGATGTAAGCGATTGATCTACATTTGTACCCGTTCGGGTGAAAGCGATTGATCTACATTTGTACCCATTGGGGATGAAAGCCATTAATCTACATTGGTACCCGTTCGGGTATACAAGTTGAACAATTAGTCTCTTCATAGGACATGCTCGAACAAATGCGATCAATTCACTCCATATAAAGGGATGTAAAATTGTATTAGTCGCATGCTCCCTAAAGATTGATCCCGGACACGTCCCGGATTAATCGCATTTTTTGCAGGGTATGTATGTATATATGTACATATGTGTGTGAATGTAAAGGTGTATGCCATTTCGCCACAGCCATTGCCGGCATGTCGAAATGATATGTTGCATTTTATGCGCGGTTTGTTGGTTGGTTTTTCTTTTTTTATTTTTTTTATTTTGGTTTCTTTTTTAATTATTTTATTTTCTTATTTGTTTTTTAATTATTTTTGTAATTCTTTCGTTTTTTTTTTTTAATTTTTTATTTGCAAGCAGCAACAGCTGCAATTCGCGTAGACAATTAGACTCGTGCCGCGCAATGTTGCATTCAGCGAACATCGATAGACACACAGCCAGACACACACATATGTACATGCAGCGACTTAGCCATAGACATCATCACATTGGCATATGCAATTTTAATACGTGCCTGCTGTTTTTTTTTTTTTCTTTTTCTTTTTTTCCCAGCATTTTTGTGGCGCTATGCAAAAAAAGGGGACTGACATTGCCACACAAACGATTTGCTCGCTTGCTGCGCCTCAGCATTATTGTCTGAGGTTAGACACACACAGCGCTGCTACATATTGCACTGTGCAGACAGATACAACGCAGTGCTCTGGATACACGCCTTCCAAAAAATCTACGCCTTATTTAAGTTTTATTCCAGAAGATTTAAAGGCTTTTGAGATAATGCCTGAAAATTCTATGAGACCAAAAGTTGTATGCGCGAAGGCTTATGTAAAGGCCGATTTTCGTGTGTTGATGTCATTACGCTGTAAGGACTACTCTCTTTCTCTCTCTCTGAGAAGAAACCTTATTCCATGGCGGATAGACAAATCCTTATAATACGGCCTTATGTGCTGTTTATATACCTTATTATAAGGCTTATCCTACATAGGAAATAAGACCTGAATAATTTTTTATTATAAGGGATTATATGGAGTTTTAATACCATATAATAAGGTATAATAAAAAGGCATTTTTTGTTTAGCTGCATAATTCACATTTTTTGCGCAACTTAAGCTTTGCGGTTTATTTAATAATAAAAATTATATTCTGCTAGAATTGAAACTTTAATATTAACCTTGCCCATGTTTGCTTATAACACTCAATTTCCTCCCTCTCCCCTCTCTATTTTAGATATGAGCGCATAACAGAAAATTAAGTATTAAATCGTTTGGAGCAAAGCGAATGAGCGCATAACAGCAAGCAGCGCTGCTAGCGTATTCCCTATTGCTTAGAGACCGTTTTTGTAGGGTACATACACCTTTGAATGTACATTAGAGTGTCCGCCTTTTGTATAAGCACTTTTTAAGATGTCGATCTCGATGAGTGCCAGGCAGAATAGGAAACACATTCTCATAACTCAAGAATAAGCAAAAAAAATTGAAATTGATCGAAGTTCATTTGATGAACCCACAAAGCGGTTCTTTCCAGAATAGATTCACATGGAAATTTTGCAGGTTTCTTTTCAAAGATATACTCCCTGACCATTGCAATATCTTTTAGGCTGAGGTTTACGCTGCCTCAAAAGCGGCGGAGGTCGCAGCTGAACTAACATCCTCAGACTCTCATATAAACCTTTTCATTGACAGCCAAGAGGAAATTAAAGCTTCTCAGTGGAATATCCTGTCATCCTGCCAGATCGCAAAAATCATGCTTCGCTTTTACAAGGCAAAACCCGCATACTATCTACTCACACATCCTAGAGCAGACTGCAGATTGGCGGTTAGCATCATTTCATGTATTCAAATTGGAACTGGTACAGAGTCACGCGTACATGGAATGCAATGAACCCGATACTGCTGGTACTCTGGAACATCTTCTTTGTCAATGTCCAGCTTTTGGCAGACTCCGCCTCAGCTGCCTCGGTACTCGTCCCTAGAAGGCATTGCTGATCAGAAAATACACAAACTTGTGAGGATCTGCATTCCAAGATTAGTATAACGTCTCCGATACGCTGTTGGAACACCGAGGACTATTTGTGGTCTATGTGAGGGATCAAAGGATCTTGGACAAGGTAACCTAATCTTCACAGGATCTTGGCCAACATAACGTAACCAAACCTATCCTTCCTCCTCATCTTATTTTGTAAAGCAAACTTCTGGTACTGGTAAACCTACTCGTCATCACAGTGGAGAACCTGTCGTTCGTTTTATGGTTTAGTTCTTAGCAATTAAAACCATCGAATGGCAGCTGATCCGCTGCGCACGAATTGGTGGGAACGTCTAGAAAAAGCCAAAGATAGCTGCAGCTCAACCAAATAGAGCAATCAGATATCTAAATTAGAGGCACTTCATTCGACGTATGCCTCTAAAGATAGAGAGTGTGACATTTCCAAGATAATAGCTGAAAGAAGCCGCAGCGAAGCCGAGTTAAAGTAGAAGGGAAGGCGAAGCTGAGCCAAAAAGATAGAGGTAATAGTTCGAAGGAAAGCTGAAAGTAAGCCGATAATAAGGCGAAATCGGACCGAAGTAGCCGATAAGAAGCGGAAGTAAATACGAAGAGAAGGCGAAATAAATCAAGGCGAACGGAGGTGGAAAAGTAGCCTGGAGGGAGCCAAAGAAAAGGAGAAGACCAGTCTAAAGCCAAATGGAAGCCGATGTGCAGCCGATTGCAAGACAGCAGTACTAAGCCAAGCAAGACGGCAAAGCCAAAGCTGGATCGAGAAGAAGCCGAATAGAGGCAGATAGAAAGCCGTTAAAAATTTAAAATTGTCATAAACTAAATTTAACTGCCAAAAAAAAAACAAAACGTTCACCAGTGTTCATAAGAGTCGTGTTAAAATAACCACCAGCCGGATAGGGGACTTAGAATAAGCCAGTGGTAAGGAAATCCTGTCATAAGAGTTGACTCAAATCCACCGGAAAAGTAGGTTGCTGGCCAAAAAAAAGTTCGCACAACAGTCGCGCTAGTGTCAGTAGGGACTAGTAGCCGAGCATGCCGAATTTATGCGGCAAAGTATTGTTATACTTCCACTGCACTCCCCAAAACCTTCGGCGAGTGTCTTGGGGTGGCTACAGCAACAACAACAGTAGTGTTAAAATCTGGAAAGCCACAAACGCGATACTTGGGCTTCCTTAGTTTTACCAAGCTTCAACAAGGCGCGGAAATTTTGCAAGGCCCCGAATTCCAGCTTATTCAAATTGTTGTTTAAATAAAACTTTCTGGAATTTACATTGACTCGATTGAAATGTAAGCCGAAAACAAACTGTTACTTCACTCACTCCCTTCCAGCATGTTAGCGGGTCGCTGGTCGTTGACTTTGACGTGGGTGACGATGATTGACCGATAAGAGTTGCTGGCTTGCTTATCGCATTTCAAGCACAAATACTTACATACATACATATATAGTATTTATATTATATATAACTAGAATATATGTATGTACATACTAGACATATACGCCGACAGTGATTCCGGCGGCGGCGGCGCCATTCCAAAAAAATTTCGGCGGCGGCGGCGACGCCCCAAATCTACAAATCACAATCCTTATTCAAATTTTAATTTTATTTAGTTACCTTAATAGCGCTGGCTGAATGGAATAAATAAACTAATTTCCACCTTAAATTGTTGAAACTTTTTTATTAACAGCAAAAAACAATTGTTACATAAACTAAAATATAAAATAAAGAAAATAAATATTAAAGAATAAACACAAATCCATATGTAAGGGTAAATTTCAATTCATTTGCTTATTTATTATTTGTATGATAATAAACATGTATAGTATGCATTGCATACATATATTTACATACATATTTATATATATATGGCACTTTAAAATAAATATATGTATATAGAGTGTTGGAAAAAATAATAGGGTCAAAATTTTGCAATTCTCCATTTATTTCATTTTAGGACTAAATCATAATTACCATATATTGATGCTTACACGGAGAGGACATGCTTCAATGGCGCTGGGGTGGTTTTGTATAATAATTTAATTTTTATGAATAAAAAATAATGAGATGTATAATTAAAGTTGGAAATAATAATAGGAACAAACTTTAAATTCGAATATTAACTACTGCTGCAGCTAGATTTAAACTAATGTTTAGTTGAAGCTCCTTTATTTTTTATAACTTCCTTACTTCTTCGTGGCATAGGGTTGACCAAATCAGCGCAATTTGCAACTGGTATTAAGTACCAAGCTTCTTTAATTTTTTTTTCTATAACTCTTGCTTATTTTTCCATTTTTGATCCCCTATCGTCTTCTTTAATATCCCTATAGGGCTGAGGTTCGACGACTGTGAGAGCTACGCAAATTTCTTACGTTCAAACCATGAGTTTTTGATTCTGGAGGCATGTTTGGGATAATTTTAATGCATAAATCGTTTAATGATATCAAGGAGGGTTTAAATTATTCAATTTTGAGTAGAACTAGCAACAGACCTCGAGAAGTATGACTAAATGGAAGAGATCCCAGAAAAGTTCCGTATCTGAGAAAAAATTATGTAAGCCAACGAACTGAATTCGTGCAGAGGACGCCACCGTGCTTGATAGTCTTTCTGGTGTATCTGGGGTGAAATTCTGCCTTCTGCGAGCGTTGAACGAACATTATGCCATCGAGCCGAATAAATTTACTTTTGTGTCATCAGACTAAAGAACGTTATTCAAGTTTTCCGGCAAACTGTTCATCTCAGCCTCAGGAACACGAACCTGAATGCGGAACTGTTTTATTTTTTGCCCGTTAAACGTTATTAACAAAAACATTGGCTGTTCCTTTCCTTTCTTTACTAGCCTCAGTCCCAAAGAATTTAAGCTACTGGAAAATTTTCAATGAAATTCACAGAGAACGTTCAGGGGGTAATATCTAATAAAATAAATATAATCTTTCACTAACCCACTTATAATGGTATTTGCCTATACCTTTCCCCGTTTAAGTTCAGAAAGTTACAATTGAAAATTTTCCAGTAGCTTAAATTCTTTAGGACTGAGGCTAGTAAAGTAGGGAACAGCCAAAGTTTTTGTTAATAACTTTTAACGGGCAAAAAATAAAACATTTCCGCATTCAGGTTCGTGTTCCTGAGGTCAAAACACGTCGATTGGTTCCTTTTTTTTTAATTTTGAAGAACTTTTGCAGTTAGCAAAACTAGGAAAATATGTACACATCTCGCTCCATACGAGTATGGCGCGCCAGCGCACGCCGCACAGTGCTTCGTCTCAATATAGTGAATCGGCAAAATTAGGGGAGTAATCGCAGAACGATGAAATTTTGTGTACAGGCATAAAATAATAGAGATAAGAAAAAAACGAAGTTTTGGCCAAATCGATGCAAGGACATGACTACCTCCCATATGTCCTTGATTTTAAAGTTGTGATTTCAACTTCAATTTCAAACAGAATGACATCAAATTTGGCATATCTTTATAGAATTATGCTTTTAAAATAGGTTATAACTTTCGTTCTTTTATGTGAAAGGATATAAGTACCTCCCATATATCCTTAATTTTAAAATTGTGATTTCAACTTCAATTTCAAACAGAATGAAATGAATTTTGGTGTATGTTTATAGAATTATGTTTTTAAACTAGGTGAGAAGTTTCGTCCTTTTCAGTGCAAGGACATGACTACCTCCCATATATCCTTTTTTACAAAAAGTAATTTTTGGATTAACATGTAATCACAATACATTAAAAACTTACTATAACATATATAATTATCCTTTTAAAATCAAGGATGGACTACTCCCGTTAGTTATTGCAAAAAATGGTTCTAAAGAAAATTACTCTTAAATTTGTTCAGAAAATATGTTGGTTGCTATAGTTTAATGCACTATTTTATTGCAAAATATCAATATGATTTTGGCACATATCAAATTGTAACTTTAAAAAGCGCAATATTATTAGAGTTAACACAGAAATACTTTTTTATTATAAAATTTTTCCATGTAAAAATAAAATTTTTGGGATGTTAAATAAAGTACTAAATTAGCGATTTCCGGCATAATTTTTGAAACTTTTTCTTTTTTGGTAGCAAGACCT
The DNA here is from genome assembly GCA_960531455.1 of Urophora cardui. NCBI lineage: Eukaryota > Metazoa > Arthropoda > Insecta > Diptera > Tephritidae > Urophora > Urophora cardui. Next base: position 19,875,542 of record OY482671.1, on the reverse strand, counting down.
CCTAGCATAGAATCGAAAATTAAAATAAAAAAAATAGTCGTTTTTTCTTGTTTTTTTTGTAAATTTTGTCAAACTTTGTAAAATTTTATGTGTCTCACCTAAAAAAGTTAGTATTACATGTATGTTTTTTTGTTAGTATTTGTCACATATTAATAAAAACTGTATATTTTAGCATAATTAGGCTAATTTCCTATAGCATGAGAGAAAAAATAACTACATACATTAATTTTACTAAATTTTTTCCATACCATATATATATGGTTCTGAAAAATTTTTTAAATTTTTAAAATATGGCTTTACAAAATCGTACAATTTCTACATTTCCGGCAAAAAACAGTGCAATTTTTTTACAGATTCTACTAGAACACTTCAAAGTTAACCAAATTCGCTAATAGAAAAATAGTCGTTCTTTTTTATTTTTTTGTTTGACTCTATCAAACTTTAGTATTTTTTTGAACTCCAATAAAAAAGTCGCAAATGTTTCGATAGAACTAGTCACCTTTCTGAAATAAATAATTTATCAAAAGTTATTTCAGCTATTAGGGCATATAATGGTAAGCAAATGTGGCAAGTTTCAGAGTTATCCGATTTAAAATGAATTTTTGGCAATTTTTTTTTTGTAACACATTAAAAATCGTATTACCTTAAAACAGTTTTGCCTCAAAATTGTACTGACTTTAGCGACCTCTATTGGCAACAAAAGCATGAGATTATAAATTCTACTTATATATTTATTTCAGGTGATATGTTAGCTTCACAAAAATATATATTACTTGAATAAATTACGCAGTTTATTTTATCTCAATTTTGCCTATGGGACGAAGCACTGTGCGCCGCCGCGCCAATACGCCGATTTCACGGATTATGGCGGCGGCGGCCGATTATGAAGGTAATCGGCGCGGCGGCGTATATGTCTAGTACATACATATGTATATGTAGATTCCTCTTATCGGTCATTCCACTCGCAGCCGGATCGAAGTGCTTCGCCAGCCACTTCAACTTCATGCCACCCGCGCTTCAGCGCGCAACGCCCGGCGACCGTAAGTAACCAACCAGCAACTGACAGTCGCTATAGCTTATCAATTAAACGCAGTACCTAGTGATAGCGCATTTTTTATTTTTTTTTTTCTTGGTCTCCATTTAGGGGTGGCAAAAAAATGAAATAACCGATTAAGCGCTTTTTAGGTTAATCGAAAGCTTTCAATTATTAATCGCGAATAATTGTGGGGAACTAACCGATTATAAGCGTTTTTCGATTACAATTATTCCTTAAAAAAATATATAATAAACGAAAAAAATCGTCATTTATTAGGAAAAATCGTCAAAATGACGATAAAATCGTCTATTCGGGAACATTTATTGCGGTTTTTTGGCTATACTCACAAAACCGTAGGTAACCGAATTCGGACTCGGATGAAAAGGTGGAAATTTTCAATTTCAATTATTTCCTTTCGGATTATTATTTGGACTTGAGAGGAAAAAGGTTAATCGAAAAAATAATCAAAGGAAAAAACCGATACATTTTAACCGTTAACCGAAAGAAATTAACCGATTATAGTCGTTTTTCCGGTTATTCTTGTCATCCCTATCTCCACTAAGTATTATACCTTTCATGAGAATAAAATGGTATTATAACTTTGTGCAGAAATACAAATCTTGAAAGTAGCAGAAGGAGGCATGACAGACCCACCAAAATATACGTATACCAATATGATCAGGATCATGAGCTGAGTCGATTAAGCCATGTTCGTCTGTCCGGCTGTCAGTCTGTGTGAACGCGAACTAGTCACTCCGTTTTTGGGATATCTGCTTGAAATTCGCGTGAGTGTATTTTTAGAAGAAGCTGATCATTTTTCGAAATCGTCCGAAACGGACCACTATAACATACAGCTGACATACAACCGATTGTTCAGATATGCCAATTTGGGGCTATAACTTCAGAGAAGACAGCCGCGCTCTTACTCGTTCTAATTGACTTCTGCTTTCCCTAACGCCATGCTCGTTTCTTGTTTCTGCTCTTGTTTCAGCGTCAATATTTTCTTTTTTCAGCTTCTTTTCCACATCGCCTTGGTCATGACTTTTTTCCATTGTCATTGTCATTCGAAGCCGATAGATTACAACACTGTGCAACAAGTTCAAGATAACCAGTAAGTATATGTTTTATTTTATACATATTTTATTAATGAGAAATATATCTCTACTCGCAAATCGTCGCAAAGTCCAATTGGTCGAATTTTCGACACTAGTTTCCAGGGACCGTAATCATTATGAGTTTTATAATAAAAATCGCCATTTAATCATTATATGTTGAGTTTTTTTATATTTCATCAAAAATAATCATTATTTTTTTAGTTTTATTTTTTCTGATCAGAAATAACACTTATTTCTTGAGTGATATATTTATCGTTCAGAAATAATCATTATTGTGTGAGTTTTTTTCGATCAAAAATGTCACTCATTTACTTAGTTATAGCGATGGGAATTTTTTAGTAATTATGTTCCAGAGCACTTTAGAGAAAATTTGAGTTTTTCGACCTAAGCAAAAAAATAATAGTGGAGCCATTGGCCAAATAACGGTAAATTGCCGATATCTCAAAAACCTTCCCATAGAATTAAAAACGAACCCAATTTTCGGAATCAGCGATCGATTTTACATATAGATAGGATAGTCACGTCCAAAGTACAGACAAAAAATTTCATTTTGTGATCCAGTGTAATTATTCCACTCTGCCATCATCAAACGCATGTTTGCACTGTGTCTCATCTAAATAAGCAATCATTCGCTTACCAGTAAATTGACCGTTATAAATAACGATAAGTAACTGTGTTTATGTATGTACATTTGTATACGAAAACTAACATCAGATTTTTTGTGGCTGACGAAAAGTAAAAAGTTCAAGTTTTGGCCGACGAAAAGTAATAAAATCGAGTTTTGGCTGACGAAAAGTAATAAAATCAACTTTTGGCTGACGAAAACTATCAATTTCGTATAAACAACAACAATTTTAATGTAAAAACAGTATATAATTACTGATACTTTTCATCAGCCAAAAGTCGATTTTATTACTTTTCGTCAGCCAAAACTCGATTTTATTACTTTTCGTCGGCCAAAAGTCAAATGTTCTACTTTTCGTACAGAATTTTTTTATTGATAGCTTTCGCCAGAAATTTTAAATATGTTAGTTTTCGTATGGTACGACGATATGTAGTACGAATGTCATTAACGTCAAGTTCAATGGCCATGTATCAAACGAAAGCCCACATCACACCTCCTCGCTTGCACGCTCGAACGCTCTCTCTCTCCCCACTCCACCTCTACCTTCTCTACTTTACCCACACGCCAACCCACCAACCAACGAGTTCATTCAACTTTTAGGTCATCTGTCAAAAAGCATTTATTTCCTCCTCTCTCTGTTCATTTCGCCATAACCTCACGCACGCATAGCATTTCCCAACGTGACGCAATCGCATTTGTTTGTTGCTGCTGATAATTTTCATTGCGCAACATTTGTAAAAAATTTATCCTCGTTCTCCCACTCTCACTCTCTCTCTCTCTCGCAATCAACTTTTTGCACTCTCTGGCATGCAGGTGGTGTAACGGTATGTGTTGGTGTGTGTGTATGTACCAAAACCATCAAGCATTTGACATTGGAATTTCACAATCAAGGGCTTGACCGCCAATTGAATGCTTTGGCTTTCTTTGGCACTTTCCCGCCTTTCTCCCAGTATGTCCTCTCTTGCTATATTTTCCATTGTTCCGCTGCCGTTTGGCTTTTGTCCGCAAATTTGCAGTATTTCTTTAATTGTTGGTTTCCCATTTCCCGTTTGCTTTTATTATTTTGTTGATGTTTGACATTTGACGCCTGACAGCTGTCGTTCGTTCATGCACCGCTGACTCGCTGACGCTGACACGCTCAGCCGTATGTGTTTGTTTTTATTGCGGCTCGTCTGTTTGCGGTTTTCTATTACATGCAATGTCTGTCGTAAGCGTCACGCTTGTTTTTCATTCAACTTTTCACTGTCATTCAATTTTCTTTCGTTTTTCATTTCATAATTTTCTTTGGCAACCTTTTTTTTTTTGAACAGTTATCTTTCGTAATTTTTTTTTTGTAATTTCAGCGGAATGTTCATATGTATGTATGTAAATTTCTGCAGGTTTTTATTGCCACCTGCCGTTTTTATCTTTATGCGTTTTCCGCGAACACAAGTTAATGACATCTTAGCCGACTCGCAGCGATATTGGCAAGTCGCCTATATGTATCTAAATATTACTTTCAGTAGATCACACTTCTGAGAAGACAACGGTTCAGATATTACTTATTAAGCAATCTTGATTTCCGATTACTAATTGACTTTGTAGCGTATAGGGCCGTCAGGATCTAGCAGAATCCGGAAATCCAGCAATCCGTTTAACTGACAACAAAGTAAAATTACATGTATTTGAATGACGATCGACACATTCAGCACTTCGACTTTGCTATAACAAATATATGAAATTGAAATATGCTGTCAGTAAAACGGAGACGGATTTCCGGAAAAGTATTCATTCTGAGTCGAGCTAGTATAACCTTAAAACTGTAAAGTAAAGCAAATGCTGAGATCTATTGAAATACATATATGTATGACCTCGCTTGCCACTTGGTCGGAAAGACTTCAATTAACGATATTTCCAAGTTGTCAACAGTCTCTAAAATCTTCGAGAGCATTATATATGTATGAGAAACTGTCGTTTGCAGCCAAGAATTTGCTTATTACTAACCAACATGGCTTTGTCAGTGTCCGTTCGACTATCTCAAACCTTGCGTTCGTTTCCAACGATTTTCATCATGGCCTGCAAATGAACGTCATCTACACTGAACTCTCGAAGACTTTTGATAGAGTTTCCCATAGGATCCTAATATCTAAACTATCGAAATTTGGTTTTCAATGGATTCGATCATATTTGCTACACAGATAATGTGTTGTTTCTTTTGACAACGTCTCCTCAACCGCAACCTTTTCTTCGGACATCAGGGTTACCACAAGTCAGCATTTTAGGCTGAATACTTTTCGTTCTACTTATAAATGACAATGGAAATTCTGACTACTTTTCGTTCTACTTATAAATGACATTGGAAATTGCATTCAGCACTACAAGTTTCTCTTATACGCGAATGACCTCAACATCTATTATACAGTTAGTAATTTACGTGATTCTCCTGCGCTTCAGCTTGAGCTTCATAAGCTCTATTCTTGGGTGCATCCTAGAGCTGTCAAACTATCGACGATACTATCGATAGTATCGATGGTCTAGTCACTTGAAATAACTATCGATAGTTTTAGTACTATCGCCACTATCGTGTATACTCTTTCCCAGCCATTTCAACATTAATTCTCAAAGCACAATTTTTTACTGAGAACACATTGCCGTATAAGAAACCAAAAATTGCCGAAGTGTTGAATCAAAAACAGAGAGCAAAAAATGCCGATGTAATCCTGAAGAAGAGCCAGTACTTGGAGCAAGTTAACTCAGAACCAAACACAAACCCGCTATTGTATTGGAAGTTAGATATCGGAAATTGTATAATTATTATAACAGATATAAAACATAAGTATATTTATTCGAAACCATCCTTTTGTCTTCAGGTGTTAGAAAATCAGCTAGTCTCTGTCTGGCCCTGCAAAAAATTTTTTTTTATATACGGCATCATCTGTAGAGTATGAACGCATGTTCAGTAAAGCTGGTTTAATTGTGATAGGCGGTCGAGTTTAAAACCAAAAACAGTCGATGTGTTATTATTCTTACAAAAAAAATTTAATGAATTGTAAAATCAGTTTGTATTTTTAAAAGTAAGGCAGCGAAAAATAAATCGATTTGAAAAAACATATAAAATGGGTCGATACTATCGATAGTATCGATAGTCACCCTTAGGACTATCGTAAAACTTCGATGGTCGTGACTATCGATAGTTTGACAGCTCTAGTGCATCCAAAATAGCCTCGTTCTTAATGCCAGTAAGTGTTTTCATGCTACTTTCAATAGAAAGCAAAACCCGTTACAAACTTAATATAAAATATGTGGTTCATTACTCGAAGCTGTTGACGGAATAAAGGACTTGGGTATCTACGAGTATTTCAATTCCAAATTAATCTTTAACATTCATGTTAACTACGCAAGTTAAAAAATCATACGCTCTGCTGTCATTTAGTAGACGAAGCAGTTCCGAATTCTCTGACCCTTTCACTCATAAACTATGGAATATTATCTACTTTGGTAAGATCAAGACTGAACTATGCCACTTTCATATGGCGTCCCTATGTATGCATTGGTACACTGCATAACCTAACTATAGAAGTCCATGCAAGGGAGAGTAGCTCTTCTTCAGCGAGTTTGTAGCTTATGTCAAACTATCGTCTTTTGTTTTGATTTTGCATTCTTGCACGTGTTTTTCGTGGAAATAGCTTGTGTGTTCGGTTGTGCGTTTGTGTGTTCGGTTGTGTGTTCGCTCGCGTTTTCTCTGCTTTTGACATTCTTGAAAGACGCCATCTAACTGTAATCACCTATTCTGCTTCACATCAGACGACCTGTATGGATTGGTCTTGGTACACTGCAATCGTCTTGAGAGTATCCAAAAAGTCTTCCCAAAATTTTCTCTCTATTCTCTAAACTTTGCTGATCCCATGCCCTCCTACGAATCCCACTGTCCACTAATTTCTCTTAAGTCTCTCAAATAAAGATTCTCATTGCTCTCTTGTTGCTTTGTTATTTACACCCTTAAAGAGATCCTTAAAGATTGACTGTTCTGCCTTATTGCAGACAATCAACTTTACCATCCCTTCCCGAAATCTCCATGTTATCCCAATTTTCTATACGGAAATCCCAAAATCCAATTAGCTTAAATTTGCTCCTATGTCAGGCGCGCTTTCCGAGTTGAATAGAGTTGCTAATATGGATCAATATCTATGAAATATTTGCAAATACTCATTAGAACCTTCTTAGAGAACCCGATTTCGATTTGAGATTTACAATTTTAACGATTGGAGAATTATGTTCCTTTGTTTGAGGAAGCAATGATTCTGCACTGTTTCTAGAGTCTTTCTCTAAAGTGTAAGATTTGAGAAAAGTGCGCTAGTTCTGGAGCAATTTTCTAATCGATATCTAATCTCAGTGTTTGTTGGTAAGCAGTTTGATATGTAGATATATTTTTCTTTGAATACCTTTAGCCCAGAGCAACATAATCGTAGCTTTAAGTTACAGACAAAGGAAGTGCATGAAAGACTCGCACACAGTTCAATTGCCACAAAAGTACAGGTCAGTAGTTGTTTTCTCATGCACACTCAACTCAATGGCAAAAGGGATATGCACAAGGATATGCACTCATGCACTTTGATGACAGAGTAACTGCATATACAGCCCATGTATATATGTATGTAAATCTGGGCATTATTACAGGTTAAAAGACAAAAGGTAACAAAGGCACAAATTATGACGAATGCAACACAAAAGTAAAGCACACAAAGAACATGAAAACAAGAAAGCAATTGGTGCATGATTGAAAGAACAAAATGCAAAAAGTAGAAGGCAAAAAAAAAAATAACAAAACAAGAAAAAAGAACTAGCAATGAAGAGAATGAAGAGCTATACAAAAGCCAACAGCGGCAATACCTACGTCTAAAGGAGTCGCGCGAGTGGAAGGTAATGGAGGAGGGTCATACCTCCATACTTAGGACCATCCATGGGACTATAGTTTAACGAAAAACGTATTCAAAATCAATTATGAAATATTGATTCCAGATAGAGATCGTTGGACCATGGGTACTCCGGTCTCGAATAATGCTATCCACCTCTACACCGATAGATGTAAGCTTAATGCTAGGCTGGCAGGGGGAGTCTGTACAGCCGACGGTGGTCTCAAAAAATATCATTTCGCTTACCTGATCAATGCAGTGTCTTTCAAGCGGAGCTAGCAGCGATACAGGAGGCAGTTGAGTGCTTGAAGGCAAGTAAAAACGAATGTCAGGAAGTCTATATCGTCTCAGACAGGAATACTGCACTGAAAACGCTTGGTTCTGTCATAGGTAAATCCAGAACTGTGGAAAATTGCCGCAGATCTCTAAATGAGATGGCTGAATAGTTTGCCATTCACCTCATATGGCTGCCTGGACACTGTAATATACCGCGGGGAAACGAGATGGCGCAACTAACTTGCTGGAGAGGGCACATCTGCTCGACTTTCAATGTCGTCGTGGAAGGGTTTAGGTTGGTATGCCGCGTCTCGCTACAAGCAAGCTCAAACTCAATGAGCTATACTCCTAAGCAGCGACCTAGCAACCACACTGGGCTTTTGTGTATCCTAACTGGTATGCCAGACGGACAGAGAGTCTGCTCTCGCGCTCGGCGGGTCGAAGCTTCCACAAATGATAGGGCTAATAACATGCTATATAATGATGCTTGGGAAGAATGCAGAAAGAATGAATGCTCCATATTAAGATTACTGTAGGGCTTGTGAGGATGAAGAAGAGCCCGAAACAGTAACATACTTACTGTGCAATTGCACTACACTAGAAGGGAGGTGACTGAAGCGTTTAGGTGCCTACCCATTTAGGGAACTAGGTGATCTAGTAACAATAGAATTTAGGAAAATTCTAAGAGTTGTGGAATCTTCGGATCCACGTGGTATCACAATCAGACGTCAGCCCCCAATTGTGCTAAATGGAAACTAGCAGCCACTGCAACCTAGCCCAACCTATGCCGAAAACAAGAAGCAGGTAATATTTTTCACTTTCCTCTACAAATCGTCTCACTGAGAAAGTGTTACAGAACAGAAGAACTATTTAATACTTGCAAAATTTTAAAACTTAAAACGGAGACCTAATTGTGAGACAAGTGTGTGGAAGTATATTTTAGTGATAAGAACTTGACAATTATGCAAATAACTTTAACGTCGAAAGAGGGTCTACGTTCAAGGCAAGATAAAAAAGAAACCAGATATAAAAAATAAAACTTTATGAGTATTTTTTTTTAATAAAAACTCAATGGTGATTGAGCACTTTTGTGATGATTTTTAAAGAATCTATCTGATTGATGACTGTACCTACCAGGCAGAGAAAACGCAACAAACAAAAAAAAAAATAAACAAACAACTTGAGCATTAAACAAAAGAACGCTGACTAATATTAAAACAACAATAAAAAAACTACAAAACAAACGATTGCACCGTATTGGCTGAGCGCTATTGACTTAGGGTAGGAATGTATGTGATAGCAATTTTCTTTATTTTCATACCTTTTTTAGCAATAAATGAATACCGAGTCGAGTTCAAGTGTGTGTGCTTATTAAGCTTTCATAATGCAAAACTATTATTATTGTTTATGGAAGAATGACGCAGGAGACGAGCAAAAAAATTAGCGAGTAGTGGTGAGAGGAAGTGAAAAAGCGAAAAAAGTAATAAAAAGCGGAAAAGTAATGCCCAGAATAGGGCATTTTTTATTTGTTATCGCAGAAGCTTCATACAATGTCTAGAACGAAATCAAGTTGAACGCTTGTCTAGCGAGTTTTAGGATGTAATCAAGTCACGAAATACAATTTTTTTTATGATCATTGGAGCAGGGACCGGGAGTTTTATTCCTTTTATAATAAAACACCAAAGAAAAAATTTATATTTGGAGGAATATTTTATTTGGACAAAAATAATCAATTAACTTGGAGTTTTATTTTTTAGCACCAGCGATAAAATATATACTTGGTGTTTTATTTTTTAGCTCCATCGATAAAACAAAAACCTGGAGTTTTATTTTTTAACTCCAAAATAAAACTCCAGAGCCAATAACTACCGGACCCCTTAACCGAATTGCATAAATTTGATATCAGATGAAAGGTAATTTCGTAAGCTTTTGAATGGTGGCACTTATATTAAATTGGGAAAAATTAAAAAAATAGGTGGCAACCTTGGTTTGAGTGGTAACCTTGGCACGGGTGGCACCATTAAAAAGCTTACTGAATCACCTTTCATCTGATACCAAATTTATGCAATTCGGTTAAGGGGTTCGTTAGTTATTGGCCCTGGAGTTTTATTTTGGAGTTAAAAAATAAAGCTCCAGGTTTTTGTTTTATCGCTGGTGCTAAAAAATAAAACGCCATATTTTTATTTTATAGCTGGCGTTTTTTAAAAAAAATCAGTAAAATTAATAGAGCCCAGGTTATTGATCTTGGAGGTCCTGGGATGAAAGTAAAGTTAATAATTTTGCCCAAGGACACAATCTAGCCCTGGAGTTTTATAGCATCGAAAAAAATAATAATTTTTATTTTCGGTCCCTGCATTGGAGTAATTTGGGCTTTTAAATCAGTCTAACCCTTCAAATCTCGGGAAATAGACGTTATCTTCCCCGCTGAATTACAAGCCGCTGCTGATATTCTAATACCTCTGCTAAAGTGGGCACAGAGCCGTCAACAGCAACTCGAAGGATTTCAGGCCTATAAGCCGGTACTCTTTTCTACTCAAAGTCCTAGTGAGATTGCGGCATTTCTATATGAAACTCCATGCGAATCCTCTATCTTCTTGTCAGCACGCTACTTCCAACGCCAAGTCAGTGGAGACTGCTCTACACGCTGTCAATCACTTTCAAGATAGCAAAAGGACTAGCTTTTAAGCAATATACACTGAGCATCTTGCTCGACATAGCAGAAGCTTTCAACAATGTTTTGCCGGGAGCGGTTACCACACGGCTTTACGGGGCTTGGGGGTAGCGCAGCCTCTCGAACTTCTTCTTAGTATAAAAGCCATAAAATTCTGAAATGGTAAATTCATCGATAACTACATATATATACAATGGCGCTATTATAACTCTGACGAGTTTTATGGCCGAGCTTCTCTCCCAATTCGAGGTGTGCTCCTTTTTGTTTTTTCCTACTAATTGGGTGGACCTGCAGTTTTATGCCGGCTCCGAACGGCGAATGCATTTTTTGTGGGAAGCTTTTTCATGGCAGAAATACACTCGGAGGGTATGCCGCCCACTGCCGAGGGGTGACCGCTGGTCTTAAAAAAACCCAATAATTGGATTTTTACTAATTAGAAAAATTGTTTTGGTGTTTTGCTCGGACCGTGGTTTGAACGCGATAACTACATATGTATAAAGGTAGGTCAACAGGGGAACGCATAAGGTTTGGGATTCTTCTCCTCTGTTATGGAACCCAGCGGTCCACACTCTGCTCTCTAAGCCCCGGCACACGGGCTGCCAAGTTATTGCATATGCTAGAGTGTATCGAATGGCTTCCATGCTTAGTTATAAGCGGAGCTCTTCATTCACTTCAACTAAAGCTCTCGTAATCATAATATATCTTCTTTCCACGGATATACAGGGGAAGCTAATCGCCAGCTGCAACGCCGCAAGGCTCAATGCGACCTAATTTTGGAGGGACACCATATTCGGACACGCTCAAATTCTAAGAAATGTCCCTGTCAATTTCCTAAAGCTGGATTATGCAGTACCAGCCTTCTATTGGGACAAAAAATTCCCCACAATCCTGGAGAGGAGTGAGTATAAGAACTTGAGTAATCCCGACCCAAACACAATGCACGCTTAACGGACAGCTCCAAATTGAACAACATAGTTGGAAGTGAATTTGATTGAACTCATGCAAGCACCGGTTGAGATCTCGCTTCATTGAACAGGCTAACGGTCAATAGACCAGGGAGTCAATTTATGTGATTTCCAGGCAAATCTGCCTAGACTGGATGAGGGTAGGAGATCTGTAATGGTGCTACATATGCACTGGCTCTCCATAGATCCGCTGGTGGCACTTCTAACATGCCACTGTTTGTCTCATGGCCAATCATGCCTCTCGTATGAGCCTCTACACAAAAGCGAATTCTGTCGCAGCTGCAGAGACGTGGAAGAAATTGAAAGTGTTGAGTACTTTTTGATTGCTTGTGTTGAGCGGTATCTATGCCACTGTCCTGCACTGTCATTGGTCAGTTATCGCTCCTTTCATAGACATTTCTGCGAGTGTCTGGGGCGAAGTTGGAAAATGTGCAAAGGTACTAGATTTTCCGCGCTTCATCAGGCATTTAGTCGGCGCTGGTTTAGCTTCACGGGCATCTCTATCTCAACCTATTTTAAAATATATATTTTCGGAAAGGTTTTTTAAAGGGATATAGGAAGCTAGGGCTCCCGTGTGCTAATACAACGGCCCAATTCGGCCTAAGTGTGCCTCCGCTTTCATGAGTTGCGGAGGCAGCCACCTCAATCTAACCTAACCTTTATTCATAGGCGGCTTTCAGACGAAGTGGCAAGCGGAGACACATGTTCCAATAGATCTCAGCAATACCTTTACTTTAGGTACAGTTCTGAAGTTACATATATGTAGCTCGACTGCTGTTTGTATGTATGTATGTATGTATTTTTCTACGCATTTATTTATATATTGTTTACTCAATGCAGCGCAGTTTTTTTTACCATTACACACATGTCGTTTTACATACAATTATGTAATTGTAAGCTCCACAGGCGGCATCCGTTTGACCTAGATACCATTTTAGTCCTTTTACTCGTACAATGCACTCTTACATCACCTTTTGTTTCGAAAATTTCTCATACACGCATATTCCTTCTGTAGCACAATGGCTCGTATATCATTGATTTCTTTTTTCCCAGAATTACATTGAATTGTATATGAAAACAGCTTAGCGCAGCGAAAAAAGGATGCCAGGTGTGTTTTTTTTTTTTTTTTGTATAAGCTGCAGAGGTTACAAAAGGATCTATTTTTTTTTTGCAAATCCCTGACGCTTTAGTGAGTATTAAAATTTGAACAGACCGAAATGCAATGGAATAAAATAATTGCGCGATCGTGCTTCGTGGAATTTGGTAAGTAACGATTAATGTTTATATTAACATGAGTATGGGCGGCAAAAATGCTCGGCTGAAATCTCCAAGGAGCTGACGGCGGTGGTAGCTCAATGGGATTGATATTGGATTACCAATCGAAACGACCTAAGTTCGATCCTCGGTTGAGGCCGCCTGAAGAAGTCTGCTGAAGGGATGTGGTGGCCTGCGAAATGGATCCATAACTTCTACTAAAAATTTTTTTTCCTTAATTAAAAACTGGCCAATAGCTCATATAAAATTCACATAAAATATTGTTGTTTACAGCATTGCCATGGTTTCATATACTTGTATTAAAAAATTCATACATCAAAACAAGGAAAATTTTCTTAAGCTGTCCTTCTTAAGTTGTCCTTGTGTTGAAGATTCGACTTCTTTAATTTTGATAAAATAAATTTCCATACAAATCACCATGGGAACGAGTTTGTTTGAATTTTTTTGGATGTTTTTTCCATATTTTTGAGAAAATTTACTCAAAAATCAAAAAATTACTCAAAGAAAGAAAATTTTGTATTGGAACACGTATTAAAAATAATGAAAATTATGTCTTTGATCGAGAGAATTTTTTTTGAGTGTGTTCCTGGTGCTTGTGCCAGGACAGACTGCGGAGCGAGACCGCGGAGGGCTATCAACGGCGGTTGTCCGGTCGAGTAGATGCCCTCAAGCCAGTGGGGAGAGGTGCGAGAAATCCAACGAAGAAAGTTCGCACTCTCAACGAACAAAGATCACGCTCTACATGACGCTCATCGTTCCAGTCCTCATGTACGGCATAGAAGCATGAGATGAGATGACACTTGCAGTATTCGAGAGAAAAGTTATTCGGAAGATTCATGGAGCTTTGCGCGTTAGCAAGTATCGACGGATATTTAATCATGAGCTTTAAGAGCTTTACGCAGACATCGACATTGTTCAGCGTATAAAAATATAGCGGCTGCGTTGGGCAGGTCATGTCGTGAGAATGGGTATTGGTGCTCCGGCCTAGAAAGTATTATGTACTATCAAAACCCGCAGTAGGCAGAATAAAAGGAGACCTGCACTGCGTTGTAAAGATCAGGTGAAGACTGACTCGTTCTCCCTTGGCGCTTGCAATTGGGGCCAGACAGCTTGAAACAGAAACGACTGGCGCGCTTTATTGTACTCGGCCAAAACCGTCAAGACGGTTACGCGCCTATTAAGAAGAAGAAGATAGCTGGGTATCCACATCATAAGAAATTGCTCAAGAAAAAATTGGCATTTATTTCTTAAGTAATTTTGACGTTTCATTTTTTCTTGAAGAAATATATACAATCGTATATATTTCTTGGCAAAACCAGCGTTGCCAACCCCATTTTTCGTCAAAATTTGTAATAGATTTTCTTGTGAAGTGGATACTGCCTAAAGAAAATTTGACACAAGAAAATTTCTTGACCATTTCTTAAGCGTTTTTTTATATGGAGTTTTAGCATTTCTTGTGATGTGGATACCCTGCTTATAGAGTGAATAGGCTCAGCTCCAACATAAACTTTATTTACGACTGTTATTTACAATTTTCTTTGCTATACATATATCTTACTTTCTAGATTCACCCAACCTGTTTGGGAGTTTTATACAAGCTCTATAAAGATTGAATAAAATATTAAGTGAAATGGTAAAATTACCAAAAATACTTTCGAGCTTCTTCGTTTTCGATCATGGAATAGTCACTTTCAAGGTTAAGAAATTACGAAATTACAAAAAAAAAAATGGTCTGTTTTGTCGAGTTTAGTGCAGATTCCACTTCGGGAAGACCCCTTAAATCCTTTTCGCGCGCAAAACCTTGTTGCTTCGTCTTCAAGCCTACATAAAATTGCAACCCCAATTGCCAACGAGGAGTGTGGACATAGGTACACAAGGGCAGACACGTGAACACAATGCTAAAACAACAAAAAAAATGTAACAGCAATCAACGAGTTCGGCCACTAAAAACTAACCTAAGCCAATACAAAGCGCAGTGACGAACGAGCTAACGACATCCGGCAGCGATGGATGGATGAAATTATGAAAAAGTTCAAAGGACTTGCATACAAAAGGGAGAAGGAAATGCATATGTGCATATGTCATAATGCGCGCACATTAGTGCTGAAAAAAAGGATAATGCAACAAGGACATGCAAAATAAAATAAAAAAATGTTGGATGAATTTAAAAAAAAGTCTATTGAACAACCAACAACAAACAAAAGGTGCTTGAAATGCGAAAAGCGTTGCAAAGTAGGGACCAAAGAGCGCAAAAAAAGAATAGGGGATAAACCAGCATAGTTGCATATGAGACAAAAAAAAAAACAATGCAACAACAACACGGCGACGACAACAGCAAAGTTCAGCAGGACAGGCGGGAATGCAGCAGGAGCAAGCCATCAGCCATAAAGAAGAAGCATCGTGTAAAAGAACAAAGGGCGACGACAAGCAGGCAGATGAAGAACAAAGAGAAGTTCATGGAGAAAGAAGTAGCAGAGCGGAAAGTAAGAAGGAGAACAAAAAAGGTTAAAGGAGCAACAACAACAACAAAGTGTCTTTTTCCTCACTTTGAGGCGATTTGTTGTTTGTTTGTTTTGTTGTCGCAAGGACATTGAACTTTTGCATGGCATACCTATGTGTGGAGAGCATGTGAAGGACTGTTGCGCGCTTACAACAACAACAACAACAACAACAACAACGAAAAAATCCAGCGAAGCAAAAAAAATTCTTTTGTTAAAGTTGTTGCTGCCTTTTGCGCTGTTGTTGTGGCATTCAATGTGCATTACATACATACATACATACATATACGTGCTTCTTTTTAACCCTTCATCCACATACGGAGTGAGCTATTGATGAATAATAAAGTAGAAAGTCTAATAAGATTTGAATAAAAACAACAAGAAAAAGTGAAATAAAATAAATAAAAAGAGTGTAAAAAGAAAATTGAAAAAACAAGTACATAAATAAAAAAACATAAAAAATGCAAAAAAAAAATAAATAAAAAATAAACAAAAGAAACCAAAAAAAAATCAGAAAATATTGAAAAAAATTTAAAAAGAAGAAAAAAATCCTTTAAAAGGAAGTGCATTGAAGTAGAAGTGCACAAAATCGTGCATAGTATGCACTGCATACATATAAAAAATGCAAAAGGCAAAACAACAACAATAACAACAACAACAACAACAAAGAACTGCTGCTTTGAAGCAACCATATCTGGAGCTGGCTTGTGCGCACTCTGCGCTGGAAGAATTAAACACTTTGCTGTAAAAAAATTGTGTTGCATTTAAATAAATATGTATTTATTGAAACACTAGCTGACCCGGCTGACGTTTTACTGCCTACAATTTATTTCTATAGCGCCTACAGAAAAATTCTTTGATTAACGTGTTGCTCAGCATTACCTTAGGTTCCATCTTAATGATTGCGAATAATACAAAATTTTAAATTCTATGAATAAAGATCCCTATCCCTAACCCTATCCCTGTCCCTGTCCCTGTCCCTGTCCCTATCCCTATCCCTATCCCTATCCCTATCCCTATCCCTATCCCTATCTCTATCCCTATCCCTATCCCTATCCCTATCCCTATCCCTATCCCTATCCCTATCCCTATCCCTATCCCTATCCCTATCCCTATCCCTATCCCTATCCCTATCCCTATCCCTATCCTTATCCCTATCCCTATCCCTATCCCTATCCATATCCCTATCCCTATCCCTATCCCTATCCCTATCCCTATCCCTATCCCTAACCCTATCCCTATCCCTATCCCTATCCCTATCCCTATCCCTATCCCTATCCCTATCTCTATCCCTATCTCTATACCTATCCCTATCCCTATCCCTATCTCTATCCCTATCCCTATCCCTATCCCTATCTCTATCCCTATCCCTATCCCTATCCCTATCCCTAACCCTATCCCTATCCCTATCGCTATCCCTATCCCTATCCCTATCCCTAACCCTATCCCTATCCCTATCCCTATCCCTATCCCTATCCCTATCCCTATCCCTAACCCTATCCCTATCCCTATCCCTATCCCTAACCCTAACCCTATCCCTATCCCTATCCCTATCCCTATCCCTATCCCTATCCCTATCCCTATCCCTATCCCTATCCCTATCCCTATCCCTAACCCTATCCCTATCCCTTTCCCTATCCCTATCCCTATCCCAATCCCTGTCCCTGTCCCTATCCCTATCCCTATCCCTATCCCTATCTCTATCCCTATCCCTATCCCTATACCTATACCTATCCCTATCCCTATCCCTATACCTATCCCTATCCCTATCCCTATCCCTATCTCTATACCTATCCCTATCACTATCCCTATCCCTATCCCTATCCCTATCCCTATCCCTATCCCTATCCCTATCCCTATCTCTATCCCTATCCCTATACCTATCCCTATCCCTATCCCTATCTCTATCCCTATCTCTATACCTATCCCTATCCCTACCCCTATCCCTATCCCTATCCCTATCCCTATCCCTATCCCTATCCCTATCCCTATCCCTATCCCTATCCCTAACCCTATCCCTATCCCTATCCCTATCCCTATCCCTATCTCTATACCTATCCCTATCCCTATCCCTATCCCTATCCCTAACCCTATCCCTATCCCTATCTCTATACCTATACCTATCCCTATCCCTATCCCTATCCCTATCCCTATCCCTATCCCTATCCCTATCCCTATCCCTATCTCTATACCTATACCTATCCCTATCCCTATCCCTATCCCTATCCCTATCCCTATCCCTATCCCTATCCCTATCCCTGTCCCTATCCCTATCCCTATCCCTATCCCTATCCCTATCCCTATCCCTATCCCTATCCCTATCCCTATCCCTATCCCTATCCCTAACCCTATCCCTATCCCTATCCCTATCCCTATCCCTGTCCCTATCTCTATCCCTATCCCTATCCCTATCTCTATACCTATCCCTATCCCTATCCCTATACCTATCCCTATCACTATCCCTATCCCTATCCCTATCCCTATCCCTATCCCTATCCCTGTCCCTATCCCTATCTCTATCCCTATCCCTATCCCTATCTCTATCCCTATCCCTATCCCTATCCCTATCCCTATCCCTATCCCTATCTCTATCCCTATCCCTATCCCTATCCCTAACCCTATCCCTATCCCTATCCCTGTCCCTATCGTAAAAAGAGAAAATATACTTTTTATAACACACACAGTTCTCGAAGGATTACCCTCAGAAATTAGCGCATTTTGTAGTCCTAAATGAGCAAAAAAATGTCCCACGGCGGCAGCACCCCAAAAGGGGTCATATAAACTGATCCAAAATGACTCTGAATCCGAATCATAAAAATGTACGTTTTCTGAAGAAAAAAACTCATTCTAGAGACTTCTTTTGTATCCTCTTTGCCTCTTTTTTATACTTCTGACCATACCAGCTTTGGTTAGTCTCGATGTAACTGACGAGGACATCTTTGAAATTTAGTTTAACTCTGTATATGTATGTATGTATGTGTGTATGTAAATGGCAAAATATATTTATTTAACTGCAAGGAATTACTGTATGGACTGTACTTTCGCTCGATCACTCTGTTGTAATACACATACATACTCTCAGAGGAAGACTAGCATATTTAATATATGTATGTCTTATATGTATTTCCTTATCCTACATACTTATTTACAAGCATGTGAAATGAGGAGCTTGAATAAATAGTTTGTGCAAGGATTATAAAAAGAATATTTAAAAAAAAAAATAAAAAAAAATATGTAATTTGAGCTCATTTCAGCTCAACACGTTAAGATTGTAGAATTTACACAATCGACGCGCATGCACATAAATCCTGATAGAGATGGATGCAGTTGTTGAGTTTTAAACAAGTGAGAGGCTTAAAAGTCCCACTCAAAATACAGAGAAAACTTTGATAAAAAAAAAGTCGCATGTATAACTGGAGCAGTTAGACCCCAAAAGATATGCAATTGAAAATTTTTTAAAATATCCCTTTTTAGGATATTTGGTAATGCGCATTATTTTCAAGTAAAAAGTTCATCATTATCATTCATTCATTTCATAATTTTTTTAATTGATCTTAGGTTCCATTTTATTTATTTGGTTTCAAAAATTTCCCTTAAAGAAATACCTACTAGTTTTAAAAAATGTGTGCTTTATTTTCAAGTAAAAACTCAAAAACAATCTTTAAATTGGTCATAGCTTGCATTTTATTTAGTTTCGAAAATTTTCCTAAAAGGAATATTAGTTTTAAAAAATTTTCTCTACTGGGAACTTTTTGTAATACTCCATATTTTCAAGTAAAAATGTCAAAAATCACATTTAGGTTGGTCGTAGTTGCCATCTTTAATATAATAATAATACAATGGCGCTATTATAACTCTGACGAGTTTTATGGCCGAGCTTCTCTCCCAATTCGAGGTGTGCTCCTTTTTGTTTTTCCTACTAATTGGGTGGACCTACAGTTTTATGCCAGCTCCGAACGGCGAATGCATTTTTTGTGATAAGCTTTTTCATGGCAGAAAAACACTCAGAGGGTATGGCGCCCACTGCCAAGAGGTGACCGCTGCTCTTAAAAAACACAATAATTGGATTTTTACTAATTAGAAAAATTGTTTTGGTGTTTGGCTCGGACCGTGGTTTGAACCCGAAATCCTCTGGCATAGCAGGCGAGCACTCTACCCACTACACCACAGCGGCCATCTTTACTTAGTTTTAAAAATTTCCCTTAAAGATATATTAGTTGCAAAAATTTCCCTTTTTGGGAATTTTTGTAATGCGCATTATTTTCAAGAAAAATTGTCAAAACCAGCTTTAAATATGTCATATAACTTCAATTTTATTTAGTTTGAAATCTTTCTCTGAAATCAATATATGTATATTTGTTTCAAAAATTTCCCTTTTTAGGAATTTGGATAATGCGCATTATTTTGAAATTGTCAAAAATTATCTTTAAATTGGTCACAGCTTCCATTTTAGTTAGTTTCAAAAATTTCCCTTAAAGATATAGTAGTGGCAAAAAATTCCCTTTTTGGGAATTTTTGTAATAAGCATTATTTTCCAGTAAGATGGTAAGAAAAACCAGCTTTAGAATGATTAGCCGCTTTCGATTCACAATTTCTCTGCTGGCTATAAATTTCCTTCTGTCAAATTTATATGTGAATGCTAGCGAGCAGAGGGAAATTTTTATCGACCAGTTAGCGAGTATGGCTACTACTCATAATGGGTTCAAACATTTTTGTTCGATCCGACCTCGCTTGTGTGATGGCGAATCGAAAACGACAATTATAGCTTCCAATACTATTACTTTTAAAAATTTCCCTTTTTGAGATTTTTTGTAGCTAACAATATTTTCAAGTAAAATGGTCAAAAAACAACTTTAAATTGGTCATAACTTCTATTTTATTTACTGAAAATACTATGAGTACATATTAAAAACTAAGATTGGTTCGCGCCTATTGAATACCAAATGTCATTTTCGAACGTTCGCTATAAGCTTTATTGGGTTAATTTTTACATAATTTCTGCTCATCACTCAGCCAAAACTTACTCAGCAGCTTCATCCGTATTTCGCAAATCAAATGGTCTTTCGTAATTTATTTTTGTCGATTTCACTAAAAAAATATTGAAGCGTCATTTAGGTATGTACATACCTGTAAAGATAGAGAAGATAGAGAAGAAGGAAAGAGTTAAAAAAAGTTAATATGTATGTAAGTATGATTAATTTGAAATAGTTTGCAATAAAAAATGAATAGTTTCAAAAAGCAAATGGCTGGCAGCTATAGAATTCATATGGCAAAAATATGTATGTATGTATGTAGGCATCATTGTTTATACTAAATAGTTTGGTCACTCAAATGGTCTTCTTCTTTTTCAATTTAAAAAATGCGTATGTGTTTGTGCGAAAATGAAGAGAATGAAGGAATCAATGCTGTGCAACTTCGTATAATTGCTGTTACTACCAAAATGGGAGCAAAGTCGTTAGGATTTACTTCGTTTTTACTGAATTTTTTTCTTCACTACGAAAACGATTTTAATAAAAATATATCGCACCCTAAATCATAAAGTGACACAACTCAAAATTTCATAAAATCGACTTTTCATCATAAACCGGTACACAGAACATATCTCTAGCGATTGCCAATAAAAAAACTTCGGACCCTAAATCATAAAGTGACACAATTAAAAATTCAAATATTTTCAGGAGAGCCAAAAAACTTTTTTTCTTTACAAGCAATCGTATGGCAAAAGACCACGTATTATGGTAATTTTTCGGTCAAAAGAGACACTTATTGAAAAGTTTTTTTGGCAATCGCTTGAGATATGTTCTGTGTAACATTTATGAAAAAACTCGATTTCAAAAAATTTTGAGTTGTGTCACCTTATGATTTAGAGTGCGATATGTACATTCAATAAAAAAAAGGTGCTTCGGTATTGCGAGATATGGAAGGACTTCCTCGTGGTAAAATTGCAAACTTTGAGGAGAAAAAAGAAAATATTTTACATTAAAAACTTTTAGAAATAAAAATGCATTTCACTTTTAATTCACCTGAAAACTGAAAATATAAGTGGAAACGCCATTATCGCGCACTTCCACTGATGGTAAACTCTTCCCACGACACCAGATTTTCTTTTTATTTAAAAAAAAAAGAATAATAATTGCGTTTTGCACGAACAGCAGAACTCCAAATGTTCAAAAAAATTGTGTATGTTTCAAAATAGTTTTGAAGTTCTTTTTTTAACATTTTTTTTGTTTACATATATTGACACTATCATCATGTTAAAGAAACCAAATTCCAAATGACATTTAAGAATAAAATTTTATATTTAATTCATAGCGTATATTTTAAAATTGCTCTATGTTGCATCAACACTAAAATTTGGTTGCATTTACCAAAATATCAAATGATGTTTAAAAAGCTAAAATCACGTTTGAAAAATCGTGTAATTTGAAAAAAATTGTTGCTATTCTATGTGTAAAGATCTATCATGTTAATCTTACAGGAAATAAAATTTGCATATACGCGAATGAAGTAGTAAAGGCAATGGTATCCGTATATTCCCTTTTCTATATTTCTGGAAAAATGTATTAACAGAACAGTACGAGAAAGAGCAACCCTGCTTATACGAAAATGTTCAAAAGGAAAGAAAAAAATTTGAATTCAAACGGCCATTTTGCATGGCGAAACCCAACAAACATTTAGGTTAGATATCGGTTTGAGAATGACTCAAGAACTAGCACTTTTCTAAAATCTCTAACGTTAGAGGACGACTCGAGAAGCTGTCCAGAATCATATCGATCTCAAAAAAAAAATGGGACATAACTCTCAAATGGAGAAAATTATAATTTCCGAATTGAAATCCAATGTAGTTTTCTAATGAAATTCTAATGAGAATTTGCAAATATTTCTTTTTCTAATCAGTCTCCAATTGATTTCTAGTGTGGGTTTCTACCTTCTACGAATCCAATGTGGGGAAAAAGTCTCAATTATCAAGTTTATATCCAACATGTTTTTACACTTAAGGTACAATACTTTTCCAAACTGAACTGAGTGCATAATTAGTATTAATTAAATTCAATCATATTAGCAATAAGTAAACGAAAAAGTGAGTGAAGAATAAAATTTAAAGAGGAATGTATAATTCAACTAATTTTTGTGTATAAAATATTGTTATTATTGTTAAATGCATAACAAAAAAGTGAGCAAATAAGTCAAGCAGACAATCATAATTGTTACATTTTTGTTCCTTTATTTCAATCGGATGAGAGTTTGTTGCTCAAAAGCTTTATTCTGACGTTTGATTTTGGTTGGAGAATATCGATAAAGTTCAAGTCAAATTCCAATATTTTTTTGAAGTGGAGAAACAGAAATATTTTCATATCGAAAAATGGGCTGTTTCTGAATTCAAGTTAAAAATTATTGTTGGAAATTGGAAAATGGATTTGATCTCAATGAAATTCAAATGCATTCTAAAATGCTTATTGGGTAGCAACGATTTGCGTCATGGATATTTCATTTTTGTTTTGAAAAAATAAATGTGTATCTATATTTTTGATTCATACAGTAAGTCGCAGTGAAAATGACCCACGTTATGTTGTCCGAAGTTTTATGCAAATAAAAAATTATACACAAACAGATTGAAAAATAAATTTATGTACTTAGGTATATTTTAGAATAAACCACAATTTAGAATTTCAAAAAATATTTGATGAACATTATTTTTTAGTTATAAAAATAATAGTTAAAACCGGAAAAGTTCATGAAACGGGCTCACAGTGAAGGTTAGCCACTAAGAGGACTATGCCCTAAAACGGTTTTAATACTTTTTTGCCTTGTTTCAACAGTTCAATTACTCTATCCCTAATATCTAAACTTGTTTGTCGGCCCATCTTTGCACATTGACATCCAAAATACAACTAATGCATCTATTGGCGCACTTGAATTAAATATAATACAAATTTTATTAGCAACCAGTGTGTTTTATTCAACTAACAAAACACGATTTTTACGCGCTCTAGCGTGTGTTTTATGATAAGTACACCTTTTAAAAATGGAAAAAAATTGCCTGATCTGTTTTTTTTTTTTATATAATTAACACATAATGTAAAATGTGAACTGTAAAAATATATAAGAGAGAAATCGGTGTTCTAGAGAGAAAGTTTAAGTATTTAAATTGGAGTTGCCAGAAAGCTTGCTTTGATTGTGACGCGTATATACGTGTATGCTTTTGTTTTTCATCATTTCTGGCATGTTGTTGAAACTTTTCCGTCGCAAAAAAATTAGGAAAGTCAAGTAATTGTTAACAAAGATATTTAATAATAAAAATGTCTGAATAAATAATTGCTCACTTTCTCTGTGACTCACTGTATCCCTATCAAAACAAACTTCAACCATGGGAATTGTTGTTGCAAAAAGTGACAGGCACATTATGTGTCAATGGGAGAATGGGAAACTAAATAAACCAAATGTGAAGAAGAATCGACCACAGTGTTGTATTCAAACGTAGCAAAATCTTCACAAGAAAATAGCCAAAATTCCGAATAAAATCAATTAAAACTCAAAAATACATATGTTAATTTTTTGTTATTATCGCTACAAATATAGCATTACAAATTCAATTCACCCAATAATTTTAAAGATTTAAAGATTTCAAAATTTATTTGAATTTTTTTTCTGTAACTTTTGCACAGCACTGCAGGGTGACAGGCACAACATGTCAAAGAGTGTCGCAACTTATAGATATAAACTATGGTAGGCATGCTCATATTTTTCATAATAATTTATGAGCATCATGTGCGCAAAAATTAAAAAAAAAAAAAACAAAAATGGACACATAAAAATAAGAAAAATATAATATAATATGTATGTACATATGTATATGAAAATAAGTCGTGGGGTGTTCGCTCATTTAAAACTTGAAAACCACTGGACAAAACTGAATACATACTTCCTTCTGCAAGCTTGTTTGTAATTATGTATGTCCCTCGAATCGGTTTTGGGCTAAAAAAAAAGTTGAAAATATTGAGGGGGCGTGGCACTTCTCATACAAACTAAATCTTTCATGCTGAATATCATATTCATGAAAAATCATGGAAATCAGTGCGGAGATAAATAATATCAATACCATACTTTCGAAAAAAATTGGAGGGATAGAGATAGGGATAGAGTTAGAGTTAGAGATAGAGATAGAGATAGAGGTGGAGATAAAGATAAAGAAAGAGATAGAGATAAAGATAGAGATAGAGATAGAGATAGAGATAGAGCTAGAGCTAGAGATAAAGATAGATATAGAGATAGCTATAGAGATAGAGATAGAGGTAGAGATAGAGATAGAGATAGAGATAGAGATAGAGATAGAGATAGAGGTAGAGATAGAGATAGAGATAGAGATAGAGATAGAGATAGAGATAGAGATAGAGATAGAGATAGAGATAGAGATAGAGATAGGGATAGAGATAGCTATAGAGATAGAGGTAGAGGTAGAGATAGAGATAGAGATAGAGATAGAGATAGAGATAGAGATAGAGATAGAGATAGAGATAGTGATAGAGATAGAGATAGAGATAGAGATAGAGATAGAGATAGAGATAGAGATAGAGATAGAGATAGAGATAGAGATAGAGATAGAGATAGAGATAGAGATAGAGATAGAGATAGAGATAGAGATAGAGATAGTGATAGAGATAGAGATAGAGATAGAGATAGAGATAGAGATAGAGATAGAGATAGAGATAGTGATAGAGATAGAGATAGAGATAGAGATAGAGATAGAGATAGAGATAGAGATAGAGATAGAGATAGAGATAGAGATAGAGATAGAGATAGAGATAGAGATAGAGATAGAGATAGAGATAGAGATAGAGATAGAGATAGAGATAGAGATAGAGATAGTGATAGAGATAGAGATAGAGATAGGGCTAGATATGCTTAGATAGAGAGAGATAGAAAAAGAGGTATAGATAAAGATAAAGATCGGGATAGGGGAAGTGTGTTTGTCGCGGCGAATCCTTCTTTTATTATTCGCATCTAATTAAGATGGACTCTAAGGCTTTATATAAATAACTTTTAGGCAGAACAAGGTCTGTCGGGTCAGCTACATAGTAAAGTCATAAGAAGATAATAATTTGTAAATGGCTATGTATTACTTTGTAGATATGTATTACCAGTGTTGTCATCGCCAAATTTTAAAGTGAAGTGAAGCAGCTGAAAAATCGAAGTGATTCGAAGTAAATCGAAGTGAAGCGCGGCGGTCGTACATTATGTACATATGTATATATGAATGCAGCTTGTTTCATGTATATAAATACGAGATCTTTTTTATTCCTGGGCCCGCTCTCTGTAGTTCTATTCTAAAGTGAAATTAAATTCGAAAGCACATTCGTAAACTGTAGAATATAGTTTATATGGAATATGGAATTTTCTTTCGAATCGAACTACAGAGTGAGGGCATTCGATAACGAGAATGTACTAAGTATTCTTTTGTATACTTAAGTATGTACTTGAAAAATTATATTTTATTTAAGTATAACAGGTACTGGTTATAATGCATTCAATGTAAAAAAATAAACTTTTACTTAAAATACCACACGGTGGGGTAGAACGAATTTTAATACGAAGGGCAGACCATTGCAGAATATCAAAGTTCAATGCTTCACTAACAAGTATATGTCAAACCCAAAATCGCCCAATGGTAACTTTTTGAGGAAACGGCGATTTTATATATTTCATGTTTTGGCGGAATCTAATATCCACCACAGTTCGAATTTTTTCGATAGGTATACCTTTTCGGATAGCTTGAGGATGACAAAGTTAATGCTTTCTTTAAAAAAAAAATTTGCAGAAGAAAATAAACTTTCAAAACTTGTTTAGCACAACATTTAGAAAAAATGAAAAACGAACAGGAAATCAAGAAACGGAAAAATGGTAAAAATTAGCAAATAGTTATTTGAATGCTATTTTTGGCTGTTAAGGGTTATTTTTTTTTTATTAAAAAAAAAAAAACATTTCATATTCATTATTTCTATTTTGAAAATTCAAAAGAAATAAAATGATATACATTAATTCATATTTGTGTGTGTATTCTTTGTTTATCTACATTTATATTAGCGATTTCGCGCAACTACGTAAAATGAACAATAAAGAGTAAAAAATATCATTTGAAATAAGCAGAAAAAAGTCGATTCCCAGAATATTTTGCACAAAATCAGTGTTACAAATCAAAGCAAAAAAGGAAGTGGAAATTGTCAAAGTGTTAATCTGGAATTTCACTTTGCTTTAAATGAATTGTGCACGAGCTATTATTTGCCAATTTTTTTTTTGCTTCGAACTCCGCTCCGGGGCTCTGTGTCAAACTCTTAAAAAAAGCGATAAAACCCTAGAGATAAGAGAAGCTTTTAAAAATCGATTATTCATCTCAATGAGGGATGCCATATCTTATTATTCTATAAACATTTACCTCTTGCATAATTGCATATGCAACTTTTATTAGAATTTCGCTAGCTTAGAGTGCAAACTGTGTAAGTACACTTTCATGAAAAAGTGTATTTTTATGTAGAACGCTAAAAAAATCAATTGCGCATCACACTAAACAAGTCTGTGATACTTGTCATATTTCTACTCGTTTTTATTCAGTGATACGCAAATTGTGTAAGTCCAAAAGGCGAAGAAAATTGTGTAAGTCCAAAACATTTACATGAACAGAAAATTTTTTTTTTCGTTTCGAAATTTTTTTATTTTTTGTTTTTTGTCTCTCCTACAAAGTTTGAAAAGAGGAGTTACACAATTTGCACTCTAAGATAGCGATTTGTAAGAATAAATTATAAAAGTAAGTTAATTCTGATTGGTCAAAATCGAAGTGATTTGAGGAAAGAGGAAGTGTCGAAGTGGCGGGCATAAAAGTGAAGTGAAATACTTCGATCGAAGTGAAAATGACATCACTGTGTATTACCACTATCTATGTATATAAAAATAAAAATACGATAATCAAATTGTGAAATCACAAAAAATGCCAAAAGCAAATCAAAAGATTTGAACAAGTTAAGGTATTACGCAAATGAACCAGAAAAAAGCAAACACAAAAACAAAAAAAGGTAGGTAACAAAAAATTAAAAAAAAAATACGCCAAAAAGCATTTTTGTACGAATGAGGAATATCACAAAATCGGCGCTTTCAGCACTCGACATGCGAAGTTAAAGAAACAAACAACAAATTTGTATTTATTTTTATGGCTGTGCTTTATTTTATCCCTGCAAAAAATGCGATCACTCCGGGATACATCCGGGACAACTCGCAAGGGAGCATGCGATTACTACCCATTTGTATCTCTTTATATGGGTTGAAGTGTTCTCTTTTGTTTGAGCATGTCCTATGAAGAGACTAATTGTACCCAGTTTGTACCCGAACGGGTAGCAAATGCGACACATCCATTTGTGCGACTAATTGTACCCGTTTGATACCCTTTCGGGTACAATTCGTCTACAATTAGTATACATATGTACCCGTTCGGGTACAATTGGGAACAATTGTAGACTAATTGTACCCCAAAGAGAGCGCTCCCGGACAAATCTTTTTAGAGACTCGTCGCACACTTTTTTGCAGGGATTTTTCATCTTCGAAATACATAAATACAAAGTAGTATGTACATATTTTTTGGTGTGACTGCCTGATTTGCTTTGCCTGCTTACTTTCTGCCGCTGCTTGGCGGTCAATGAACTCAAAGCGGCAACAGCAACGTACCTACACATTTTGTAAGCGTTGAAGCATTTGATAGCAGCTGATTTCATTTAAGCTGATTGCTTTTAAATTGGTTTTGGATTTTTGTTAAATTTTTTCCTTGTTTTTTTCTTTGCGGTTTCTTGCGTTATATGTACATATGTAGGTGTGTTACAAAAATGCGTAGTAGGTATTGGTAGTAAGTTTTGTTGGCTCAATATTTTTTATTTTATTTTTTTTGAAACGTATTACGCAAACAACGTTTGAATTGGACATTTAGTTACAAAGTCTATTTTTGCGGTTTTTTGAAAGCGATGTGTAGACTAGATTTAAAAGAAAGTGAGGTTTACAAAAAAATTGAATGTGGTTGTATACCAACTTAAAGTGTGATTTGTCGGCAAAGAAGGTAAACTTTACTTAACTTGGCTTGACCTGACTTGTATTGACTTAAGTTGACTTGGCTTGACTTGACTTGACTTAACTTAACTTGACTTGACTTGACTTGACTTGACTGACTTGACTTGACTTGACTTGACTTGACTTGACTTGACTTGACTTGACTTGACTTGACTTGACTTGACTTGACTTGACTTGACTTGACTTGACTTGACTTGACCTGACTTAACGTGACTTGACTTGACTTGACTTGACCTGACTTAACGTGACTTGACTTCACTTGACTTGGCTTAACTTAACTTTACTTGACTTGACTTGACCTGAATTGACTTGACTTGACTTGACTTGACTTGAATTGACTTGAATTGACTTGGCTTAACTTAACTTGACTTGAATTGACTTGACTTGACTTTGCTTAACTTAACTTGGCTTGGCTTGACTTGACATAAATTAGCTTCAACTTTAACCTAAACTTAACTTTTACTTTAGTTAACTTTGACTTAATTTTAATTAAACTTTTTCTTTAGTTTAGTTTTTATTTTATTTGAACATTAGCTTGACTTTTCATTAATTGTAACCTAAGCTTTAACTTAGCCTTAATGTTATTTAACGCATTTTGTTCACCACTAGATTCCACAACTGGGGTGAGAATTCGTCCCCTTGTGGGATACCCCTATGTGCTCTCCTTGACATCGTCGAAAGGCCCCACCCACCTGTCACCGTCCGACAACTAAAAAGGTCCTCGATCCAACGCTGAATGATTAGGGGTATTCCCATCCATTCGAGCCCCTCCGAACAGCGCCTCAGCAGAAACGTTGCTAAAGGCACCCGAAATATCAAGAAAGACACCTATCGCACTGCCTGTAGTGAAGGGCCTTTTCAATATGATGTTGTTGTTGTTGTTCTGATTCTTTATTCTGTTCATCCTCCATCACGACAAGATAAATGAGTTATATGCCCTCCGTCAGGCATCTCGAAGCATAACTGTGGCCGTCTTGTAACTACCAACCCACCCCACCCCCGACCCGACCACAGCCTTTGCTAGCCCTCCGCGGTCTGCGTATTTTGCCGTTACAAAAACAAGATAAAGATTAAAGTAGGTATTTAATTTTTTAACTGTCACCGCACTTGGATATAAGAAAAATAATTGCAATTCCGCACAAAAATCCCTCAACTTACCTACGCATAATCTTAAAAAAAAAAAATACGCAAAAAAAGCGTCAATAAAATGTCTTTTTCTACTTTAACGCCGCCCCATCGTTGAAGAAAGCTTCCGTAGCACGCTGACGCTGCGAAGACGAAAGAAAGAAGCGCCACACAATAAACGCACTCATTTTCCCACTCGCTCGCTCCTACAACAACTTGACCTTGACTGTGACTTTCAATGTCCTGAATAAGTGGCGAGCAGTGCTCGTATGTTTGCTTGTATGTTTGCATTTATCAGCTGACTCTGTTGGGCTGACAATGAAATGACGCCAAACGGACTGCGGCCGGCCATTATGCGAATACTCGGCGGTCGTACTTTTATTTATTTTATTTATAATTTATTGTTATTATTTGTCACATTTAAATCAGGCCGTTTCTGTGGCATATTTATATTAAGAATTATCAAGAAATTCAGGTTATTGCTCTTTGTTGTCTGCGAGTTTATTTTAAATAATATTTTCTTAGTGCAAATGAACTTAAGAGTAGGTACTAAGTATGTATGGGATCAGTTGTTATTAGAGATAAAATGGGATAAGTAACCACATACCCGAGTAATCCGATACCTCAACTCCTGCATGGGATAACGCTATAGAGTATTACTCCTACGTACATTACCAGACACGATGAAAACACTGAGAAGCCTTCACTTTGTGGGGTTCCCCTAGGTGCTTTGCTTGTCATCGTCGAAAGGCCCCACCCACCTGTCACCGTCCGACAACTCAAAAGGTCCTCGATCCAACACCGAATGATTGGGGGTATTCCGATCCCTTCGAACCCCCCCCAACAGCGTCGCAGCCGAGACGTTCTTAAAGGCACCCGAAATATCAAGAAATACACCTATCGCACTGCCTGTAGTGAAGGGCCTTTTCAATATGTTGTTGTGATTATTTATTCTGTTTATGTTTTATGCCTTCCTGAGGCCGTCTCGCACTACCCACCTAGCCGCGCCTTGAGGCGACCTACTCGACCGGACAATAGCCTTTGGTAGCCCTCTACGGTCTCCCCGCCGCAGTCTGCCCTGGCGCAAGCACCATGAATAGGCATCGAGGAGGAGAGACAAAGGTACATTGCCCAGGCGGCAACAAATTGGAGATTTCAGCCGAGGATTTTTGCCACCCTAATCATAGTTACTTGGAGAATTTGAGTGAAACGGCTACGTACAGGAGTTCAGCCCCCCTCTCCCCTCTCCAATCCGTCATAGCGCGCGTTTCGGAAGTTAGGCTTCCGCAGACCACTTACCATGGACTACTTCGAGCAGGCTGAACTCCTGCACGCACCCGGAACCATATGTCTGATTATTCCAGCTAAAGACTTGCGGGTGACTAAGGGTAACAATGTAACTACAGCAGACGCAGAGTCTGGTGTTCAACACACCCCCTGACGGTGGCTTGACGGTAGTACCTACCTAGCGGTTCGTTATGCTAACAGTAGGAGGTTTTGTGCGGTTAGAGTCCCACTGTGACGGGGTAAATGCTTTCGATGCTTCCGCCTCGTAACAAAAACTCAATCTCAATTTATTTCTTTTGATTAAAGCTCAATGAAGCAGTCATTCAATCAAGCTAATCCACCAACTAAAGGTAAGACGCCTCTTCCTTAACCCCGTGTACTGTAATAAAAAAAGCATTCTCGTTGACCAACAAATGTCAAATCTGACATTTGAAATGCCTAATACAACATTTGATTTGCGACGAACTGGGAGATTAAGAATTCTCAATGAGATCGCAATGACAAAAAAGGCATTCCAGCGAGTGTAAAAGTGCAGAAAACTAAAGAAAATTTCAGCACGTAGTGCGCGCCTAAGAAGAGGTGGATGGCGGACAGGAAAACGCGGGAAAACTGGAGGAAAACCATGCAATGCGAGTGAGTCATTTAAAGGGGATGCTGATGGCGGAAAACAAACAAAAAAGACAAGAAACAAGTCGACGAACAGCGAGCATGACAGCGGAGGAGCAGGAAGCTTAAACGTTCTCTGGCAGCACGTCCATGCCGCCAAAGTCATGCATGGTGGTGATGGCCATGTTTACCAACTTGCTGCTTCTTCTTCATATCTCTTCCCATACTTCCTTCTATTCTAGTCATTTGGCGCGTATACATACTCAACAAGCAACAGAACAGAAATCTTGTTTGTACGCGCTCTTTATCGACTATCGCTTTCAAGCTCACACTTCACACGCGCTCTCTGTCTCTCTCTCTGCCTTCTGTCATCAGCAGCTGAACAAAGATAAGCAGCAAATAAGAACAAATCAAATGACATTTGAAAGCAAATAAGTGAATATTTTAAAAATATAAATACACGCGCGCCATCTGTTGGAAAATAGCGGTGGTTGTAACCTAATCTCATTAGTAAATATGTTGCATATATTTAGGCAGCAGCTAGAAGTTACATACCCACATACATACAGGTGAAACTAATAAAAGCGTGTTAAAAACAAATGGCTAGGTCGGTCGTTCACCCGGCAACAACGTGAACGTATTCGCGTTCAATCAACTTTTAACCGAAACACACAGAAATCCACAAACACACACAGTCCATCTCACTCACACACACCATCTAAACCAGCACACACGGGCACACAAATTTATGAGCAGCGAGTAGCGCACGTTATTTCAAGTTCTGCAACTGTCAAAGAGAAATGTCGATTAAAAGAGCGAATGTAGAAACCACAAAAGAGCGCGCATGAGAGTCTGGAAAGGCTATTGGCAGCGCGACGGTGAATGACTTTCTGTAGCAAGCAAACAACCGGCAAAAAGCTTCTTCTTTTTAACAAAAAAAAAGGTAAACAAAAAGTGCTAATTCACCAAAAAAAGATGATTTAAAAAGCAGCAACAAATGAAAAAGATGCGCCGAACATATGAGCTGCTTCAGAATTAAGCGTTTGAATATCATTTTATGTCACGCGACCTGCAGCACATTCGTCGATTTTTTTTTTATTTGGCAAGCTTGTGCGTAAAAAAAACTAGTCAGCTGAGCGCTAAGAATATGACAAAGGTGTCCACGAATTTGGACTTTTGGCATTCACCCTTCCATCTTAATTTAGACTGGTTCTAAAGGCGACAGCTGCAGCTCTGGTCACGTTCTTCATGAGCTAAATTTTTGACGAATTGAAAATAGTCAGCTTCAAAAGTTACGGAGTACATAAAGATTTGTGTATTCCACTTCTGATTTTGAAAATTACAAGGAAATCTGGTAGCACTCACCTCTCCATGTGAAAGCAGCGCCTAGACTCATATCCTCCTCATTTGAACGTTTAAAAAAATACATATACTGATCTAGTCATCATATATTTAGGTTCTTGGTGAGTTTTGGAAATATGCGAGTGCTACCGTAAGACTTGTAGCCTTCCGTTCGGATTTTGAAGAACAGCAAACACACAGAATTCCAGATTTTTAACTGTCGTACAACCGTCTAGACGATTTTGGCCGAGTCCAATAAAGCGCGCGACCCGTTTCTGTTTCGTGCTGTCTGTGCCAAATACCAAGGGCGGTCGAGTCAGTCTTCAACTGATCTTCCCAACGCAATGGAGGTCTCTCTTTTCTGCTGCCTGCATTTAGCGGGTTTCGATGGAAGTAATTTCTTAGCCGGAGCACCGTCATCCATTCTATCGGCATGACCTGCCAAACGCAGCCGCTGGATTTTCATTCGCCAAACAATATCAATGTCTGCGTAGAGCTCGTACAGCTCATCGTTAAATCTCCTTCAATACTCGGCTGACATTAACGATACCTTTAGCGAGAAGCGCTTACATCAAATTAATTAGCCAGCTCAAGTCTCGTATAATTACAACTGTTTCAGCAGTTTTGTTCAATAAGAGAATACACCATCTTCTGCTCGACACCCAGACACCGTGTGAAAAATTAAAAAGAAAGAAGAACTTCGAGCACACAGCTGCCTCATCGACTCAAAGGTGAAATCAAATTTGGCACTGACAGGCATGAACGCTTATCGCTCGGACATCCATTCATAGGCTCTACTGTCCTGCAGATTTTCCAAAATCATGATTTGGTCCTACAACTGTCAATTACATAGTACATACATATGTATGTATATTCTGACGCTCTCCAGTTGCTTCTTCCAAAATTTTAGCAAGAAACGTTTGACACTTGAACTTTGCTCTGCACCACACAAAACTTATGGCGTTTTCTTTTCTATCAATAATGTTGCCCTGTTTGAAAGCTTGTGTGTTCATTTCACCGAATATTGACTTCCAACTAAGTAAGAGCGCACAAATTCAACAATTTTAAAGAAAAATCTGGTTAAGTAAATCGATAATTGAGATATTAAAGTTCAAACGTTTTTTCTCAGAAAAGAAAACGCCATTATTTTCAACAAGTTAATTAAGTATCCACTAAAAAGTAAAATCAAAACCAACGCAATGGCAACTCTGTCGGATGCGCGACAGACATGCTCTATGAAAGAGCACACCATATCGCTGTAAAAAAAGAGTATTTCCGCTTCACCGCCGAACAGTGTTGTATTTTTATTGCTTTACTTTGGAGTACTTTGTGCGCGCAGCTGTTATTTGCAAGAGCGCCATGCTGTGGCGGCGATACCAGGTTGTACTTTGTTCGCTCTTTTATTGCTTTCGCTCACTGTACAACACTCTCTTTCTCCTTCGCTCTCTCTCTCTCCTTCTCTGTTCAACACTCAGCTGGCAATCGGCGCCATCGTTTTGTTCGCATTCGTTTCCACTTTGCTTTGTTTTTCCACTTCTTGTGTTTTCTTTGTCATTTCGTTTCTTGCTTTTTGTTTTGCTCGCTCACAAAGTTTAATGACATTTCACTTGAGATTTGTTATTGCTTCCTGCTACACCTACTAGGCGCTGTCGCTGTCGTTGTCGCTGTCGTTGTCGCTGTCACTGTTGCTGTCTGTAGTCGGTGTTGCTTCTTCCCGTTTTATTTTTTTTTCGCTTTTTTACTTTTCTTGCATGTATTTCGAGCGAGTTGCGGGTGACGTATCGCACTTGTATCGCTAAAATAATAATACTTGTTTTGTATTGGCGTATATTTCTTTGTATGTGCATATATTTTTTGCGCGCTTGCGCAAATTTATTCGCAAAACTGTTTTATTTCTTTTTTATATTTTTATTTTGTGTATCAGCCTTGCTTCAGTTAAAAATAAAACTGACAAGTCTAGTTTTTTTTTTTTGCATTTTGCATTGTTTTGACATTATTTTTATACTCAGCTGTACTAGTACACAGAGTATTATAGTTTTGATTTCCTAACGGTGGATTGTAACAGAATGAAATAATCGAGATAGATATAGACTTATATATATCAAAATGATCAGGGTGAAAAGAGAAATCGATTGAGCCATGTCCGTCCGTCTGTCCGTCTGTCCGTCTGTGAGCACGATAACTCGCGCAAAAATTGAGATATTTTGATGAAATTTGAAATGTAAGTTGGTATCAAGACAGGAACGGATGGTATTGAAAATGGGCGAAATCGGACCATGACCACGCCCACCTCCCCTATATAGTAAAAATCGGAAATTTTGTATCTCAGTCACTAATAGAGCTAGAGCGATAAAATTTCACACACGTATTGAGCTCAGGCCCTTATGAAGAAATATGGTGAAATTTTGGAAAATGGGTGGTGCCACGCCCACTTATTAAGGGGCAAACATTGAAAGTTTTATGAGCCATAACTCAGAAACCGTTGAAGATATATCGATGAAATTTGGTAGGCGTGATGTACTTACTTAGGCAAATGTTTGGACGAAAAATCGGTTAACGACCACGCCCACTTTTATATATGTGAACTATAAAGGGGCCTAATAAAACATTTTAAGCGATATCTCTGTCAAATATAAAGGTATATCATTGAAATTTTATGGCAGGAGTCCAACTGCGGATATAAAACGAAAAGCACAAAAATTTTGGAAAATGGGCGTGGCACCGCCTCTTTTTAGAAGCAGGAATATACGAGATTTCTGAGCCCATAACTCGACAAATAATTTAAATATAATGACGAAAATTGGTGTGTACACTTTTATTAGTTGTGGTAATACATGTTTTTAGCGAAATCGGTTGGCGACCACGCCCACTTTTATATATGGGAACTATAAAGGGGCCTAATAAAAATATTTTAAGCGATATCTTTGTCAAATATAAAGATAATTCATTTAAATTTTGTGGCATGAGTTCCACAATAGACCGGAAACAAAAAATAGAAAAATTTGGAAAATGGGCGTGGCACCGCCTCTTTTTAGACAAAGGAATATACGAAATTTCGGAGCCAATAACTCGACAAATAATTGAGACATTAAGACGAAACTTGGTTTATACACTTTTATAACTTGTGCTAATAGACACGCAAAATGTATTCAAATCGGTTTATGACCACGCCTACTTTTTAACAAAGATATTTCTGGAACACCCTTTGGGAATTTGTAACGTGACATCTTTGTAATTAGAAGTCATAAAGGAATGAAATTTTGCACAAAGAATAATATTCATATGCTAAGTTGGATGACTGATAAAAATGTTGAAAATGGGCGTGGCTACGCCCACTTTATGCAGCACTCGCTTTATATAAAACACACCGTGTTTTCATCAAACGCAAACAAACAATGAAAGAATACAGCTGAGTATCTAATGTTCGATTCCACTCGAACTTAGGCTTCCTTACTTGTTTGCAATGTTTTTATTTTTTCTCAATAAAATTCATAATCAAATGCCTTTTTTGCGTATTGCTTTGATCTTTTTCGTTGCTCGTCCATGATTTGCTGCAAATACTTCCGCCAACAATAACGTTTATTGAGGTTATGTCAAGATGTCAGCGCCATTTTTATTGTTTTTGCTTTTTATTGCATTTTTTTATGCGCTGACAAATCTTTTGACAAATATACACGAGCGTTGACAAGTTGCTAATTACGATTTGCGAAATTTGTAGGATCAAGCTTTGTCTACGCGCCTATTAAGAAGAAAATATGAATTTAAAACTCGCATACCTTGAAAAGCTTTATAAGTTTGACAGAAGACAGAAGACAGCAATAATCGCAATTAATTGTCTATTACGGAATTAGCTTGTGAATTATAAAGAGATAATTCAAATCAATAGTCGCGTTTCGAATTGTCCCGATAAGCAAAAAACACGAAACCGTTTAACGAACTTTGGCAGCACTGGTATAAACTGTCAGAAAAGCCATCAAAACAAACGAAAAAACTGAATAGCTGCATCGAAAATTTTTGGTAATTATGGAAAAAAAAGCAAATTAATTATTTTTAAACAAATTTATTATTTTTATATGTATGTAGATTTCGAAAATTTTGGCACAAGACCATATCGATTTGCGCCGCATCAGAGACCAGCGGTATGTCCAAGAAGTAATGGACGCAATAGGTAACGACTCCGCGCGCTGCTTTGTACGTCGTCAATAACGCGCATCCTTCCCTCCAAACACAAGGGTGTTCTTCCAGAATCCTGAGAGAGAAATTATAATAAATTATATTTTAATTGAATTTAAAAAGCATCTAAATATACCGTGATTCCAAGAGAAAGCATGTCTTCCACTGGACATTGCTATATGCATGCCTTTTTTTTCTTCGGGTGGCAAAACTCCTCCTTCCGCGATATGTAGCATCGTAGGAAGCTGTCCGTCTCTTCTCGCGTCCACCTCAGTTTCGGCATTTTCACAATACTTAAAATAAAACAAGATTCTAATTAATTTATAAAATAAAATAAAATTTTACTTATCGCTCCTCCATTTTTTTCCTTCCCTTCGCTTTAGCTTTCGTCAATTATGACATTTAAATTGAAATCCATTCACAATAGAGCTATAATTGAACTAGGCAGCACTCAAATTCAACTCGAATTGCGCCATCCGCGTTGAAATTATCAAATCGGGATGTAGTGCGAGTTGAGTTGTTGCTTTTTCATATGGTTGTTGCAGTAATCCGTTGTTTTTTGTTTCGCCCGGACAATTCGAAACGCGACTAATAACGTTATTTGAAGTGTTGTGAAAATGCCAAAGCGGAGATGGACGCAAGAGGAGATGGAGGGTTTTTTGCGCTGTTATTTATTTATTATGCCTCAGACTCATCCTCTTGCTTTGCTCCATTTATGGAGCTAATGCATGAGATTTTTGAGCATAGTTCAATTATTTCAAACACGTCAGCTAGCAACAGTGCTGTCAAATATCATTAAATTTCTATTATTTTTGCTCTTAAAGCATTTATTCACAATTAGGTACCGTTGTTTATGTCAATGCCGCCGTGGAGCGTAATATCTTATGTCAATTTTTATATGAGCTATTGGCCAGTTTTTAATTAAGGAAAATTGAAAAAATTTTTTTGGTAGAAGTTATGGATCCATTTCGGAGACCACCACATCCCCTCATCAGACTTCTTCAGGCGGCCTCAACCGAGAATCGAACTTATCGAACTTAAGTCTTTTCGATTGGTAATCCAATGACAATCCCATTGAGCTACCACCGCCGTAATATTTTTCATTTACCTGTGGTTAGCTTTTTAGGTATATGTATCTTTTTTAGTTCCCATTTTTTTTTAGCGTGACTCACTTTAATTCGAAATGCTTTTTTGCCATAAACTTTTTCATTTTTCTACATACATACATATTACCCCAAACTTACGGCCTTTTTACTCTCTTCTTTGGGGCCACAACGCACGTTTGGGAATTGAAACACTAATTTAAATGTAGTGCTCCAACTAGGCTTGGGTAACTCAGCACTGAGTCATGACTCTGTGTCAACTCCCATGAGTAAGCCGCACGCTCAAGCTCACCTCACGATAAAACGATAACTCAGTAGCACACTTGACTCCGTTGGCACGTTTATGGCACGTCAACTCAGTAGCACACTTGACTCCGCTGGCACGTTCGATTTCGCCTCTTATTTAAGTGTCATCTTGTGCATGCTTACTTTATATAGCAATTGGTATATTTTGGTTGTTTTTGGTATTAGGGTGGTCACCTATTTATGAATTTTTTCATTTGTTCCAGGTGATTTAGGCAAATTTGGCGTATGTAGGTGTATTGTATGAATTGTGCTAACTTTCGGACACTAACCCGTTTTTGTATGGGGTTTGGGTTTTTTCGGTTGTTCCCTTTAATTTTGCTAAATTTAGTTATGATATTCAGAAACTAGATGATTTTTCCCAACTTTTGGACAGTAACCCATTATCGTATATCGTGCATATATAAAAAGATACATTAATTTGAAATTTGTAATTCTGTGGCCACAAGCAATAACCGCTTAAGTCGACTTAGGAAGATTTCGAGTTATATATACCACGTTATTCTCCTTTTAAAGCTCTATATTTCTGTGAAACCCCCATGCTTATAACTTAATTCAATCAAAAGATATAAATAAAAACATTTAGGCATAACTTACAATAGAGGTATATTAAACTTGCTATAACAGCCAAAGTAGATGTATATATTTAATCAAATTTCTTCATGACATTTTGTTTTATTTACAAAATTTAATCGTAACATTGTGGATGGCTCACTGAATTTGCGTCCATAGTTTTTAATCGACTTTTATGATTTGTTAAAAAAAGCCTTCGAATATAAAAATCAATTTATCTCGAAATCATATTTTTCGACTTAAGCGATTATTGCAAATTGCCACAGAATTGATCTTATCAACTAAGTTTATATTGGCACACATATGTATATTTTATTTATCCATCAGATAGCCCAATATCTGTACTTCATGAACATCTCAAAAATCGCTAAATACCCTATATCTCAGAGCTACATATGTAGGTCTAAATCAATAACAAACAACAAAAACGACATTAATTAATTAACTAATTAATTTCCATATATTTGCCCACCCACACCTATTACTTCAATTCTATTATTGATTTATATGCCATTCTCGTACAAATATCAATTCATCATCGGAGCGACTCTCACTGTCTCTGATAGCACACAGTAACACTTTTTGGTTGACAATAGCACGAAAGTAATATGTGCTGTAGCACAATCGTGCTGTAACACAATCGTGCAAACTCAGTGAGTCGACTCTTTTTAGTGAGTCAGTGCTTATGTGTCAACTCCCAAAAAATCGTGTCATTACTCACCCCTAGCTCCAACCGCTACGCTCTGCCTGTGCTTTGAGACTACTCAGTGTGGTGACTGGTGGCTTGTCTGGCTTTCGAGTGCACAGTGTTTTGAAAACTGTAAAAAGTTGATAAAATTTGTGCCGCTTTAAAGCATATTAAAATAAGTAAGTTTTTGGCATCCAAAACCTTTGCAGGCAAAATAAATCTGTTTTGGCAGTTGCTCTAAGCTAAGTAAATTAATAAATGTATGCATGTATTATCGGCGGATTTAAGTCCACAACTTCCATTCAGGCAGCCTGATCACTCTAGCACCTTTCTACACTGAGGTTTC
This sequence comes from Urophora cardui, assembly GCA_960531455.1. Lineage (NCBI taxonomy): Eukaryota > Metazoa > Arthropoda > Insecta > Diptera > Tephritidae > Urophora > Urophora cardui. Next base: position 19,835,540 of record OY482671.1, on the reverse strand, counting down.
AGCTGTAGCATGTAAGCCGCGAATGGGTAGCTGGGAGTGAGCCTAAAATAATAAATATACCTAAAGGCATTTATATTTACTAGTATCGCCGGTGCTCGAAATTCGACCATGCAATTTATTTTTTCAACTTTGTATTGGTACAAAAATTATTCCTTTTCGCGGAGGTAAGCAACACTTTCCAAATTCCAGTTGTACCGCAACACTGATTTGCCCTTTTGATCACGGTCCGACGCAAAATCATGGTCAAAATCAAGGCAGATCTAGGAAGGTAGGCCCGGTGGTGAATTCAGAAATTTCCCATCTATTTTGTTAATGTAATTGGTATAGTGTAATGTCAAAATGATATTTCGCCGTGGTTAAAATCTGAATTCGCTTGGGACTCGTCCATTCCTATTGGACATGATGTGAATTCGCTTTGATTTTGACATTACACTCTACCTTTGTAAATAAAAAAAGAAGTTTTTCAATTCGCCGCCGAGCCTACCTGTTAGATATGCCTTGGTCAAAATTAAAATTACTCAGTGTGCTCTCCCGCCCTCTCTCTCATTTTTCGCTTTAATGGAAAAGCAATAGGAGATATTTGGCCGCGTTGATTTTGATCTGAGCGTAAACTGGGCCAATTCATATAAAATAGAGAGAGCGCTTTTAAATTAAAGCGACTCTTCAACTGTGTTTACGATATTTGTAAACACGTTTACGATATCTATTTCTCTTAGCTAAAAATTTTATTTATTAATTATAAACAAATTAAATAATTTATAGAAAAAATTATATGCCTATGCACTGCTCCTGACTCATACGAACACATCCATATCAATTTTATGTGGATATGAGTATGTTAAATGTGCTAAACAGCCTGGCAATTGTTTGTACGGAAAAAATGTTAGCCTACTAATATGTAGATATTTTCGCCGACCAAGAGCTGTCATTTCAATTTAACCCTATTTAGTCCAAATCACAATATTTGCCCAAAACTGACAGATGGTGAGACGATCCAAACTTTGTGAGTGTCGCACTCACTGAAAGGGTGAAAAAGTACGGCGAACATATTTATAGACAATTCCCAAGTGGTTCAATAAGTAGATACACTCAGAGAAAAACAGCATTTTCAAATCAAAATTTCATTTTTATCATGCACGTTTTAAACCAGATCATTTTTATTTTAGAAATGGAAATATTTTAAACAAATCAAAAATTCTTTTTTATTAAATATGAAAATTTTAAAATAAAAATGTCTTATTTTTAAATTTATTATTTTTATATTTAAAAAGAATTATTTTTAAATTAAAAATGAAAATAAATAAAATAAAAACGTAAGCTTTATATTCAAAATCTCATAGTGCTTAAAATAAAAATAAACGTTTTTAAATTTATAATATTTTTTACTTGATTTTACAATTTTACAATGATCATTTTTAAAATCAAAATGTTCGTATTTACATCGGTTTTTAAGTCTTCATTGGTTCAAAAAATCTTTTTTCCTGGGAGTAGCAGAAATAGTAATTCTTTTCCTATCGTCACAGCGGACCCTTATTTCAGGCGAATAGCATGTCTCCACATGACGTACGTTCGCCCTTTTTATCTGCATTGGCTCTTTCAATCTTCGTTCGACCTCGAAACCAGGCCGAACCCCGCTAATGTCCATACAAATTTCTAAGAGCGAATGAAGAATGAAACACTTGATTCGTTCTAAACACTCTCGCCAACCCCTTTAATATCGATAATTGAAGACGAACAAGAATGAGAAATATCAAACTGATCGACGTTCAGCTACGCGGAGACGCGTTATTTCGCAAGATTATACGCAAGAGTATTGGTTGGCGAACTAAGTTATGTGCCAGCTAACCAAGCTCGGTGCGCTCCGAATTAGGAGCGTAATGGGACTGCCAAAACAATACCTCGACCGAGAGCTCCAAATGCGGAGTGAAATAGGAGTCCGAAAAAGCTCCTCAAAGGAGTGTTTGAGTCCGGAGCACGGAGACTTTGAGGATTATCTGAAGGAGCATTTTAGGACTCCGAAAACGCGCATTTAAGGGGTCCTAAAGGTGCACCTTTTGCATATATTTCAAAAGGCACTTTTCTCCATTGGAAGGGCTTAGGGAGTTCTAATGTAGCACCGTGCGGACTCCTCTGTTTAGCTGGTGTGGAGACAGGCTTTTAGTGTGTTCCTATTACCTTTCCAGCTGCCTACAGGAAATATTTAAAGAAAATAACCTTCCAACATTTATAGCGTTCGTTGAGCCGTAGGAAAGTGCAAGAACCGTAGGAATTGTACCACAAAGAGCGAATATGAGTGCAAAGAATGTAAAGTACAAGTCCTACGGCTGAACTAATGCTATAATAATCTAAAATTTTTCACACCCTAAAGTTAGTGCTAATACCCACAGTGCGCGCCGGTCGTCGAATTGCCTATTCTTTTTCCATTTTTCTTTTCTCTTTTATTTTTATTTTGTTTACTCATTGCGTTGCCACTTCATATGCTCGTTGGTTCGTTCGTTCGTTCGCTGGTTCACTCGTTTGCCATCGAATGTGTGTTAGCCGCGGTCATTCACATCGTATCGGCATGCCTTCAGCGCCGCCATCGTCTCCACCATCTTTGACCGCATTGCGTACGCAACGCGTCTTTTCAGTGGTGGGCCCTTCCATGCTGTTTAGTTTATTTATTCGTATACATACGGCCTTTACAACCGTTGCGTGTTCGCTTTTATCGCTTCCTTCTTCTTACAGCTGCTCTCTGGTTTTTTTCTTCTCCTTTTCTGTTTCACGCATCTTTTGACACTCAAACGACGCGCGTCCAAAAAAGAAAAAAAAAAAAGCGCGTAGAGTGCGTGAAATAAAAAAAAACGCATGTTCATTGACTCTCTGTGGGTGGTTGGCTGAAGAAAGACTGGCTAAAAAGGGCAGTGCTAAAAAGAAAAGCGTGTAAGGGAATGAGAGAGCGAAAGAGAGAGATAGTAGTGGAGCGCTGGCGTCTACCTACTAGCGGTGTTATAAACGTTTGTAAGTTTGCTGAAACCTTTCCCCAAAAGGTAGAAACTAATGGTCAACCATCTGCCGTCCGTCTTCTGCCCGTCTGACGTTCGCTAACTAACGGTCTTTTGAGTGAATTTGTTTTATTATTTTTTTTTTTTCAATTTTGCATTATTCATGTTTAATTTATTTCTTTTGCTGGTGATTAAATTATTTTAGCTTTTGCTTCGCTATTTTTAAGCGTTGTGTTGACTTGCTAAGTTTGGCGGCGCGGTTGTCCATATTAAGTTATTTAAGTTGATTAGACATAGATGACTATTTGAGCAATTGTTAACGGAAATTGGAGTTGGCGTTTATGCGGTGTGGGAGGGAATCAATCGGCACATGTAGTTTCGTTCCATGTGCGCTTCACCCGACCGAATGCCGGGTCCTACTGAAAAAGCGCCGAAGTTATATGAATAGATTAACAGCTCGAGTTATTTGACTGTAGTTTGAAGTATGTTTTTATTTTAGGAACCCCTCCAAATCTAAATGAGAAATGGCTGCATCTTCCTAGCAGTTTGCGCAGCATTCGCGTACTGGAACTTGAGAAACTATTGGCCTTATGAGAGCTGTTCAAAAACTGCGCTCGAGTGATGATATTACACGCAAGAGCTTAACTTCTCTGAAGACTAGTCGCCACTTTTCTGTCTTGAACAAGGGGAAATCTTCGAGCAAAGGCCTGGGGAATGCGCCGACAGCTAGATAGAAAAATTGATACTTAAAGACTAATAGCATTTTCAAGCTCAAGATTAAGATAGTGATTGTTTTTCAGAGTTTAAGTATTTCTTAGATTAGCTGACGGCTTGAGAGCAATTGCATTGAAAGTATTGAAAGTCTTCGGGTTTGTAAGCACTTTGGAAAAAGAAAAATATTATTTTTATGTTTATGCCAGATAAAAAAAACACATTTACATAGCAGTTTAAGAGCCACTGTAATATATCAGAATTTTTGAAAAGTACCATTTTCCAGTCCGCCACTGGCAAAAGTAGGCATTTTGTTGAGAGATAAAAGGGATAGCAAGATATTAGTTCTTATCAACGTGTAAGAGGACTGAAGGTTCAAACAATACAGACTAAGATCTTCTCAGAGCTCCTTTGAAAGGGTATCTTCACAGGTTGTAATACACTAAAACGAGTTGAAATGGAATGAAGCCCAGATAGACCAAGCCTCAGCCAAAGCAAACTTTTCCTTTGACAGATAAGGCTAGGTAGATCGTAGAGCTTATTTTACAATTTAGGAAGAGTGAACAGTAAATAAAAGTACGCATTGCCTCCGTTAAACGAACGACTTTAATAATCAATGCAAGAGTTGGAAGGTTCGAGCAGAAAGTTTTAAAACTCCTAATTCCATGCTATTGAAAGGGTCTCTAGAGTTGGGAAACTATCGATGGCACTATCGATAGTATCGATATTTTATTTTTTTGAACACTATCGAAGACTATCGATTGCCTTTTCAAAAGTATCAAAAACTATCGATAGTAATGTGTGTACTATCGATAGTTTTACAACTTTTACATCCCCACATTGCACATTACTATTTCAGATTCTGTTAAGGTTTTATATTCGTCTATGTACAAAATAATAGAAACGATATTATAGAAGGCTTTGAAGATTTTTTTGCGACTTCAAACTTTCACTTTCGTGTTCTAAAATATACTGGACTGAATGTAAAAGATTGAGATTTTGACGTTTTCTTGAATTTTTTAGATTTTCGGCGATAGTTCTATCGATAGTACTATCGATGGTTTATTTTTTTGAAGACTATCGAAGAATATCAATAGTTTTTTTAAAACTATCAAAAACTATCGATGGTGGCACTATCGATAGTTTCCCCACCTCTAAGGGTCTCTATTTTTTGACATTACTTTATCATGAACTCTTCCTACAAGCACGAAATTTTGTATAGAGTTCGTAAATGTTAATGTCTATGCCCGCTTAATTGGATTCCTTGACCTAAGATCTCAAATTGGATTACATTTTTCTGAAGGCCTTAAGTAGTCGGACCGTATAAATAAAACATCAATTAAACGGATCTCTATGTTTTTCGGCAAATCAGAGCCCTTGACCTAAGACCTCAAATTGTATCTACTACATTTTTCTGAAGGCCTTAACTAGCCTGATTGTATAAGTAAGACATTAATTAAACGTTTCTCTATGTTTTTCCGCCTCTTACCCATTTCCCCCTCAAATCAAAACCGTACGTACGCAAAAGCCCTGCGTGGCTATTTTCAAACTTGACCTCCACAGCAAAGTTCAACAAAGTAAAGCCAAGCCAAAAATGCTCAAAAACTTGCATCTAACAAATACCTACAAATGCGCCGCAATTATAAACTTACTAAAAATAAATTCCATACGTAGCTTCAAATAAAAACCGTGGGATTCATTCCGCGTGCCATTGCCGCGCAGCGGAATTTACAATTTGAGCTTTTTTGGTAATTTTGGTACGAGTTAATGACCTTTGTTGGCTGGCTGCTTGACTCGCTGGCTGCTTTCCCTTACCAAAATTAGTATCTTTTGCTTCTTGATGGGCTTTTTTTTCTGCAATTTTCACTTCACGAACGCGCAAATTAATAACCAATTAACGATCCAAATAATGAAAAAAAGCAAAGCAATAAAATTAGCGTACTCTTCCTCCTTTGGATTCCACTCCGCCACACCTTACAAGTCTTTCGGTTTGTTGTTGTTACATTCGAAAGGAATTCACCGCACAAAAACAAAAAAAAAAAAATCACGCGTCAGTGCGCACAAGAAGAAAGAAAGCAAGCCGCGTTTGTGTGTGATGTTGAGAGAGCAGCGCCGCGCCGCCAAATGAAAGCACATGCATACATACGTAGGTACATAAAAACCTAACGGTATACATATGTATTAACAGTACAATATTCAAACAATTAAGTGCTTGCGCGGAAGCACATGCGTGTGGGTTATGTTATGAGGTAATTTCTCATTTCTCATAAAAGCTCATCAGCAATTTTTATTCACCATTTTATTATACTCAGCTGTACTAGTACACAGAGTATTATAGTTTTAATCACATAACGGTGGATTGTAACAGAATGAAATAATCCAGATAGATATAGACTTATATATATCAAAATGATCAGGGTGAAAAGAGAAACCGATTGAGCCATGTCCGTCCGTCTGTCCGTCCGTCCGTCCGTCTGTCCGTCTGTAAACACTCTAACTCGCGCAAAAATTGAGATATTTTGATGAAATTTGGAATGCAAGTTGGTATCGAGACTGGGACGGTTGGTATTGAAAATGGGCGAAATCGGACCATGACCACACCCACTTTTCCTATATAGAAAAAATCGGAAATTTGGTATCTCAGCCACTAATATAGCTAGAGCGATGAAATTGTACCCACGTGTTGAGCTCAGGCCCCTATGAAGAAATTTGGTGAAATTTTAGAAAATGGGCGGTGCCACGCCCACTTATTAAGGGTCAAACATTGAGGGTTTTATAAGCCATAACTCAGAAACCATTGAAGATATATCGATGAAATTTGGTATGCGTGATACATGTACTTACTTAGGCAAATGTTTGGACAAAAAATTGTTAAAATCGGTTGACGACCACGCCCACTTTTATATATGGCTCTTATAAAGTGACCAAATAAAAACATTTTAAGCGATATCTCTGTCAAATATAAAGATATATCATTAAAATTTTATGGCAGGAGTCTAACTACGAACATAAGACAAAAACCGTAAAAATTTTGGAAAATGGGCGTGGCACCGCCTCTTTTTAGAAGCAGGAATATACGAGATTTCTTAGCCTATAACTCGACAAATAATTTATATATAATGACGAAACTTGGTGTGTACACTTTTATTACTTGTGGTAATACATGTTCAAAATTTTAGAGTAACCGGTTGACGGCCACGCCCACTTTTATATATGGGTATTATAAAGTGACCTAATAAAAACATTTTAACCGATATCTTTGTCAAATGTAAAGATAATTCATTGAAATTTTTTGGTATGATTTCTACAATAAACCGGAAACAAAAAATAGAAAAATTTTGGAAAATGGGCGTGGCACTGCCTCCTTTTAGACAAAGAAATCTACGAGATTTCGGAGCCCATAACTCGACAAATAATTGAGATATTATGACGAAACTTGGTTTATACACTTTTAAAACTTGTGTCAATAGACACGCAAAAATTTATTGAAATCGGTTTATGGCCACGCCTACTTTTTAGCAAAGATATTTCTGGAACACGCTTTGGAAATTTGTAACGTGACATCTTTGTAACTGGAAGTCATAAAGGAATGAAATTTTGCACAAAGAATAATATTCATACATATGCTTAGTTGGATGACTGATAAAAATTTTGAAAATGGGCGTGGCTACGCCCACTTTATGCAGCACTCGCTTTATATAAAATCCATCAAACGCAAACAAACAATGAAAACATACAGCTGAGTATCTAATGTTCGATTCCACTCGAACTTAGGCTTCCTTACTTGTTTTTAACTAACTTTTTTTTTGTTTTTTTTTATGCCCTTCTTTGACTAAGAAAAACAGTGTATGAAAGTTCAAAGCTTTTATTAAGTTTGCACATATTTTAATAACGCTAGCGAAAATTCGCGTAACCACACCTTAAGTATCGGGCCTTGGAGTATGAAACGTCAGCTGGCAAAAATAAAATAGGGCTCACTGGCGGTGTTTCACATGGATCGGTTCTTGGCTCTTTGTCGTGGAACATCATATATGCTGGTGTCTTGCGTCTTAGATTTTCCGAAGGCGTACAAATATTCGGACTTGACGACGGCATCACACTGATAGTTATTGCGAAGCACATAGACGATGTACGTACAAAAACGGAAGAAAGTATAACCTGCATTCAGAGGTGGCTAAAGAAAAACAGATTGCGGAGCACAAACGTAGTCAGTACTTATGAATATCAAGTAGGAAAAAAGTAGAGCAGACTACAATAAAATTTTTAAGCCATTATATTGTCATTCTTCCAGCCATCAAGTACCTCGGAATTATGATAGATAGGAGACTATCATTTAAATTGAGACTATCGTTGAGTACGCAAACGTAGAGGCCTCAACAATCGTAACAGCACTAATGGGCATAATGCTGAATTCACATTGACCAAAGCAGCGACCACGAAGGAATTACATCCTCTATGGCGCTCCCACACTACGCTACAGAGCGTCAGTCAACATAATGCCGGGGCATTAGCTCCCACTCACCGCCTGTGTGCACTGTGAGTGTGCTGCGCGTTTAAAACTATGTCGGATGATAACTACCGCACAAAACGGCGTCGAACGTTCAGGAGCGCGAGCGGCCAGCATACAAAACTGGCAGCTCAAGTGGAGTAACACCACGAAAGGACGCTGGATACATATCTAGATGTATGCCAGACTTGAGATGCTGGTTGCAACGAGCTCATGGAGAAGTCAATTTTTACTTGAATCAGTTCTTGACTGGGCACGACTGTTTCAAGGCGTGTCTCTACCGTTTTGAGCACGAGTTAAACCCAACGTGTGACCACTGTGGAGGGCAAGTAGTGGAGGATGTGTATTACGTTTACTTTGAGGCAATAACGCGACCATTACGGACTTAGAGCCTGGTGCTCAACCCACCTGCCGACGGTAGTACCGGAGGATTCGGTACGATGACAGTAGGAGGTTTAGTGCGATTAAAGGCCCACACTGACGGGGTAAAGGCTTTCGCTGCTTCCTCCTCGAAAAAAAGAACACAAAAAGTCGATCTTGTGAAGATTTTCAATGGGCATTTGATTTAAACCGGCTTTGGATTTTTGTGGTGCAGTGGGTAGAGTGCTCGCCTACTATGCCAGAGGTCTCGGGTTCAAACCACGGTCCGAGCAAAACACCAAACAAATTTTTCTAATTAGTAAAAATCCAATTATTGGGTTTTTTAAGAGCAGCGGTCACCTCTCGGCAGTGGGCGGCATACCCTCCGAGAGTATTTCTGCCATGAAAAAGCTTCTCACAAAAAAATGCATTCGCCGTTCGGAGCCGGCATAAAACTGTAGGTCCACACAATTAGTAGGAAAAACAAAAAGGAGCACACCTCGAATTTGGAGAGAAGCTCGGCCATAAAACTCGTCAGAGTTATAATAGCGCCATTGTATTATTATACTATTATTGTATCTTTGTGATGGTTCACACGTTTCTCTGAACTGATGTTTAAGACAGCTGGTTTTTGAGTTTTGAGTAAATTTAAATCTAGTGTTCTCCTTATAAAAGCCATATACCCCCCAAAACAGAGCTTAATAGGTAACTCATTTTTGTTGAACAAGAAAGAAATTCTTCTCTTGTTCTTTCGCTTCACATTTGAACTGTCAACAACAGCTGACTGCATGTCAATGTTTAACAATTATTGCAGTGTGCACTTAACTGTTTTATTTACACAATTTAGACAGGCATAAATTGTATAATAATACACACACAGTGTTGCATGTGCGCAAAAAAAATCAAAAACAAAAAAAAACATCTTCAACCATAAACAATTTTGACAGCTGCCAAAATTTGTATTGTCAATTTACAGCTGTTTCTGTTTTACAGTTAACATTAAAATTTATCAGATATTTTAACACCAAAGTTGTTATCAAAATAATTGAAAAAGAAAATTATAAATAAAAATTAAATAAAAAAATGCAGATTTTCTTTGTCTTCAGGCGCTTGAGGCGCTGAGTAAGCAAAGCAAAGTTTTCTGCGAAATGTCATTAACGTCAATTTATATTATTTATGGACTTATGTATGTCAGCATGTACATATGTATGCGACATAAACATATACATTGACAGACAGAGTGTCAGCAAGACAGACATACTGATAAATACACATACCTACTCGTATAAATGCACTTTGTAATTGCTTTAATTTTTTTTTTGCAACTGCCTCTGCCATTCACTGGTGAATCATGTGAAGGTTTCGCAGAAAAAAAGAAAAGCTGGAGAAACGGAAATTCAAGTTGAAAGTTTCCACATTTTCAGCATTTTGAATGCAAGACTTCCCAAGTTTTAGTCTTTTGTGTATTTCTGAAGAGTATTTTGGTATTTTGTTGACCACTACACTCAAAAAAAAAATTTCTCTCGATCAAAGACATAATTTTCCTTATTTTGAACACGCGTCCCAATACAAAATTTTCTTTGTTTTGTGTAAATTTTCTCAAAAATGTGGAAAAAACATAAAAAAACATTCAAACAAATTCGTTGCCATGGGGATTTGTATGGGAATTTAATTTCTCAAAATTAAAGAAATCAAGTCTTCAAAACAAGGAAAGTTGGGAATGGAATGGCGCTTAAAGAATTTTTCATTATTTTAATGTATGAATTTTTTCAAAACAAGTATATGAAACCATGGTAACGCATGTAACAACAATATTTTATAAACCTTTTAACATGTTTTAAGGAAAATTTACTCAAAACAAAGAAAGTAGTGTTCAAAATAGGTAAACAATTTCTTTGACCCCTCCATATATTTTTTTTCTCTCAGTGTAGATTCCACAACATCGGTGAGTACTCCCCCTTGTGGGGTGCCCCTATGTGCCCTCCTTGATATCGTCGAAAGGCCCCACCCGCCCGTCACCGTCCGACAACTCAAAAGGTTCTCGATCCAGCGCTGAATGATTGGGAGTATTCCGGTCCATTCGAGCCGCTTCAAACAGCGCCCCAGCAGAGATGTTGCTAAAGGCACACGAAGTATCAAGAACCGAAGAATGTGACCGTGGCCGAATGTGCGTTCTTTACAGAGTCCCAACTTCCGCAATCTAGGGGCGCTCTAAGATGCCATTTCCTTGAAAAAATATTAAGGGGCCGGATATTGCAAATCATATTCAGACCATACGTAGGGCATGATCTAGGCGCAGCTTGTCGAATGTTACAATGGGGGCTGTATTATTGTAACGCTATGTTAAAAGCTGCTCTGCTTGAGTACAAAAAAGTCTAATTTTTTATTAAGTAATTTTTTGGTCTGTTTTTCTTTTTAACTACATATTTCTTTTGTGGTGTTTTTTTTTGGATAGTCAAAATTTTGTGTTTACCATTTACATATGTATGTATATAAATTAAAATATGAAAGAGTTACCTCTGTAGCACAATTACGATATGTGGTTCACCTCTGTAACAAAGCAGATTCAACGATGAAATTTTGTTGATTGGAAGATCAGCTCTGCAGAATAAGATGGTGGATTTATTACGATGAAATTATTTTGTTGATTGGAAAATCAGCTCCGCAGAATAGGGTAGTGAATTTGTTACGATATTGAAATAGCAGCTTCAGTTTAGTGGCAAATGATGATGAAATTATTCTTATGATCAACTATAGTATTCGCAACAGAATGGTGAAATCATATGAACAGCAAAAGTTGAATAATAATATCTTCAGTTTATTTTTTAAACAATTTCGTTTCAGAGTTAAACAACAATTCACCCATATGAAAAATTTGTTTTTGCTTTAAATACTTTTTGAAGTAGAATTTTCCAGTCAAAATACTTCCTTTGATTCTCTTCAAAAAATATTTATAACAATTAGAAAAATTAAAGTGTTTTATAACAAATTAGGAAACAACAATTTAAACCAATAAACAAAACTTATAAATATCTGATAGTTATTAACTTCTCCCCCTCTTAAATATAGAACGTCCTCGTTTCGACAAATAAATAAATATATAAATAATTTCAAAGAAAAAGTATTATACATATACATTTAGAAATCACAAGATAACTCCATATTAACAAATATCTAATATTTAAAATTTTTATCTAAAATTTTCAATATAGATAATTTTTAATATTTTATTATATTTTATTAATTTCTAAAAACTCAAACTAACGAATATTATCTTTGTGTATTCTTTTTCCATTAATTAATACTGATGTCCCAAGATCTTTTTGTACAATATTTTGATTATATACCTTATCCAATTTATTTCCTAAACGTTTATTTCTCCGAACAAAAACTAGATCACCTTCTTTGAATATTCTTTTATTTCTATTTGCCCTTTTTAAAATAATATTCTGTGCTGAATTTAGCAATGATTTTATAGATTTTAAATGTTCTTCTGAAAAATTATTAATTACATCAATAGGCTTCGCATTTAAAGTGGAATGAATAGTGTTATTATATTGATATGTTGCTAATAATATTAAATCAAGAATATCAGTTATATTCCTTTCTGTTTTTAAGCATCTTGCAATTTCAGTAATCGTAGAATGCACTCGTTCTATCTGTCCATTACTGTTGCTATGAAGAGGAGGTATAAAAAATTGGTCTATTGAAAACTGATTCTTTAACATACTAGTTATGGTATTTGACTGAAAAGATTTTTCGTTATCAGATACAATTAATTTAGTTTTCTTAAAGTGGTTTAGTATTAAAAATAACGCAGTTTTTACATCAATTATTGACCTAGATGAAATGGGTACTACTTGAACGAATTTTGAAAATTTATCTATACAAGTTAAAAAATGTTGTTTATCCACTGAAAATATATCTATATGCAAAATTTGCCCAGGATATTCCGGAATAGGAGTTTCTCCAATTTCCGGTTTTGAAGGATGTCTATTGTATTTGTTTTCTAAACAAATTCTACAATTTTTAGTTATTGTTTTAAGAGTATTTTTAATTTCCGGAAAATAATATTCTTCTATTATCTGTTTATAATTTTCTTGTAAAGAACGATGAGCCCTATTATGCTCCATTGTTGCAGTTTCTATTTGATCAGCCTTATTTGTTAAATCTATTACTATTTTCTCTGTATGAATGAATTTCGTTCCTGGAAAATTGGATAAAAGAATTGACTGAATTTTCGCCAAAGTTTCCAAGTTACAACATACTCCATTAACAACGTTTGGATTTACACAATGTCGAAGTGTTTGCAAAAGAAATTCAGCACTGTTAAAATTAATTGTATATCTTTTAAAATTTTTGAATAAAGTTTTTGCAGATTTACTATTATAATCCGACGACAAAATTACAAGCTGAGTTTTAAATTGATTCACTGGATTTTTTATTGTCTTAATTGTTTTTGAATAAGAAATTTCACTATGAACAGTTTCTGTACTTATAGAATTTTCAAAATTATGAATATATTGTCTAGAAAGTGCATCAGCAACCTTATTTTCCTTACCAGGTTTATAAAAGAATTTTGGAGCATATGAATTAATAAAAGCCATCCATCTTTTAATTTTAGAATTTGGATTTTTGTCCGAAATTGCAAACGTAAGAGGTTGATGATCTGTGTAAATTTGAATATTTTTAATACCATACAAATAATGCCTTAATTTTTGAAATGCCCAAACAATAGCTAGAAGCTCTCGCTCATTTGTTGCATAATTTTCTTCAGATTTTGATAGTGTCCTAGATATCATTGTTATAGGTCTGCCACTTTGTGAAAGTACTGCACCCAAAGCAACTGAAGATGCATCTGTAGTTATTTCAAAAGGTTTTGAATAGTCAGGATGTTGAAGTAATACATCCTCAGAAGCCAAAATAGATTTTAATTTTTCAAATGCCTTTCTTGCTTCATCATCTAAAGAGATTTTCACATGCTTAGATTGCTTGATATGACCATTATCTCCTCTTAAATATTTAGTGAGAGGTTTAGATATGTGAGCATAATCTTTTATAAAACGTCGGTAATACCCTGATAAACCTAAAAATGAGCGCAACGATTTAAGAGATTTTGGTTCTTGATATTTTACAATTGCATCAACTTTGTCACTACATGTACGTATACCTTCTCCTGAAATCACAAATCCTAAATACTCTACTTCGTTTTTGAAAAACTTAGATTTTTCTAATGATACACGCATTCCGGCTTTTTCTATTTCTTTAAGTATGAAATCAACATGCTGATAATGAGAAGCTTCATCTTGTGAAAATATAATTATGTCATCGACATATACATGACATATTTTTCCAATACTTTCACGTAAAATATCATCGATTGCTCTCTGGAAGATGCTTGGAGCATTCTTCAATCCAAAAGGCAATCTGCAAAATTCATATTTTCCATTATTAACACTGAATGCTGTTTTATGTCTATCTTTTTCTGCAAGACAAATTTGGTGGAAACCTGATTTTAAGTCAAGAGTTGTGAAAAATTTTGATTTACCTAAATTTGCTAAAATGACAGAAATATCCGGTATAGGATACTTATCAGAGATAGTATGCTCATTCAACTTTCTAAAATCAATTACCATTCTTAATTTTTGTTTACCATCATTATCTAATCCCTTTTTTGTAACTACATGTATTGGTGAGTTAAATGGAGAATATGATTTTCTAATAATACCATCTTTAAGTAAAGTTTCTATCTCTTTATTAATAAATTCAGCTGCAGATATTGGATAAGGATAACTTCGGGAATGAATTTCTTTATTTGTTGTAATATTTATTGTTGCTTCAACCCTAGTATTGTAAGGTAGTGCTCTATTGGGCAAAGCAAATGCATTAGAATTTTGCTTGATTAATATCTGAATATTGGCAGGTAACATTTGGCAGTAACTATTTAGCATATTCACTTGTTGGCATTCAATATGATAAATCATTTCTTTTCCTGATCTGTGAATAATAAAACAATTTTTTGTATCTATTTTAGCTTCAATTTCCCTTAAGAAGTCATAACCAATGATTCCATCGAAGCTATTAAGCATTGGTAAAATATAAAATGTTGTGGTCACTCCTAATAAATTTATACGACATTTTTCCGAGATATTATTTATTCCATTTATAGACTTGATTTTGAAAGGCATATCTACTTTCTTTATTCCTTTTAAAAAAGTGAATGGTTTAATATAATTCTTTGATGTCCCTGTATCAATAAGAATTTTAAGAACTTGACCATCCCGAAGGGTTCTTGTAATGAATGGCAAGTTCGATTTTAATCTAAAAAATTAACTTCTTCAATAAATTCATTTTCATAATTTGGTGATTCATTTTCTGAGTTATATGAATTATTTTCCAAAGCATTTACCCTTTGAATTTTGTTAAATGGGGATTGATTAGAACCACTAACTTCATAATTTCTTTTAGGATTATTACGAGAAAACTGTTGTTGAGAATTCGATGTTATTACTCTATTTTGTGGACCAAATGATTTACTGATGGGATTACCTTTGAAATCAGTTCGTTTTCTATAATACGAACTTCCAGGATCTATTTCCATTGGTACTGGATCTTGATACGACTGACTAGGTAGTCTCTTTAATGGTTGTGAAAAATCGCTATAATTTTGACGACGCAAGGTGTTAAAATTTTGAGAATTTTGAACTGAACTTGCAAAAGCATATCTATTTGCAAAATCATACCTTTGCCTATTATTCTCCAACTCTTGTGCTGTTGCCAGTGCTATAGGTAAATCAGCTGGATTAGCAGAAAATAATGTATCGCAAAGTGGACGCCTTAATCCAGAAATAAACACCCTTAATGCATTTTCTCTAGCTCTATTATTAAATGCATTTGTTAATATATCATTACCGCTATATGTCATGATATTTTTATTAATTATTAAAGTAAGTTGTTTATCAACTGCATCATAATATTGATCAATAGTTAATTTCCCTTGCCTAAGTGTATTTAATTCATTTTCTAATACATGTAAAGGCCTCTTATCAGCATACAACTGATCTAACCTTGATATTATTGCCTTGAAATTAAGAGGAGTATTAAAAGCACTTAAATTTTCATTCGCGGTAGCTACAATTTTATTACGAAGTATTCCCATTGCTATATAATATGCTTCTGATCCCTCATTATAAAAATTAATCGCAAACTTTGCTGCTTCTCTCCATGCAGGGTATTCAACAATACTTCCCTTAAATTCAGGCAATGATTTAACAAGGCTAAGATCACTATGAGTATTAACAACCCCAGGAACTATGCTAACAGGTTTATGTATTTCCACTTTTGGTGGACTTAAATTTTGAAGAGCGTTTGCTAATTCATCAATTTGAATTTTTATTTCTTCTTTAGCAGTGTTCACTACAGATTCCACTAAGCTCAACACAGTATTTCGGTCAACCATTTTGTTTGATAATACAAAAAAAAAAAAAAAAAGAAAAATAAACGCTTGGAAATAAAACTTAATTACGTTAATCAAATAATAAAAATAGAATTACTAAATTACTAAATTAATTAATTTTAATAAATACGAAACTGCTTCTTCGCCGCCGTTGTAAACTTCACACGGATTACGTATTTCAATGCCAAAAATTTATTTTTTATTTTATCTTATGTTTTTGCAATTAATAAAAGCTTTTTATTTTTAATAATATGTTTATCCTTTTAAGAAATATTTAAATTGTTTGTTTTTATTTTTAAAAATATTCGCATTAATAAATTATGTAGATTTTCTTTAATTAATCCTTTTATAGGGATATTTCCAAATTACTAATTCTTTTATAAGAATATTTTGAAAAATTTTAATCCTTTTTTAAGGATATGTTTGAATAATTAAACCTTTTATAATGATATTTTTAAATAATTGATCCTTTAATAAGGAGATATTTCTAAATTATTAATCCTTTTTTAAGGATTATTTGTAAAATTTTAATCCTTTTTTTTAAGGATATGTTTGAATAATTAATCCTTTTATAAGGATATTTTTTTAAATAATTAATCCTTTAACAAGGATATATTTATAAATTGTTAATCCTTTTATAAGGATATATTTGATAGTTGGGCGCCAATTAAAATATGAAAGAGTTACCTCTGTAGCACAATTACGATATGTGGTTCACCTCTGTAACAAAGCAGATTCAACGATGAAATTTTGTTGATTGGAAGATCAGCTCTGCAGAATAAGATGGTGGATTTATTACGATGAAATTATTTTGTTGATTGGAAAATCAGCTCCGCAGAATAGGGTAGTGAATTTGTTACGATATTGAAATAGCAGCTTCAGTTTAGTGGCAAATGATGATGAAATTATTCTTATGATCAACTATAGTATTCGCAACAGAATGGTGAAATCAGATGAACAGCAAAAGTTGAATAATAATATCTTCAGTTTATTTTTTAAACAATTTCGTTTCAGAGTTAAACAACAATTCACCCATATGAAAAATTTGTTTTTGCTTTAAATACTTTTTGAAGTAGAATTTTCCAGTCAAAATACTTCCTTTGATTCTCTTCAAAAAATATTTATAACAATTAGAAAAATTAAAGTGTTTTATAACAAATTAGGAAACAACAATTTAAACCAATAAACAAAACTTATAAATATCTGATAGTTATTAACTTATACATACCAATTTCGGGGTTGATAAGTATACTTGCATAAATAGTACATATGTATGCACATATATAAATAGGTATGTACATAAATATATGTATACCTCGCAACCACCCTATTTTAACTGTTATCCATAGATGTTTACTTATTTTTGAGTTGTATATGGCATTTACTGTTATCACAGGGTGCGTTGGCATTTGGTTGTAGGTACCTAAAAAATTTCAGCAGAAAAACTTGTGCAAACACACCTTTAGATGTAGATTGTACATACCTACCCAGCAAAAAAATGTGCGATTGATCCCGAAAGAGATTTGTCCCGGATTGATCTCTTTCGAGTACAATCGGTCCACAATTGGTCCCCGATTGTTTCCGTAAGGGTATAAATGTAGACCAATTGTTCCACAATTAGTCCACAATTAGTCCCCGATTGTTTCCGTAAGGGTATAAATGTAGACCAATTGTAGACCAATTGTTCCCGAATGGGGAATATAAGTAGATTAACCCATTACCGCCCACTGTCCCCAAATGAAGTCACCTCTTCAAGTAGCTGCTACTCTTTACTAAATACAAAAAACTCGCAATATGTTCGCAATTATGAAATATAGAATGACAAAGTTTATGTAAGCAAAAACATATGGAGGTTGTGACAATAAATGTACGATTTAAAGCCCTTTAAAATTCCAAATTTCGTCGGTCTAATTCTTGTGGAGTACTTATATATATTTTTTGGTTATATTGTTGAACTAAACTAAACTAAGTTGACTTAAATATCAAATGGAGAGTTAAAAAGCTTTAGAAAGTGAAATTGTGTTGAAAAAAATTTAAATAGTATTAAGAAATTTTAGTTTTATAGTAGTGTCCCCATATGGGGACAATGGGCATAAGCGTTAGCTTTTTTTATACTCAGCTGTACTAGTACACAGAGTATTATAGTTTTAATCACATAACGGTGGATTGTAACAGAGTGAAATAATCGAGATAGATATAGACTTATATATATCAAAATGATCAGGGTGAAAAGAGAAATCGATTGAGCCATGTCCGTCCGTCCGTCCGTCTGTCCGTCCGTCTGTAAACACTCTAACTCGCGCAAAAATTGAGATATTTTGATGAAATTTGAAATGCAAGTTGGTATCGAGACTGGGACGGTTGGTATTGAAAATGGGCGAAATCGGACCATGACCACGCCCACTTTTCCTATATAGAAAAAATCGGAAATTTGGTATCTCAGTCACTAATATAGCTGGAGCGATGAAATTTTACTCACGTGCTGAGCTCAGGCCCCTAGGAAGAAATTTGATGACATTTTGGAAAATGGGCGGTGCCACGCCCACTTATTAAGGAGCAAACATTGAAAGCGTTATGAGTCATAACTCAGAAACTGTTGAAGATATATCGATGAAATTTGGTACGCGTGATATACTTAGTCAAATATTTGGACGAAAAATTTCCGAAATCGGTTGAGGGCCACGCCCACTTTTATATATGGGTCTTATAAAGTGACCTAATAAAAACATTTTAAGCGATATCTCTGTCAAATATAAAGATATATCATTGAAATTTTATAGCAGGAATCCAACTGCAAATGGGCGTGGCACCGCCTCTTTTTATAAATAGGAATATACGAGATTTCTGAGCCCTTAACTCGACAAATGATTTATATATAATGACGAAACTTGGTGTGTACACTTTTATTACTTGTTGTAATACATGTTGAAAATTTTAGCGAAATCGGTTGACGACCACGCCCACTTTTATATATGGGTATTATAAAGTGACCTAATAAAAACATTTTAAGCGATATCTTTGTCAAATGTAAAGATAATTCATTGAAATTTTGTGGTATGATTTCTACAATAGACCGGAAACAACAAATAGAAAAATTTTGGAAAATGGGCGTGGCACCGCCTCTTTTTACACAAAGGGATATACGAGATTTCTTAGCCTATAACTCGACAAATAATTGAGATATTATGACGAAACTTGGTTTATACACTTTTATAACATGTGTTAATAGCCACGCAAAATTTTATTGAAATCGGTTTATGACCACGCCTACTTTTTAAGAAAGATATTTCTGGAACACTCTTTGGGAATTTGTAACGTGACATCTTTAAAACTAGAAGTCATAAAGGAATGAAATTTTGCACAAAGAATAATATTCATATGCTTCGTTGGATGACTGATAAAAATTTAGAAAATGGGCGTGGCTACGCCCACTTTATGCAGCACTCGCTTTATATAAATCCATCAAACGCAAACAAACAATGAAAGCATACAGCTGAGTATCTAATGTTCGATTCCACTCGAACTTAGGCTTCCTTACTTGTTCAGCTTATAGCAGTTGTTTTAGAAGGCAAAACTGTGGCATATCGTAAATTTCTGAAGGACTAGAATAATTTTTTATCACTATATTCGGCCGTTGCTTGGATAATACATATGCATACATTTATGTTGGAGCTAATATCGAGAGTGATATCAAGTATAGGATATATTGTGGGTGTTTATATGAGAGCGAGCACATCGAAGAGGGATATAGCTTTGACTAGTGCGACTCTATTATATTATGCGTTTACAGCGCAACTCCATTATAACTCTTTAAGCGAGTTCCGTTAATAATTTTCGTTCCTGTCTTTCTTTCCCGCTTCGCTTCAACATAAACACTATACATTCCATTCCCATAAGGTAGGTATTTTCTTCGTGGTTTGTGCTGAGCTTAGCATTTATCGCAGCCCCGACATAAAAGCTATACGGTATTTCCATTTATAATTTTCGTGGCATTCTTTCTAGTCTAGCTTCCTAGCCTGCACTCTATTGAATATGGTGCCCTCGAATATGATATATGTATGTATGTATTAGTCCTCCCTCCTGCCATTGTTGGTGATGAATAGTAGATAAATCAGGGTGCTTTGGTATGCACCGCCATGCCAAATGAAATAGCTAGAAGATTTGAGGTTGTCCAAGCCTCCTTCACGCTGTGCTAAGTGTAAAGGGACTTAGTTCGAAGGAACAACTTGGAGACGGTTTTGATATAACTTTAGTGTCAAATATAGCTCCATTGATAGGAAATATTGTTAATACAATACTTGTCGTACACCTACGGACTTTTTTGAGAAAATGATTGAATCCATATTCTTATAATGGTATTTGGCGTTATTTACGAAAATCAAAACAACTAACACAATTTGAACCTAATTAGGCAACCTGGCTCCTCATCCACAGTAGTTGATAAGGTGTCGAAAAACAACGCCCATAATCCTAAACTTTTAAAAGTTAGTTGCACAGCATAGTTTTTCACTCTAAATGCCACTGGCGGTGTGGACTATGCCCAAAAACTACTTGGGTAGGTGCGTTCAACCCTTTTTGCTTTGCTAAATTTCATACTACAAGTGCCCATTGTCCCCATATGGGGACACCCACTTTTCTCAAAAACTAAAAAATATTTTTTTTTCTTTGTAACTTCTTTTTTGACTAAGAATGATTTAATAAATAACAATGAAAACAATTTTCTACCAGCAGATTTGATTTGGGCGGTAATGAGTTAATGGTCGAACAAATGCGATCAATTCGCTCCATATAAAGGGATGTAAAATTGTATTAGTCGCATGCTCCCTTGCGATTGATCGTGGACACGTTCCGGATTAATCGCATTTTTTGCAGGGTACCTACATATGTACATTATATTGCTTGCATGTTTGGCTGTTTTATGGCCCAAGTTCATTACATTTTTTTCGGGGGTTGTTGTAATAAACTTGCAACTGCATACATGTGTACATGTGTACAAACATAGAAGTACATTCATTGTACATATGTATTTATTTCACCGTGTCAATGTGGTTTCATAGTCAATGTAGCAGTAGCAAGTGTATTTGCTTATTGCCTAAAAAATGGGTGCTTTAGTGTTTGAAAAACTGAGGTCCAATTTGATTTCCACCGCTTTTTAAAATTATCTTGATATTGTGCCAATAGTCGCCAAAAATCACAATCAACCCTTTTATAATCTGGTATTTGATATTTATGTTTGCATGCACATGCAGATGTAAGAAATTATGTGCATAAGTATGTACCTACATGCAAACGAAAATCAAATTAAATATGCATATGGCTGTGAATACTGAACTTTTGAATGCCGAAGCCAGCTTCACATTCGCATACAAATTTGATGTGAAAAATAAAAAAAGTGCTTTGCTAGTTTTTTTTTTTTCAATTTAAGTCTGAAAATAGGCAATTGGTTTCTCCTTAGCGAAAGCGAGAAAACAAGCTATGTTATTCTGTTTTTAAAGCCACGTAAAAGCTAATGTGTGGAAACGTTGAAGCATGCTCACTGTGCTGTGATTGGCTGTACAAACAAAATACACATTGTGAAGTGGATTGGTGGTGTATTTGCGCTATTTTCTTAGCATGCTTTTAGGGGCATGTTACAGTGGGGGCTATATTATTGAGAACTTAAATAGTAAACACATTTAAAACGTAAAATAACCAGATTTTAAAGAATTTCGTATGAAATGAACGCAAATGTGTACGCAAGCCGGGCTTCTCGGCTTGTATGAAGCGACCGCCTCTGGTACATATGTATGCATTTAATGCTCTCCGCCATGACATTGAAACTCGTTTTTGAAGGTTTCCACTTCAGCGGCTCATACCGCCAAAAAAAAAACAAAAACAAAAACCAAAAATAATGGCGCCTGCTTCTGCTGCATTTGCTTGTTGTTGTTGCATTTTCCCAAACCCATAATTACAGTTGAATTTCAAGTTTAAGGTGACTTTTGTGTGTCTGTGCCGCATGCAAAGTATTTTTTTTTGCATTTACTTCATACGCCATTTTCGTTATTTCTAATAGACGAAGAACTCTACGGTTTGAAGTTTGTAACTGGCTTTAAAATCTTTTTTTTTTCACAGTTTTATACTTACTTTACATCACTGATAACCTGTGGCATGATTTTGCATCATCCCTTGTCAAATTTTCTTTGGTTATAAACCAATCAGTTCGTTGACTAGTTGAACTAGTCCCTTCTGACACCAGCCCGACAGTCGGCCGATTTTTTTGGCCATTATCAACCTTCTAGGACGATGGATTTTAGCCGCCGCTTACGACAGGCTTTCCTTACCACGTGTATATCCTGAGCCCCATAACCCGCTATTCGCGCCTCGTCATGATCGGGTGGGCATCACTTCTATCCGCCAGCATCAATGCCCCTCTCTTCCGTCCTCGTCATCCGACAATGCTCGCATAAGGCGTTCTTTCATTCCGAGGCGGCAGCGTGGCATTCCTCCTCGTCGTGCGTTCTTTGGGGCTCGCCGGTATCTGATGAAACCATCAGCGGCAGTGCGAGGTGTGCGAGAGATGCCTATGCTCACATTCCTCGGATACATCGTTCGGTCGACGACTGCTCTCAGAAGGCAGCGCGACGAGAGCCGAGTGGGTCTGAGCTGTTGTCAAATACATACATACATATGTACATATATTGGAATCAGCAACCCTCCAAGCCTGCTTTTGCTTTCTTTAAGCCTTAAAAATTCCCTCAAACTTACTTAAAATTAAATGTAATTTAATTCATTTTAAATTGGACAACATTTTACCAATAAATCTTCATATTATGTTAACTAATTTTCTAAGCAAATATTTACGCATCAATAAAGAAGCTTCGCAGCAAAATTTTCGACATTTCGCTTCCACACACATACTCCCACCGATTCTACCACCCTCGCCCTCTGCCTTTCACACTTGTAATTTTGTTTTCATGTGCCCAAAAGTTGAATGTCCTTTTTGGGCAATTCTTGTTGCTTACTTCTTTTAATAGTAGAAAAAAATAAATTATGTACTACAATAACCTTTCTTGACGCACAATAACCTTTGTTTGCTTATTGTTGCTTTTGTTGTGAATGAGTGTTGATTATTATTAGCATTATAATTGTTGTTTTAATTCATACATGGCCAGCCAATGGCTCCAGTGACTCCGTTTGTCTCCCAACAACATCGCTGTGGCTCCGAGTGGCTCCCAACAACAAGCAAAAATTTTTATTGATGTTGTTGTTGTGACTCCCTTACGCTTAAATCCTGGCCACCTATGTTTTAATTCATCACCAAAGCCTATTTAGCTACATAAGAATGTATGTACGAACTTACACATTACATGTTTATTTGTATGTACATACATATATATGTACATACATCAAATTGCGTATTATTTTACGTACGAAATTGCCTACAATTGCACGCTTGTTGTTTTGTGTAACAACAAAAAAAATATGAATAAATGGAGGAGGCACGAGCTTTTGTGTTGGAGGTCATTGCCATGCTGCGGAAGCGAGGAAAAATAATAATAAATTGAAATCGTTGTAAACAAAATTTAGATCAATTTAATATGTATTTTACTGTACCTAATATTTTGGGTTAATTTGAAACAAATCGACAAACGTACCTAAATCCCGTTAACGAAAATCGAAAAAACCGATAAAAAATTCAAAATACCGATAGAAAAAATTTAAAATACCGGATAAGAAAAATTAAAAAAAGGGATAACAAAAATCCAAAATATCGATAAAAAAATCGAAAAAGTCCGAAACTCCGATAACAAAAATCTAAAAAAGCGATAACCAAAATCAAAAAACCGATCACGAACCCAATCCAATCTAAAAATAAATCCAAATTACCGATAACAAAAATCGAAATAGTCCAAAACTCCGATAACAAAAATCTAAAAAACCGATAACGAAAATCCAAAAAACCTATAAGCAAAACCAAAAAACCGATCACGAAAATCCAAAAGACCGATAACAAAAATCAATAAAACCGATAACAAAAATCAAAAAAAAAACCGATAACAAAAATCCAAAATTCCGATAACACAAATCCAAAAAGCGATCCCGAAAATCCAAAAGACCGATAACAAAAATTCAAAAAACGGATAACAAAAATCGAAAAAAACCGATCACGAAATCAAAAAAAAAGAAAACAAATACTTATTCAAAAAAAATCCAAAATACCGATAACTAAAATCCAAAAAAAAAAACCGATAACAAAAATCCAAAATTACGATAACACAAGTCCAAATATCGATAACAAAAATTCAAAATGCCGATAACAAAAAATCCAAAAAACCGATAGCTAAAATTCAAAATACCGATTATAAAAATCTACAAAACCGATAAGAAAAATCCAAAATACCGATCATAAAAATCCAAAAAAGCGATAAGAAAAATCCAAAAAGTCGATCACGAAATTCCAAAAAACCGTTAAAAAATATCTAAAAAAACCGATAACTAAACTCCAAAAAAAAACGATAACAAAAATCCAAAATACCGATAACTAAAATCCAAAAATTGATAACAAAAATTAAAAATACCCATAACAATAATCCAAAAAACCAATAGCTAAAATCTAAAATACAGATAATAAAAATCCAAAAAAAAACCGAAAAGAAAAATTCAAAAAAACCGACAATAAAATCCAAAAAACCGATAACAAGAAACCAAAATACCGATAACCAAAGTTCAAAAATCCGATAACAAAAATCTAAAAAAAAACCGATAACAAAAATCCAAAAAAACAGTAACAAAACTCCCATAACCCAAATCCAAAAAACAGATCACGAAAATCCAAAAGAACCGAGAACAAAGATTCAAAAACCGGTAAGAAAAATAAAAAAAAACCGATCACGAAAATCCAAAAAACCGATAAGAAAAATTAAAAAAAAAACGATAACAAAATCCAAAATTCCGATGACTAAAATTCAAAACCTCGATAACAAAAATCCAAAAAACCGATAACACCAAAAATGGGTTTAAAAAAAGTCCAATATACCGATAACAAAAATCCAAAATGCCGATAAATAAAACCCAAAATACGGATAACAAAAATCCAAAAAAAACCGATAAGTCAGAGAAATCCAAAAGACCACTCCAGATTTTATGATCGGTACCACGCCCCCTTTTTATTAAGATCAAAAATATGTCTATAACCTTCCCGGGGTAAAAAATAAGCAAGTTTGCAAAGTTTTCTGTGATTTCGTGCAGCCGTTCTCAAATAATAAGAAACTTAGCAAGGCAAACAACTTCTAACGAGTTTTAGGCCGAGCTTCTTTCCCATATTCGAGGTGTGCTGCTCATTTTAACTCCACTACAAATTAATATAATTTAGTTTAATTTAACTGGATGAAGGTGTTTCGGCCAAGAAAGTATTTCTATCGAAACCTGCCAAAGGCAGCAGAAAAGGCACACAGCCCTCCAAAGCGGAGCTCTTGTTTTGTTTGAATATGATCTATACCATCTATAGAGCGCTTCATTGTCGCTCATAGCATGATCCACTTCCTTTCCACTGGGTGATTATTCAAAGGGAAAAGGACTTTCGTCAAATATCATTTAAATCTTTAATAGCAGTTGTTTTCGTCACTCGTTTAGTTTTTCGGCTACACAAAAAAAAAGCATTTGCTTTGAAGTCTGGCCAAAATCGATCGATGATCTTCTGGAGGTACACACACACTATCATTTCTTTCTCATGATCTTTGCGATACTAACGTGTGAAAATTTGTAACGGTCAAAAGCTATGCGGCGCGCCGCATTTACAAACATTAAAGAGGAATGCATGCAGTTGATGCTCTCACAGCGACAAGGATCAACTGAAATAAATAATAGCTTAAACAAGTAAGGAAGCCTAAGTTCGAGTGGAATCGAACATTAGATACTCAGCTGTATGTTTTCATTGTTTGTTTGCGTTTGATGGATTTTATATAAAGCGAGTGCTGCATAAAGTGGGCGTAGCCACGCCCATTTTCAAAATTTTTATCAGTCATCCAACTAAGCATATGTATGAATATTATTCTTTGTGCAAAATTTCATTCCTTTATGACTTCCAGTTACAAAGATGTCACGTTACAAATTTCCAAAGCGTGTTCCAGAAATATCTTTGCTAAAAAGTAGGCGTGGCCATAAACCGATTTCAATAAATTTTTTCGTGTCTGTTAACACGAGTTATAAAAGTGTATAAACCAAGTTTCGTCATAATATCTCAATTATTTGTCGAGTTATGGGCTCCGAAATCTCGTAGATTTCTTTGTCTAAAAGGAGGCGGTGCCACGCCCATTTTCCAAAATTTTTCTATTTTTTGTTTCCGGTTTATTGTAGAAATCATACCACAAAATTTCAATGAATTATCTTTACATTTGACAAAGATATCGCTTAAAATGTTTTTATTAGGTCACTTTATAATACCCATATATAAAAGTGGGCGTGGCCGTCAACCGGTTTCTCTAAAATTTTGAACATGTATTACCACAAGTAACAAAAGTGTACACACCAAGTTTCGTCATTATATATAAATTATTTGTCGAGTTATAGTCTAAGAAATCTCGTATATTCCTGCTTCTAAAAAGAGACGGTGCCACGCCCATTTTCCAAAATTTTTACGGTTTTTGTCTTATGTTCGTAGTTAGACTCCTGCCATAAAATTTTAATGATATATCTTTATATTTGACGGAGATATCGCTTAAAATGTTTTTATTAGGTCACTTTATAAGACCCATATATAAAAGTGGGCGTGGTCGTCAACCGATTTTGAAAATTTTTCGTCCAAATATTTGCCTAAGTAAGTATATCTCGCGTACCGAATTTCATCGATATATCTTCAACGGTTTCTGAGTTATGACTCATAAAACTTTCAATGTTTGCCCCTTAATAAGTGGGCGTGGCACCGCCCATTTTCCAAAATGTTTGTGTTTTTTGTTTTATGTCCATAGTTGGACTCATGCGACAAAATTTCAGTGATAGATGTTTATATTTGACAGAGATATGGCTTAAAATGTTTTTATTAGGTCACTTTATAATACACATATATAAAAGTGGGCGTGGCCGCCAACCGATTTTAACTATTTTCCGTCCAAACATTTGCCTAAGTAAGTATATCACGCATACCAAATTTCATCGATACATCTTCAACGGTTTCTGAGTTATGACTCATAAAACTTTCAATGTTTGACCCCTAATAAATGGGCGTGGCACCGCCCATTTTCTCAAATTTCACCAAATTTCTTCATAGGGGCCTGAGCTCAACACGTGGGTAAAATTTCATCGCTCCAGCTATATTAGGGACTGAGATACCAAATTTACGATTTTTTCTATATAGGAAAAGTGGGCGTGGTCATGGTCCGATTTCGCCCATTTTCAATACCAACCGTCCCAGTCTCGATACCAACTTGCATTCCAAATTTCATCAAAATATCTCAATTTTTGCGCGAGTTAGAGTATTTACAGACGGACAGACGGACGGACGGACGGACATGGCTCAATCGATTTCTCTTTTCACCCTGATCATTTTGATATATATAAGTCTATATCTATCTCGATTATTTCATTCTGTTACAATCCACCGTTATGTGATTAAAACTATAATACTCTGTGTACTAGTACAGCTGAGTATAAAAACTAAAAAACACGCTTTAATCTTAAAAATCGTACTAAAAATTGAGAAATAATTTAATTAGAAACAAAATGATGAACGAAAATATAAGTATTTAAGGAAAAGCGTGGGGTGCTCAGTATGTCAAAAAATATTTAAAATCGGTGTTTTTTTTACTAATAATGTTATTTTGACTTTTTTGAGATTTCATATATCGTACTCTTTAATTTCGCAACTAGGTATATTTTTGTACTAGTTGTACGAATCGAATATTTTCATGTTCAAATATTATTGAGCAGCCCCACGCTTTTCCTTAAATACTTATATTTTCGTTCATCATTTTGTTTCTAATTAAATTATTTCTCAATTTTTAGTATGATTTTTAAGATTAAAGCGTGTTTTTTAGTTTTTTAAGCTATTATTTATTTTTGACTTTTTAGTGAAATTTTTCATTAAAGGATGTTTTATGCGGACGCAAGAATAAAAGTAAAAATAAGTCTGATGGGATGTGGTGTTCTCCGAAATAGATCTACATACATACATATGTATATATAACTTCTACCAAAAATCCCAATATGCAGTGAAGTAAACTAGCTTATTATGCAATATTTTCCAAACCCTTTTATTCAAGGTTTTCCAAACTAGTTTGGAAATACAAAATTTCCCAAACGTTTTGTTATATTTCACAATCAGAAAGTGAAGAGAAGTTGAGGTGAAGCATTTGAAAAGAACAAAAAAAAAAAGAAACCTGATTGAATAAATTCGAATTTAGACCACAAAGTTCCGAATACGATTGTAGCGTAATGGTGAGGTATGCTGCCTACGGACCAAGCAGCTCAGGTTCGAGTCCCGAGTGGCGCATTTTTTTTTTTTATTTTTTTTATTTTTTTTTATTTTTATTTTTTTTTTTATTTTTAGAGAAATTTATTTCACCTCACGTTTACAAAACATTGTATAAAAATGTAATTAGGGTTCCTTTTCGGTGATTCAGCACTTACTATTAAATGAATTACAAACAAAACCAGTGCTTGCTTTGCATACATATGTATGTACATGCGATTGTTTTTTATTGCAAACACAACAACGACAAAACAGAAAGCTTGTTACACAAAACACAAAACCAGTTCTTGCTCTGCATACGTATGTATGTACATTGTACATGCGGTTGATGTTATTGCAAATACAACAAACCCAAAACAGAAAGCTTCAAGCTTTATTTTTGAGTGAATTTATGCATTGAGTTTATCGCCATCGCTATGAGCGATCGTTGGCTGTTGTGCGTTAGTTCGATCGCTATTTGAGTGGTTATACGTTTTTCTTTGAACATTTGTTTGTGATTTGAGAAAAATGTATTTTTGAGCGTTCGTGAGTGAGTTTTTCCGTACCCTGCAAGCTTGTTACTTATTGGCTTGTATACGGGAGTGAATTGAAATTCATAGAGGCTATTTTGAAGAAAGGTAACATAAAAACCACAATGAAGCATAAAATATAATGTTGAATGTCCTACTATATGATTAGGGATGCAAACGATACATCGATGTTTTTGAAACATCGATAGTATCGAACGAAAATTCGATGTTTAACATCGATGTTTGAAAATTACTCATGATCGAAAAATCGCCGATACATCGATGTCAACCCTGACGATATTTGATTCCCTGCAGTAAATTCGTTTCACTGCTGAAGGATCAGTGATGATTCTTTGTTGAATATTCATCACTGTCGTCATAACTCAGTATATTTTTATTTGTTCTTGTTTTTTTTTTCTGAGGAAAGCAAACCATTTATATGAAAAATTCATCAGTCTTTATATGAAAGTATTCACTGATGACTCCTCGTCATAGGTGAATTGCATCAGTGATTCATTAAGAATTCATTGCGGATTTTTACTGCAGGGTTGTTGTTTTAGTCAGTGGTAATTTATACATAAACATAATAAATCCTCCACAGGTTGGTAATATGACTCCACATTACGGGTCGAATTTCCATGAAAATTCCAATTTGGGGGTGTGTGAGAGAGTACCCAACAGCCATTCAATTATAAATATCATCAAATTCACCGGACCAATGTATTTTTCGAACAATTTAGCTGAAAAAACACATCGATGTATCGATGGTTTTCTTCCGATGTTTTTTTAGAATCGATGTTAATTTTTTCGATACATCGAACATCGATGTATCGATGTTGGTCCTCAAAATTTGCATCCCTATATATGATGCCGTTGGGCTGTTGATGTCATGTTTCGAATCCGGAGGAGAATAGAAATAATAGAGAGAACACAAAAAAGTGAATGTTTGAAAGATATAATAATTTAGTTAAATGTTTCAACTTTTAGGATGGGATGAAGTTACATACATACATACATACATACATACATACATACATACATACATACATACATACAGGTGAAGCTAATAAAAGCGTGTTAAAAAAGATCCGAAACACACGAAACATGCCGTACAGAAAACTGCCTAATAAACTTTTTGGGCTGCTGTAATTTTGCGTAAATGGAATCAAATAAAAAAAGCAAAGAAACTGGATGCTAATGTAAATTTTGTATGTAAATAGGTAAGACATGTAAGGAGCAAGAGAAAGGACAAAGGATTGACAACTAACTGGCTTGTAAGCGCACCAAAACCGGATTTGTATTTTCAAAAATGCAAGAGGGAAAAATTAAAAGCAAGAAACCGAAAAGAAAAATAAAAAAAAAGTTGCATATGTGTAAGTGAGGTAGTTCAGAAGATGTGAAGATCTTAAAATGAAAGTTGAAAAAAAACCAGAAAAGGAAAGCATTGAGCGAGAATTTGTATTACGTAAAAAAGTGCGTCTTAACGGCTGCTTCCTGTAAGCAATGAGTGAGTGATCGATAATGGGAAAAGACCAGGCAGGAAAATCGCTTATGTGGATGGTTATAATATTATAATACACTGGCGCGAATATAACTGTAATGTATTTTAGCCCGAGCTTTTCGCACAATTTTAAACGAAAAAGCTCACAACTGGGTATAAAACTGACGTAACATGTATTATTGACTTTTATTTACGTATGGAAGAGAATTTTTTGTTTTTAAATTCCTTGAAATTACTAAAAAAATTTTTTAATATGTATGTACATACATATACATATGTAAAAATTAACAACTGGGTATAAATTTCAGCAAAAGTATGTATCTACAACTTTTTTACTTTCCTGACTGACGAACTTTTATAATTTTTTTTTAATTACTTTTCATAGATTATAATTTTTGGAATGTGAAAATTAACAACTGGGTATAAATTTCACCCAAAGTACAACATGGGTGATTATTCAAAGGGAAAAGGACTTTCGTCAAATATCATTTAAATCTTTAATAGCAGTTGTTTTCGTCACTCGTTTAGTTTTTCGGCTACACAAAAAAAAAGCATTTGCTTTGAAGTCTGGCCAAAATCGATCGATGATCTTCTGGAGGTACACACACACTATCATTTCTTTCTCATGATCTTTGCGATACTAACGTGTGAAAATTTGTAACGGTCAAAAGCTATGCGGCGCGCCGCATTTACAAACATTAAAGAGGAATGCATGCAGTTGATGCTCTCACAGCGACAAGGATCAACTGAAATAAATAATAGCTTAAACAAGTAAGGAAGCCTAAGTTCGAGTGGAATCGAACATTAGATACTCAGCTGTATGTTTTCATTGTTTGTTTGCGTTTGATGGATTTTATATAAAGCGAGTGCTGCATAAAGTGGGCGTAGCCACGCCCATTTTCAAAATTTTTATCAGTCATCCAACTAAGCATATGTATGAATATTATTCTTTGTGCAAAATTTCATTCCTTTATGACTTCTAATTACAAAGATGTCACGTTACAAATTTCCAAAGCGTGTTCCAGAAATATCTTTGCTAAAAAGTAGGCGTGGCCATAAACCGATTGCAATAAATTTTTGCGTGTCTATTGACACAAGTTATAAAAGTGTATAAACCAAGTTTCGTCATAATATCTCAATTATTTGTCGAGTTATGGGCTCCGAAATCTCGTAGATTTCTTTGTCTAAAAGGAGGCGGTGCCACGCCCATTTTCCAAAATTTTTCTATTTTTTGTTTCCGGTTTATTGTAGAAATCATACCACAAAATTTCAATGAATTATCTTTACATTTGACAAAGATATCGGTTAAAATGTTTTTATTAGGTCACTTTATAATACCCATATATAAAAGTGGGCGTGGCCGTCAACCGGTTTCTCTAAAATTTTGAACATGTATTACCACAAGTAACAAAAGTGTACACACCAAGTTTCGTCAGTATATATAAATTATTTGTCGAGTTATAGTCTAAGAAATCTCGTATATTCCTGCTTCTAAAAAGAGACGGTGCCACGCCCATTTTCCAAAATTTTTACGGTTTTTGTCTTATGTTCGTAGTTAGACTCCTGCCATAAAATTTTAATGATATATCTTTATATTTGACGGAGATATCGCTTAAAATGTTTTTATTAGGTCACTTTATAAGACCCATATATAAAAGTGGGCGTGGTCGTCAACCGATTTTGAAAATTTTTCGTCCAAATATTTGCCTAAGTAAGTATATCTCGCGTACCGAATTTCATCGATATATCTTCAACGGTTTCTGAGTTATGACTCATAAAACTTTCA
This sequence comes from Urophora cardui, assembly GCA_960531455.1. Lineage (NCBI taxonomy): Eukaryota > Metazoa > Arthropoda > Insecta > Diptera > Tephritidae > Urophora > Urophora cardui. The sequence goes on along the minus strand of OY482671.1, from coordinate 19,803,281 downwards.
ATGTTTGCCCCTTAATAAGTGGGCGTGGCACCGCCCATTTTCCAAAATTTTTGTGCTTTTTGTTTTATGTCCATAGTTGGACTCATGCGACAAAATTTCAGTGATAGATGTTTATATTTGACAGAGATATGGCTTAAAATGTTTTTATTAGGTCACTTTATAATACACATATATAAAAGTGGGCGTGGCCGCCAACCGATTTTAACTATTTTCCGTCCAAACATTTGCCTAAGTAAGTATATCACGCATACCAAATTTCATCGATACATCTTCAACGGTTTCTGAGTTATGACTCATAAAACTTTCAATGTTTGACCCCTAATAAATGGGCGTGGCACCGCCCATTTTCTCAAATTTCACCAAATTTCTTCATAGGGGCCTGAGCTCAACACGTGGGTAAAATTTCATCGCTCCAGCTATATTAGGGACTGAGATACCAAATTTACGATTTTTTCTATATAGGAAAAGTGGGCGTGGTCATGGTCCGATTTCGCCCATTTTCAATACCAACCGTCCCAGTCTCGATACCAACTTGCATTCCAAATTTCATCAAAATATCTCAATTTTTGCGCGAGTTAGAGTATTTACAGACGGACAGACGGACGGACGGACGGACATGGCTCAATCGATTTCTCTTTTCACCCTGATCATTTTGATATATATAAGTCTATATCTATCTCGATTATTTCATTCTGTTACAATCCACCGTTATGTGATTAAAACTATAATACTCTGTGTACTAGTACAGCTGAGTATAAAAACTAAAAAACACGCTTTAATCTTAAAAATCGTACTAAAAATTGAGAAATAATTTAATTAGAAACAAAATGATGAACGAAAATATAAGTATTTAAGGAAAAGCGTGGGGTGCTCAGTATGTCAAAAAATATTTAAAATCGGTGTTTTTTTACTAATAATGTTATTTTGACTTTTTTGAGATTTCATATATCGTACTCTTTAATTTCGCAACTAGGTATATTTTTGTACTAGTTGTACGAATCGAATATTTTCATGTTCAAATATTATTGAGCAGCCCCACGCTTTTCCTTAAATACTTATATTTTCGTTCATCATTTTGTTTCTAATTAAATTATTTCTCAATTTTTAGTACGATTTTTAAGATTAAAGCGTGTTTTTTAGTTTTTTAAGCTATTATTTATTTTTGACTTTTTAGTGAAATTTTTCATTAAAGGATGTTTTATGCGGACGCAAGAATAAAAGTAAAAATAAGTCTGATGGGATGTGGTGTTCTCCGAATGTTCTCTACATACATACATATGTATATATAACTTCTACCAAAAATCCCAATATGCAGTGAAGTAAACTAGCTTATTATGCAATATTTTCCAAACCCTTTTATTCAAGGTTTTCCAAACTAGTTTGGAAATACAAAATTTCCCAAACGTTTTGTTATATTTCACAATCAGAAAGTGAAGAGAAGTTGAGGTGAAGCATTTGAAAAGAACAAAAAAAAAAAGAAACCTGATTGAATAAATTCGAATTTAGACCACAAAGTTCCGAATACGATTGTAGCGTAATGGTGAGGTATGCTGCCTACGGACCAAGCATCTCAGGTTCGAGTCCCGAGTGGCGCATTTTTTTTTTTATTTTTTTTTTTATTTTTTTTTATTTTTATTTATTTTTTTTTTTTTAGAGAAATTTTTTCACCTCACGTTTACAAAACATTGTATAAAAATGTAATTAGGGTTCCTTTTCGGTGATTCAGCACTTACTATTAAATGAATTACAAACAAAACCAGTGCTTGCTTTGCATACATATGTATGTACATGCGATTGTTTTTTATTGCAAACACAACAACGACAAAACAGAAAGCTTGTTACACAAAACACAAAACCAGTTCTTGCTCTGCATACGTATGTATGTATGTACATTGTACATGCGGCTGATTTCATTGCAAATACAACAAACCCAAAACAGAAAGCTTCAAGCTTTATTTTTGAATGAATTTATGCATTGAGTTTATCGCCATCGCTATGAGCGATCGTTGGCTGTTGTGCGTTAGTTCGATCGCTATTTGAGTGGTTATACGTTTTTCTTTGAACATTTGTTTGTGATTTGAGAAAAATGTATTTTTGAGCGTTCGTGAGTGAGTTTTTCCGTACCCTGCAAGCTTGTTACTTATTGGCTTGTATACGGGAGTGAATTGAAATTCATAGAGGCTATTTTGAAGAAAGGTAACATAAAAACCACAATGAAGCATAAAATATAATGTTGAATGTCCTACTATATGATTAGGGATGCAAACGATACATCGATGTTTTTGAAACATCGATAGTATCGAACGAAAATTCGATGTTTAACATCGATGTTTGAAAATTACTCAGTATCGAAAAATCGCCGATACATCGATGTCAACCCTGACGATATTTGATTGTTGTTTTAGTCAGTGGTAATTTATACATAAACATAATAAATCCTCCACAGGTTGGTAATATGACTCCACATTATGGGTCGAATTTCCATGAAAATTCCAATTTGGGGGTGTGTGAGAGAGTACCCAACAGCCATTCAATTATAAATATCATCAAATTCACCGGACCAATGTATTTTTCGAACAATTTAGCTGAAAAAACACATCGATGTATCGATGGTTTTCTTCCGATGTTTTTTTAGAATCGATGTTAATTTTTTCGATACATCGAACATCGATGTATCGATGTTGGTCCTCAAAATTTGCATCCCTATATATGATGCCGTTGGGCTGTTGATGTCATGTTTCGAATCCGGAGGAGAATAGAAATAATAGAGAGAACACAAAAAAGTGAATGTTTGAAAGATATAATAATTTAGTTAAATGTTTCAACTTTTAGGATGGGATGAAGTTACATACATACATACATACATACATACATACATACATACAGGTGAAGCTAATAAAAGCGTGTTAAAAAAGATCCGAAACACACGAAACATGCCGTACATAAAACTGCCTAATAAACTTTTTGGGCTGCTGTAATTTTGCGTAAATGGAATCAAATAAAAAAAGCAAAGAAACTGGATGCTAATGTAAATTTTGTATGTAAATAGGTAAGACATGTAAGGAGCAAGAGAAAGGACAAAGGATTGACAACTAACTGGCTTGTAAGCGCACCAAAACCGGATTTGTATTTTCAAAAATGCAAGAGGGAAAAATTAAAAGCAAGAAACCGAAAAGAAAAATAAAAAAAAGTTGCATATGTGTAAGTGAGGCAGTTCAGAAGATGTGAAGATCTTAAAATGAAAGTTGAAAAAAAAAACCAGAAAAGGAAAGCATTGAGCGAGAATTTGTATTACGTAAAAAAGTGCGTCTTAACGGCTGCTTCCTGTAAGCAATGAGTGAGTGATCGATAATGGGAAAAGACCAGGCAGGAAAATCGCTTATGTGGATGGTTATAATATTATAATACACTGGCGCGAATATAACTGTAATGTATTTTAGCCCGAGCTTTTCGCACAATTTTAAGCGAAAAAGCTCACAACTGGGTATAAAACTGACTTAACATGTATTATTGACTTTTATTTACGTATGGAAGAGAATTTTTTGTTTTTAAATTCCTTGAAATTACTAAAAAATTTTTTTAATATGTATGTACATACATATACATATGTAAAAATTAACAACTGGGTATAAATTTCAGCAAAAGTATGTATCTACAACTTTTTTACTTTCCTGACTGACGAACTTTTATAATTTTTTTTTTAATTACTTTTCATAGATTATAATTTTTGGAATGTGAAAATTAACAACTGGGTATAAATTTCACCCAAAGTACAACATGTTTGCTTCCCTGACTAACGAACTTTTAAATTTCGCTTATTTTTAAACAGGTTTTCATAAATAGGAAATTTGTCTATAATAAAAATTAACAACTGGGTATAAATTTCTCCCAAAGAACAACTTTTTTGCTTCCCGAACTGACGAACCTTTAAACTTTCCGTTTATTTTTAAATATCTTTTCATATAAAGTAATTTTTCGAATGTGAAAATTAACAACTGGGTATAAATTTCACCCAAAGTATGACTTTTTATTTTCCTGACTGACGAACTTTTAACTTTCGTTATTTTTAAATATCTTTTCATTTAAAGCAATTTTTGAAAATTAACAACTGGTTATACATTTGAGCCAAGGTACAACTTTTTTAATTTGCTGACTGACGAGCTTTTAAACTTCGTTTTTTTTTTAACTGTTTTTCATATATAGAAAAATTTTTCGAATGTTAAAATTAACGACTGGGTATAAATTTCACCGAAAGTACGACTTTTTATTTTCCTGACTGACGAATTTTAAACTTTCGTTATTTTTAAATATCTTTTAATATATAGCAAATTTTTGGAATATGAAAATTAACAACTGGTTATACATTTGACCGAAAGTACAACTTTTTTCCTAAGTACAACTTTTCCTAACTAACGAACTTTTAAACTTTCGTTATTTTTAAATATCTTTTCATATATAGCAAATTTTTCGAATGTTAAAATTAACAACTGGGTATAAATTTCACACAAAGTACCTACAAATTTTTTACTTTTAAGTAAATACTTTCTGGCTGACGAACTTTTATTATTTCTTTTTTTTTTCAAATTCCTTTTCATAAATTATAATTTTTCGCTTATACAAATTAACAACTGGTTATACATTTCACACAAAGTACAACTTTTTTACTTTCCTGACTTACGAGCTTTTAAATTTCGTTTATTTTTAAACAGCTTTTCATAAAAAGCAAATTTTTCGAATATGAAAATTAACAACTGGTTATAAATTTCACACAAAGTAGCTACAACTATTTTACTTTCAAGTAAATACTTTCTGACTGACGAACTTTTATTATTGCTTTTTTTCAAATTCCTTTTCATAAATTATAATTTTTCGAAAGTGAAAATTAACAACTGGTTATACATTTCACACAAAGTACATAAAACTTTTTACTTTCCTGCTTACGAGCTTTTAAATTCCGTTTATTTTCAACTGCTTTTCATAAATAGCAAATTTTTCGAATGTGAAAATTAACAACTGGGTATAAATTTCACACAAAGTACAATTTTTTTACTTCCACTTATGCATGCAAGTGGATATTTAACCTTCTATTAAATTGCTTTTCATAAATTATAATTTTTAATATTAGGCACATTTGAAAACACACAACTGGGTATAAATTCTAACTAAAGTAGCACTTTTTAACATTCATTTATGGTTTCCAGTTTAAATTTTAGTTTCACAAAAATTTTTTTCATACATAAAATGATAATTTTTCGTATATTAAAACTCACAACTGGCTATATGTATCTACATAAAATTCACGCAAGAATATACTACATATTGCATGAATGCAAGCATGTGTGTCGTAATATGTACATTTAATTACAAAATTCATAGAAAACTGGCATTTAGCTTACTTGGCAATTAATCACAGTTAAATGCGTGAACATTGGCATTAGGGTGGTACATTTATAAAGGAAAAATTTTAAAGTTTATTTTAATGATAGACTGTTATATTGTGCTAAAAGCTGTATAAGGAAACAAATTACCCATGAATGGGTAATAGCTTTTTCTACAAAATTTCGGTACCACCCTAATAGATGGCTACTCTATAAATATCTATGTATGTACTATCTAGCATGTAAAAATATTGTACATTTGTGATTAATAAGCATCATGTTGAACTTTCATGACAAATTCCTACACATTTGTCACACCAAAACAAAGGATAAAGATAAATAATTCTCTACATAGTGGACGCTTCTATGTACGTATGTACTTGTAAGACAAAGAAGGAGCACAAGCTAATATTTCTTATCACAAGAATGTATGTAAATGTAATAAAATTCGTAACATAAAGAAGATATTTATGAGTCAGTTGCACGTTAAAAAGTACCTACACAAAAGAGAGAAAAGCGCAAGTTCAACGACTTAAGGCTTAGACGATGTAACATTTTGATTTGAGACCATTTGTGTATGAGTCAATGCTGGGAGTATCCCAAGTCTGTCTTCCTTATTTTTACAACTTACCGAGATTCAGCGGACTTTCGAACTGGAGGTGATAAATCGACGCACTGACGTCAAACCAAAGAATACTCTGTGTAATAGGTACTCGGTGCAAAGTGAGTGTCCAAAATCTGGTTGAACCTGTTGCTTAGGTTACACAGATATCCGGTAGAGCCCTTATGAACCTTCGAGCCCGTCCGTCTTTCGGTCATTTGTCTTTCAAGCATTGCTTGGAAAAAAAATCTTCCCCTACTCTACACTACACTCTTCTAATCCAAAACACCTTTATTGACCTTCAAGCGGGTTTTTGTTGTTGTTGCAGCAGTATCAAGCACTGCTCAGACATCCTGTTTTGCGCACAAATTGTCACCTGACTAGCTTAGTGGCAGGCCCAGCAAAGTTGCAGCTCCATTTGGGCTAGTCCCTCAGAATAGTGGTTCCACCTGAGTAGGCTTTGAGAAGCGGGCGTGTGAAGAGATTCCGTGTGTAGTACAGCGTTGTTGTTGTTGTAGCACCAAGACTCTTCCCGAAGCTTTTGGGGAGTGTAGGGGAAGTGGCAGACCTTTGCCGGATAAATCCGGTACGCTCGGGTACCGTATTCCCATCTGACACTAGCTCGACTGTCGAGCGTACGATTTTTTTTGGCCATTATCAACCTTCTAGGCCAGTCGATTTTAGTCAATCGCCTCTTACGACAGGCATTCCTTACGACGACTATATTCTAAGCCCCCTAACACGCTGGGCGTTGTCGAGCGGCGTCTCTCCACATGCCGAAGAGGGCAGGGCTTTGCCTGCCAATATGAAAGGGCTTTACTTTACTTTACAGGTTGCCACCTGTTCAAAAATTTATTTTTACGTTATAGTTTGTTTGATTTTCCGATTTGAGTTGCCATTTGAAAGAGGTTTGTATGAAATGAGCAATTTATTATAATTTTTACAAAAAGGGTTGCCACCTGTTCAAAAATTCATTTTTATGCTCCAGGCTTAACCTGAAAATTGATAATTTATTATCATTATTGGGAACAGGTTGGCACCTGTCAAACAATTTAATATTCCGGTATAGTTTGTTTGATTTTTAAATTTGAAACGTCATCTGAAAGGGCTTGCCCCGTAGATGGATAATAAAACTTTGTTAACATTCTTTCACTATAGGAAAAGCAAAAGAAAAGAAAAGAAAAGAAAAGAAATGAAAGGCAAGGAAAGGCAAGGAAAGGAACGAAAAGTGAAGGAAAGTAAAGGAAGGGAAAGGAAAATAAAAGAAGGGGAAAGTGAAAGGAACGGAAATGGCGAAGGAAGAGGAAATGAAAGGGGAAAGGTAAGAGGAAAGTGTACGGAAAATAAAAAAGATAAAGGGGAAGGAAACGCAAAAAGGACAGAAGAAGAGAAAAGGAAAGGAAACTGGAAAGAGAAAGAAGAGTCCGGAGAATGGAATTTTAGAGGCCGCTAGAGGTTTAGAATATTCTAGAAAATTATTCGACATAAAATTTCACTATGTCTCCTCGGACAATCAGTACCATTAACTACATATATGTTTTATTTTGTACATATTTTATTATAGAAATATTATATAAGAAACTAGCCGGACCCGTGAGCATCTTGCGCAAAAAATAACAAAACATACGTGGCGCCAGTCGGTATGATTTCTGCTCTCACGCCCATTTTAAAAAAACTTATTTGACTTGGTGGAACTTATGGAACTTTCAATGAATTATCTATATGTTTGACAAAGATATCGCATAAAATGTTTTTATTATACCTATATAGGTATGTGCATTATAGTTTTATATATTTTACATATCATTTTATTTACATATGTATATGTGGCCCCTGCCGACTTGGTAATTTTATTCCACACGTTTGCCTTGGCAAGCAAATCAGTGGCCGAAGCTTAATCGATTTATCTGCTACAGTTCCTGAGTTTTGACTTATAAATCTTTGAAAATTTCCCCCTCTTGGCCCATTTTTTTAAATTTCAGCATATTTCCCCATAACGGCATAAGGTAATTGCATGGATGAAATTCCATCACTCGGGCTTTATTAGTAACTTAATTGTCATGTTTTACGTGTTTTTCGAAATACATACATAGGCCTTATTTTCAACCCCAACCTTCTCTGGTCCCATTAAAATCTGTGTACCAAATTTAATAAAAATATTTCTATTTTTGCGCCAGTTAGATTATGTACTATGGTCGGCCGTTCAATCAATTTTTTTTTTATCCTGATCGTTTTGATTTCTGAAAGTCCATATCTATCTCAATTATTTTATGGTCTCGTACTACGTACAGCTGTGTATAAATAAGCACATCTCATGCTGAAAAACCCCCATTCAGCGTAAATATGAATACGTACGTGTTCGCCTAAAATAATGTGATGTTTACATACAAACATACAGCTGAAGCTTATAAAAGTGTTTCAAAATATACACGACCGTTCAACTGGAGCGACATCTACATTTGAAATTTGTATTTAACTCTGTACTCTTGTTAGAATAAAATAATTCTGTAGGCATAGTTTTAGGCGCAAATCTTTTAGTTTAAATTTAAACTTTATTTTTGCAAAATACTATTAAAAAAAGTACCACGCCCAATAAAACACCGTTTCACATGCGTAGCTAATTAATACCTTTAAAACGATGCCTTACTTATTAATTTTGGTAAATTATGTGAGCAGAAAAAGGGATATTTATAAAACACCAATTAGAAATAATATATATGATATGGTCTTTCCACTCCCAAATCGTTCCGCTCTCAATTTAATTGGTCGAATTTTCGACCACGGTGATACATACTAGTTATTAAATAATACGCATGAATTTACGCATGTATATAAAAAAAAACCGTTTCTAACTAAAAATTTAGTTCATTTAATTTTATAACATTCCCCAAAAAGATTGTTTATTTAACGCTTTCTTTTAAATCTGTTTGTATGTATGTACCTAGTTGCTCTCAAAAGCGCCACCCACCAAACTTTAATCCATATGACCAAATAGTCATGCGTATGCGCTTTGTTATTGTTGTTGTTATATATTATTACATATTATGTGCTTTTATTTTGTCAGTCAATGATTTCATGTCTGCCAACCCAGCAGTATTTATCAGCTGGAAAACAGCACATATTTCCTACTGAATATTCAGTAGAGATGTAGTTCCAAAATCTGAACTTTCGCTTTCGTTTTTATATAGAGGTGGCGTCGAAAATCAACTACCTAAAAACTGCCGAACGAGAAGGGCGAGTTTCCATATGAAAAATGGGCTGACTACGCAGGGAGAACTTTCATAGCATATGTATATTTCAATACACTTGATGTCTTCACTGCTTGTTCAGTTATTTTTTCAGGCATGATTTTTGAACTCAGTTTCAGTGTATTTTTCATACTGAATATTCTACTGAATATGCACCTCCTTACTTCAAATACTGCTGGGAAGCAAGCACAAATCCACACACACACACACACACACACTTATGTAAATACTTACATAAATAAAACCCAACAAAAACAACTCGGTACGCGCGCACGTTATTCCCGTAAGATTTCAATAGCAAAGTTCATTGAACTCTGAGGAAAAAAGCACGGCAGACACACACCCATACATACATACGTATGTATATACCCAATAACCATTTTTCTTCATTTTCAATTTGAGGTTCATTTGAGAAGTAACCCTATTGTCAAATATCAAACGTTTGTTATCAAATGCACCTCAAATTTCCCCTGATAGCGTTCTCAAACAAAAAGGCTATATTTTAGTATGGAATTTTGGGCTGATTCTCAATTTGATAAATTCCATTTTCTCAAACCCATTTCAAAGGTGGTAGGAAATGGAATGCAATCAATAGATGTATGTATGTATTACATATTTGTACTCTAGAGTGCAGAAAAATTGAGGGATAGTGAGAGTGAGAGAGATTGTGGTGTGAGCGCAGAAATGGAAAGGAATAAATAAATGTACATATGTATGTATTACATATTTGCACGCTTATGTGATGTTTTTCATTTACCCGTGCGGGTGAATTTCGCCGGTGCCTTTTGTACAATTACATGAGTATATTAATATCTTTTTTAATATATGTACATACACACATATCGGAAACCAACTACATATGTTTTTATTAAATTTTGTGTAACTTCACAAAAAGCCACAAACAAATAAAAGTAAGAAATACAGAATCATTATAACACACAATTATTTTCAACCATCATCATTTCAACCGTTAAGGGACCGCTCGAGTAGAACAACGAACGCTGACTGAAATTTGCAAACACACAAAATTTCTTCGTTCCTTCAAACCTTCACATGTTGAAATTCGTGAAATAGTACAAAATACGAAACAATTTTGTTTTCAAATGCGTTGTAAGTTAATCTAAAATTGATAAACAATGTTTGATGAACACTTGCAAATATGTTTATTTTCAAATGATATATATGCTGATTCTCAACTTTAGAAACAATATTTTCTCAAACGTTTGATAATTTCTTTTTCAGTGTTTAATGGGTAGAAATGCCAAATACGCGCACTAAACAAATCGCACACACATACGCTCGCATTTCTTTCATTATTTTTTTTGCTTTTTGCTTTCTTTTTCATTTTTTGATTTCCAAAATTTGCTTTCACGCACAGCTGTCAATTTCTCCACTCAACTCATACTGCTCCGTGAAGTGTGTATGTTGGTATGTGCTTTTTTGCCAGCAACAACAAGCAACCATGCAACCAACCACCTTTTGTCAACTCACCTCTTTCACCACTTGGTTGCCATTTCACCAATTCCCCATTATCAACGCATTTCAGCTTTTCAGTCCCTTCGCATTTCGCAAACAAATTTCGGCAATTGACCGCAAATGTGCTTTTTTCATTCGCTCAATAAAACAAAAACAAAGAAGGTGTGTAATGAAGGCCATGTAAGTTTATGTATGTATACCCAGCTGTTGGTTTTAGTACATGACAGCACAAACGATTTGTCAGAAACACTCAATAATGTCAGTCTAATGTCTGTGGCCGCTGTGGTGCAGTGGGTAGAGTGCTCGGCTACTATGCCAGAGGTCTGGGGTTCAAACCCCAGTCCGAGCAAACACCAAAATTCTAATTAGTAAAAATCCAATTATTGGGTTTTTAAGAGCAGCGGTCACCTCTCGGCAGTGGGCGGCATACCCTCCGAGCAGTGGCGGATCCACGGGGGGGTTTTGGGGGTTCAAACCCCCCCCTTGTGGTTTATCATAGATCCCAAATTAATGCCTTTATAGATTCTGCGCCCAAATTTCCCAAAGTGATCAAGGAAAACTCTATGATTCCAAAAGCAATGGTTGGACCACATAACATCCAAAATATGTACCTACATGCGAAAAAAGTTCATGTAGGTACCTTTGGACGCACGCGCATAAAATCAAATTTGTCAAATGCTATTCGCAAATTGCCAAATCGCAAATTTATTTTCTTTTCTTTCTTATCCCTATTTTTATCGGGATTGTACAGAATTAATTTGGTCAGAAATGTCTGGATCGTTGGAGAAATTGCCTTTTTCAGAGGCATTTCGCAATTCTTGTTTAAATTTATCTTTTAAAAATTTGAGTATATAAACACAAGAACTTCAATAAAGTAAAAATTCTATGTATTAAAAATATAAATATAACCAAAAAGTACTACATACATATATTCTTATTTATTTTGGCTTTAAATGCAAGGGTAAGTGAAATTGATGATCAATTTGCCACCAATACGATACGATACTCATTCGCACGTACCAATGCAAAAATAGATATGTATACATACGTTATACATGTTATTTAGAACTTCAATTGAAATCTCCTGCACTTTATGTGATGACATACATATTGTTAATTTGGAGGGTTTTGAGTTTGGTGTTTTTAAGGTGCGGGAAATGGCGCAACTAGTATATAGAATGATAATAGTAGGTGGTATTAGTCCATATTTTCACCAGCGCACATAGGTAGATTTTCAAGTTTTATGCGGCCAAAAATATTTTATTGTCTACATCTATTTCAAATTGCTTGTTTAATGCAAAATTTTAATAATTTGAGTTAAAAGTCGATTTTATTGAAAAATATATAGTGACTCAAAAAAAAATGATACGCCAAAGTTTTTAAATTTATTTCAAAGAGTTCTGTCGAAAATTTTACTGTCTTATTTTAGTTTAAAAATATATAAAATTTTTCAATAAAAATCGTTTTAAGCAGGATTTCTGAGCTTATGGAAAAAATCTGAAAAATCGTAGAAATTTCTGAAAGTGGATTAAAAATTTCAAAGCAAGGCCATAATTTATAGAAGATTTTGAGGAGATTTCTAAGTGTACTGTTATGTAGCCAACAAATTTTAGTGTAAAAAGTTAAATTCTCAATGCTGTGAAAAATTCCGTCAATTTTAGAATTAAAATTTCCGAAAAGCCAATGAAAATTTTCAAAAAGTTGAATGTTGCATATTGTTATATTAAAATTGAATGAGCTGCAAAACTGCATACTCAAAACTCTTCTAAAAAATTTAGCTTTAGGATTCTTAGCCCCTTTTTATGATAAGTATTTCCTTGACTTTGAAAAATTGGAAATACTAAAAATACGAAAGCAGGTAATTTTCCAAATAGGCCAATTTTTAATCCATTGTAGATAATTTCTGGCTTTGCATTTTTCCGTAGAGAAATTGACGGGTAATCGATCGGAGGCGATAATATAACTAAAATGCTTTTGAATTAAAAAATTAACAATATTTTTCAAGAAAGGCCAATATGCTTAAAAGCTTCAAAATGGTGGGTCTCTTATTATGCTAGGTTGACGATTTCTTCAATAAATAATGATATTTACCTGAAGCACTCGAATCCATGATGTTTACTTTGATAACTGTCTTAAAACTAAAACTAAAAACGGGTTACTTAAAATACGTAAAAAATAAAAAATCGAAAAAGTGGGAGAATAATAAGTTTCGACTAGCGGCAGGGACACCCCCGTTGTCTATAAAAGCCGAGAAGACCGGTTTATTATCGCCCGGTCTATTATAAACGTAGAGCGATTTTGGATTTTGTATTTGCACCAATTTTAAAATTTTCAATTTTGGCCGCATAAATTCGTAAAATCTACCTATGTGCAGCGTCTGCCCTTAAAAAACATCTTCCAAAAAAAGAAATTTTCAAAACCCCCCCCTTGCCGAAATCCTGGATCCGCGCCTGCCTCCGAGTGTATTTCTGCCATGAAAAAGCTTCTCACAAAAAATGCATTCGCCGTTCGGAGTCGGCATAAAACTGTAGGTCCACCCAATTAGTAGGAAAAACAAAAAAGGAGCACACCTCGAATTGGGAGAGAAGCTCGGCCATAAAACTCGTCAGAGTTATAATAGTGCCATTGTATTATTATTATTAAATACAACTGGGTATAAGAAAAAAAGCCTCACTAAAGCATTGAAAGTATCTTCTTTTTACGTTGCTACTACTACCGCTTCTTCTTCTTCCACACACTTCCTCATCATTCGTGCGATCCAAGGCAAATTCATTCTTATGGTAATGGTACGTGAACAGCTGACTTTTTCTTCTTCTCGGTTTTAATTCACCGTGTACAGAAGAATACAGGAGAATGCCAAACAAGGAAAAATTTTACTTTGAGTTTGATATTTTGATGGACAAAAACTTAAAGCGAATCGAGGCGAAATCGAGGCGAATGTTGCCGAATTCGCCGTGCCATTACCATAATGAATTTGCCTTGGTGCGATCATATTGCTTACAACATTTTTGTTCAGTATAAACAGAGCATTCCATTCATTCGTTCGAACGCCAACTATTACATAGTGAGCCCTGGTTCGAACAGTAAAAAATTACATAGATTATTCGCTGAAGAAATCTCGAATTATTGCTCTCTTCTTGTTTACATACATACATTGCACAAACATGAAATTTTAATTATTGAGGAGCTTAAATGGAGCAAGAAAAAAAAAATACGCAACAAAAGCAAAGACATTAGGAAGAGCGCCATTGTGAATTGGCAGTTTACGGTAATCACTCACTCGAACTGTTTTCTGTTTTTTTTTTTTCGTCCCTATTGCGCTCTCCGTGGTGGTCACCGCCTCTCGCTAGCTGGCTGTTTATTTCATGCAGCGGCAATTGAACTCGTTGCTTCATCATTTTTATTTTTTATTTATTAGTTTATGTTTTTATTCACTTTTTTTACGATTTTATATGCTTGTGCTGCCTGTTGTTGCTGTTGTTGTGATGGCGCAAGAATTTAGCGTATTATGATGTAATACTCGTACATACATACATATGTACAACAAGTCAGCGTTGCAATTAAATTGCGGCAAATACACATTTTTGTCTGTTGGTTTTTCGTCGCTCACATTATGGGAATTATTGCACTGAACTTTGCGTGACTTTTAAATTGATTTTGACGAAAGCATGAAAAATTTAACTACATAAATATGTATGTAAATAAATGAACGAACCATTTTAGCATTGGGATGAAAAACTCAACTTGGAGGCGATTTATGTATATGCATAGATACCAAATTATTAAATCGTAAAAGTTTAAATCACGTTAAATACGATATTTGAAAACCAATCGAAGAAGTTAATTTAAAAAAATATCAGTTTCTGAAACCAGAAAAATTTCCAACCTTACTCTTCGAATTCCATAAGTTTTTTAAACAGAAAAAAATTCCCACAAAAATTTCACAAAAAAGTTAACCTTTTGAGATATTTAAAAATCAATTACGTAAGAAAATTAAAAAAAATCAGTTTCTGAAAAAATAAAAATTTCTTAAAAATTTCCCTAAAAAATTTAACAACAAAAATTGCTACCCCTACTCTTCGAATTCCACAAGTTTTTTAAACAGAAAAAAAAATCCCACAAAAATTTCCTAAAAAAGTTAACTTTTTGGGATATTAAAAAATCAATCACGTAAGCAAATTTTAAAGAAATCAGTTTATGAAAAAATAAAAATTTCTTAAAAATTTCCCTAAAAAATTTACCAAAAAAAATTGCTACCCCTACTCTTAGTATTCAAAAAAAAATTCCCAGAAAAAAATCCTACCCTACTCTTAAATTGTGTTGGGAAAATTTCACCAAAAAAAATTTTAACTTTTGGGTTATTTCAAACTCAGTTTGAAAAAAAAATCAGTTTCTGAAACAAGAAAAATTTCCCAAAAAAAATTCCTACCCCTATTTTTGGAACTTCCCACTTCGACTCTTCGAATCAGTTTTTTAAACGAAGAAATTTCCCTATAATTTCCTAAAAACTTCCCAAAAAAAAGTTACCTCTTTTTTTTAAATCAATAAAATTTAGAAATAACATAGTTTACCAAGTAAAATTTTAATCACTTTCTAAAAATTCCCCAAAAATTCACCCTGCTTGTTATCAAGATCAAAAATGAGATAATGCATATTGTGAGATATCTGTGTCTATTAAAGACTATCTAGAAAATTTTCAGTTCAATCGAACCTTCCCTCCTTCGAGGAATCCTTCATTTTGGCTTTTCTATACATGGCTTCAGTTAGTACAGATACCGCTTCAGCATAGAAAGTTCCAAAAAGCTTCGCAACAAAAAACATACTATTGAGCCAGTCTCGTGGTTATCGTATTTAGATCAACTGCTTAATGTTTAAGGGGAGGTAATTATTCTCATGCTTGAGTTGAAATGAGCGATAGATGAAAATACAAAATCACTCATATTGGAACTGCTTGCAAGATCGTAAAATACATATCTACATATTAACATGTGTATATGACATAAGAAAAAACAGAACAGAAAGTGCACCATAACTCCGCAAGCAAATAGAAGAAATACACAACTTATCAGTCATTGAACTTTCGCGGTTCAAAGAAGCTGTCACCAGCAACACCTTTGACGATACAACAGACGCAAGCGACGACAACGGCGCTGATGATGTGACCACAACAACAACAACACAATAACGATCAACTCGCCGACGATCACTTCAAAGTGCTACCAAGAACAAGAAAAGCGAAACCATCAAAACAAAAAAATCTATCGTGTTACTATTTCTGTAAATCTTATCGCTTTTTTTTGTCGTGCGAGTAGTTAAAGTTAATACCATTTTATGATATTTGAATTTCAATCGAGGATCGCGATGATCGCCGCAGTGCGCGACAATCTGCAGCAGAATGGAAAGCACAGCGCGGCAGCATACTTACACGAAGTTTCTTGAGCAATGAAAAGAAAATGAAAGTAAAACGACTGGAAAAACCGCATTTGAAAGCAAGAAGTTTTGCGAAGTGCGCAATAAAAAGTAGCAGCAGCAGCAGCAGCAGCAACAACTACAAATAAAGATCGCGATCACTTTCAGGTTGCTCTATGACTAGCGGGACAATCAGCGTGACTAACTAAGAAGAAAAGTATTGCATACAGAAGAAAAAAGAAAAGAAAAGCGAAAAGTAAAGAAAAACACGCGCGATTACAAAGAAAGTAAGGAAGCAGAAAAGCTCAATCAACGTTAGATAACTGATCTTATGTGGCGCTAAAAAAAACAAACAAAACAGGCAGAGAAGTGCGCAGCCGCAGAGGAAACGTAACGCAATAAAAGAAATGGGCGACAATTGTTGCAAAACCAGCTGCAGTGGTTGAGGTGCGATAAGAGGAAGACAAATTAAAGCAAATTAAATTTTCTCGCTTTCAATAAAACTGAGCTCAATCGCTGATCGATATTTTTTTTTTATACATAATCGTTTAAACTTCATAGCCGCCTAAGCGACACTTGTGCCAAAAATTATATTTGCCAGCGCTGAAACTATGGCGCCCAGCTCTACGCCTTCCGAGCTGAAATAATAGAAGCAAATATAGAGCTTCGCACGGCCAAATTTATGGCATGGATCAGGGATGGAAATTGAGTTTCCTGATTTTGTACTAATTGAGCAAGTAAAATGTACCAAATCAAAGGAAAATGTACCATCATTTTTGGTAGCCATTCAAAATATTATTGCTTTTCCAAGCAAAATCTTTCCTCTAAAAATAACATTATAAAAGCTTGAATTCATATAAATTTTTTATTAAATAAAAAGTTACTTAAACTAAAATTATTTTAAACTAGCTGACCCGGCAGACGTTGTTCTGCTAAAACTTATTCCTATGAAGCCTAAAGAAAAGTCTTTGATTACCGTATTGCTAACCATTATCTTAGAGTCCATCTTAATGACTGCGAATAACAAAAAATTGTCTATTCTCTGAATAAAAGTTATAGTTATATTCGCCGCGACAAACCTACTGCCCCCGATCCCTGTCTCTATCTCAATCCCTATCTCTATTTCAATCTCAATCTCAATATCAATCTCAATCTTAATCTCAATCTCAATCTATATCCCAATCCCTATCCCTATCCCTATCCCTATCCCTATCCCTATCCCTATCCCTATCCCTATCCCTATCCCTATCCCTATCCCTATCCCTATCCCTATCCCTATCCCTATCCCTATCCCTATCCCTATCCCTATCCCTATCCCTATCCCTATCCCTATCCCTAAACCTATCCCTAAACCTATCCCTATCCCTATCCCTATCCCCATCCCTATCCCTATCCCTATCCCTATCCCTATCCCTATCCCTATCCCTATCCCTATCCCTATCCATATCTCTATCCCTATCCCTATCCCTACCCCTATCCCTATCCCAATCCCTATCTCTACCCCTATCCCTATAGCTACCTACCTTTACCTTACCGGGACCGTCCATCACCATCCGAGCCCACTACTTTAGCCATCTCTGGGAAACAGCCTTAGAAATCACAATGAAAATAGCTGTATGTGGAAGCCTGCTCAACGCTTTTCATTTTCTACCAATATCGCTCGAAAACATTCAGGGGTTATCCGGGTCCACGCTTTGACCCAAATCTTGGAACCCGGCCTAGGCATCACTATTTAAAAAGCTCTTTGCTGAAGTCCTCCTCAACAGCTTTCATTTGATACCAATATCGCTCAGAAACTTTCCAGGGTCACTCGGTCCCACGTTTTAACCCATATCTGGGAACCCGGCCTAGGTATCGCAATAAAAATAACTTTATGTTGAAGGCCTGTTAAACACCTTTCATTTGATACCAATATTGCTTGAAGGCTTGGTGGATCGATCTGGGTCCTCACTTAGGCCTGTATTCCGGGAAGCTCCCAATTTTTTGAAATTCTATATACCCTACTATGTGCACTAACACCACATGAATCTACTGTGAAAATTTCATAAAGAACGGTTGGTTACTTTGGGAATTTATAGAGGACACACATCCACAGATGCACACATACGCACATACACACCGATTTTTCCAATTTTCGGACTTTTCCGGAGGGATTTTCCAAAATTGTCTTCCGCACGAACCATCTCCTCGAGAATACGAACAATTGACAAAAAGTTTTACAGAAATCGGCCCAGCCGTTCTCATCTGATGAGGTTAGTAACATTTTTTACACCATTTTTATATATATAGATACACAGCCCCATTCAATGCAAAAATATTTCACAAACCAAAAACTTTTTAGGTATATACATACTCAAATTTCTAAACTTTTTAAGTAAAAAGTAGTTTCAGAATTCGCCACCGAGTCTACTTAGTAAATCTGCCTTAACAGGTGATGTCGTTAGAACGTTGCCACTTTTTAAAAAAGCTGAATTTCATGAGTTCATACATGCTGCATAAACGAGACCATTTTCGAATTCATGAAATTAAGAGTTCACGCATTCTGCCGTATAAACGTAGTAATTAATTTGCTCTATTTTGTCAAATTCACGCTTTGGAAATAACTCTAAAATCAAAGGGACAATACTATTTGTTTTGTTTTAATAGATTTGGGATGCAGTGATGTATTATTTGACAAAAATGTACCAAATATGTCAGCGTAGTACCTATGTACTTTTGGCTACCGGAATGTACCAAAAAAAGTACAATTGTACCACATTTTCCATCCCTGGCATGGATCGATAGAACTGGGTGTCACGAAATCAAATCTCATTGAGTACGGATGAGCGGAAGATGCTTAGTTGAGAGCTTAGAGGATATACATATGTACTCTAACTTGGCTATTCTGCCAACTGTCTTTCTAAAGACAATACATTTAATATTCTTTAAATAATTACTGCTCTTTTTTAACGCTTACCTCAATTGCTTATGCGGCGGCAGCATTTTCGCGAAAATTCGTCATTTTTTCAATGCAATAAATATTTCTTAGTATATATGTATGTATCTATGTATGTATTATTTTTATATGACGCAGTTGTATGATGCAAACAACAAATTTTTTTCGTAGCAACACAACACCACTCACTCACACTCATTAAATGCCATAACTTTGTATTTTATATATGTAAACTTTTCTCTGACTGCACTTTTTTACCTTAAAAATTACCTTTGTATAGGTATTTTATGAATAAAAAATATTTTTCTTAGTAAAGCATTTTTTTTAATAAATGCGCTTTTATATAACAATTTTATTTTGCACAACAACACTGGCAAAACACTTTGCACACACTCTCTTGAGACTCAGCAGTGCAGCACTCATGCGCTCGCTACCGCTTTTTCAATAATTTCTCTTTTTGCACTGTTGCCACTTTTCGCGTTACTCTCACTACTCACTACTATCTGCTTGCCTTGTAATTAATGCCTGTAAAATTTTATTTTGTTTTAATATTTTCTTTATGCACGTCGTTTATTTTTTGTGTGTGCTTTTTATTCTTTATTTATTTAATAAATTTATTGAACTTCCTTTATCGTTCTCAAGATGCAGCTTTTGTTAGTTTTGGTAATTTTTGTAGAAAATTCTTTTATTTTATTTTTTTTTGTATTCTTAATTTTTTCTTGTTATTTTATCAATTACTTAATTTTTTCTTAATTTGTTATTTTATCAATTACTTACTTTTTGAGCTTGTTTCATTTTATTATATTTTTTTATGCCTAAAAATCGTATACTAAATTTTATTTAAATTTAATTTGTTTCTTTTTTACACAATGATTATTTTATTTATTTGCTTTATTTTTCGTAAAATAGTGCAAGAAGAAAGACAGCACAGTTGAACACAATTCGGTATCGCGAAGTTGCAATTTACAATTTTTAACTTAATTTTAGTTTCTTTTTTTACAATTTCATTGTGCTTACGTATATTTTTTTTTTTTTTTTTTTGTTGTTTTGTGTATTTTTTATTTACAATTTTTTACAATTTTTAAACACTTTTAAGAGTTTTCGTTGCTCTGCTATAGCTGCTAGCTTAAGGTTGCTTAACTAAAATGAAAAAAAGGAGAAAAGAAAAGATATTTAATAAAAAGTGCATAAGATAGAAATTAAATAAATGATTGCATCATGTAGGATTACCTATGTAAAAATCAGGGAATTCTGATTTAAATAGTCTTTTCTGAGTTCTTAATGATCTAGATACCTCTCCTTCGTTTTTACTAATTGGCATGAATCCCTTGATGAATCTTAGCGTTGAGGTGATTACGCTCCCTGTGGTCTTTTAGGATAATTTTGCAAAAAAAAAATTCTGAGGAGACCGCTACTGAAATTTTATGGCGAATAATTTTCTAGAACATTTTAACCCTCTAGTATCGCCAATAAAGGGTTATTTTGACCCCCTTTTTTAGAAAATCAGGAAAAATAATACTTTCAAGTAATACCATGTCTCCACATAACGTGTTTCGCTCTTTTTTTCTGCATTTTCTCTCTCAATCTTGTTTCGACACGGAAACCAGTGCTGAAACTCGCCAATTTCCATACAAATTTCTGAGAGCGAGTGAAGATTGAAACATTCTGAATCATCTTCCCAACCTCGATGATATCGATGTCTTCTCTAATTTTGTATCGAAAATCTATCGAAATCTCACACAGACCAAAACAAAAACGCAAAATGTAAGCAAACATACAAACATTTAAGAAGAGCAAGAAAGAGACACGTTAAACTGAATCACGATCAGCCACGTGGAGACGGGTTATTGAGCGAGATGTTTTGCTACATGTTTCTCTGGTGAATCAAGTTATGTGGAGACGGGCTTTAAGGCTCTTAAAATAATTCGACTATTCGATTAGTCGCTTAACCGATTAATCGATTCATAACCGTTCACTTGCTAAAAAGTTGGTTAATGATATTCGATTAGTCGCCTTGCCTCAATTATTCGAATAATTGCTTTCCTTCGACTACTCGATTTTTGTAGAAAATCGAATTTCAAAAATCGAATATTCAGTAAAAATTTTTTACAGATAATTTTAAAATATAAATGTGCTTATTGTGTTTATACATACATACATATGTACATATAAAAGAAGAAGCTTTTTTTGAAAAATCTGCGACAGAAAAGGATGTAACTTGCTCCAATGAAAAAAACTATTTTCGCGGTATTTCGCGTGATCAAAAAGAATGTGTCCCGAAACCCTATCAACATACAGAAGAGTCAAATAAAGAAGTTACAATGAAAAACTATTTCCGAGGTATTTCAGGGGATTAAAAAAAAAAAAAATTTGCCCCGAAACCCTCTCGACATAAGAGTAAAATTTATGCGCGGACTTTTACAATGGTGAGTGTTCTAACTAAGAAACAAAAGAAATAGAACTGGAATGCCAAAGACATTGACTGGTGGGCGAATTTTGCTGGCTCCTTCTTCAAGAAGAGCAAAATGTGCCAAAACAGCTAAAAAGGGTTATTAAGGGGTTTTTCCTAATTTTTTCCTCCTTCACCTTCACATTCATCATCATCTTTATTTTCATTTTCCTCATCTTCTTCCCTTTTCTTCCAAAGGAGTCTAAAGGGTCGTGAAAAGCGGCCAAAAACGTCGCCCTTACAATAGTCAGCCTAGTGCAGAAAGAACAAGTACCCTAGCGTGACGGAGTAACGACCGGAAAAGGGCGGGGAGTGCTTTGATTTGCTCCAACAACAACAAAAAAAGTCCAAGAAATCGCTTAAAATGTTGATGAAATGGGTTCATATTTATTTATGAATGTAATAAAATCGAAAGTACAATATTCGATTAATCGGAATGGAACGATTAGCCGAATAATCTAAAGTGAGCAGTTAATCGATTAGTCGGCAGCTTTCGACTACTCGAAAATCGCTATCCGAATAATCGAAGTCGACTTCAGTCATAGTCGAATAATTCGATTAATCGATTAGTCGATTTCCCCGAGCCCTACTTTCAAGGTATCTCACTGCGTTGTGCTATTTTTTTTTTGGTTTTTTTTTTGAGCGACTTACTTTTCAAAAAGTTATCGCCAAATTCGTCTTCTGAGAGTCGTATTTTCAAGTTAAAATTTGCTTTTCACAGTTAACAAACAAGCTCTTTCGTTAAAGGTTTTTGCATGCACGTTTTTTTTTCTTTTATTAGGTAATTACATACATTTATTTCAATTTTTTTTTTTTATTATTTTGTTTGCTTTTATGCTGCCTTTCGTATATGACACTATACAATTTTAACAATGCATTTCAGTGTTGTTGTTGTTGTTGTTTTTTCCTTAGTTTTGCTCATGTTTGCAGCCATTTTGCAAAATTTTCTTATAAATTTCATAGAAACTATTTTTCTTTTTTCTACGCATTTATGTATGTACATATGTAGTTTCGGGCAACTACTATGGGTTTATTGAAAAAATGTAGGCAGGTAATGAGATATTTTTTATTTATTAATATGTACCTTTAAATATTTTTTTTTTATTATTATGCAAGTAATAGACACGAAATTATTTTTTTTTTAATTGATTTTTTTTTATTATTTTTTAACACTTCTTTTTATTTATCTACTGTAAATCAGTTGATCAATTTATTTTCTTTGGTTTTTTTGTTTTGAAAATTTATTCAATATGTTATTGGTATGTATGTATGTACATTTGCTGCCATTACAAAAAAAAAAAAACTTTATAGGTATGTAGTCACATTTTTACAAATTTTTTTTTTACAATTTTTTTTTTACCAAATTTGTTTTAATAAATTAATTATTAGCAATTTTGCTTACTAATATTTTTTAAAATTTTTTTTACTAATTTTTTTACCAATTTTTTTTCCCAATTTTTCTTATCAATTTTTTTAACAATTTTTTTTACCAATTTTTCTTTCCAGTTTTTCTTCTCAATTTTTTTTCCAATTTTTTTTTACTAATTTTTTGCCAATTTTTTTATTAATTTTTTTACAATTTTTTTTTTTACCAATTTTTTCCAATTTTTTTATTAATTTTTTTACTAAATAATTTTTTTAACAATTTTTTTCCAAATTTTCTTTTTGTTTACTTATTTTCGCTGCACCTTGCGTTGTTCGTGGTTGTTTACATAATTTTTTTACATACTTTTTTTTTTATTTTTTTCGCTCAGCTTTGTCATACTAATTTTCCACATATCGCTGTAATTTTATTATAATTTTATTATATTAAGTAATTCCTGCTTCACTTTTTGTAACATTATTTCTTTTTTTATTATTTAAATCACTTATCACACAGTAAAACAGCAAAATCTCGCTTGCTTCTGTTTGCTTTGCAATATTTTAATATTTTTTCACGCATTTCGTAAGAAAATTTTCGTCGCCGCAGCAATTTGGCTACAAAATACACTTTGTCCATATTTTCACTTTTTTTGCATTTTTTCGAAAATCGCTTTAGTGCTAAACCAAATGTTGAGACAGCTGATTTTTGCTTTTCCCAGAAAACACTTCCGTTTCCGCATTGCCGCGCGCTGAAGAAAGAAAGAGATTGAACAAGCCGTTAATCCACAGTGGCTAGTTTGCAATGCTTCTTCTTCTTCAAAATATTTTCATAAATTTTATTTTAATAAAAAAAAATTCACAGTATCTATTTTTCTTTTAATTATTTTAACATGTGTTCCGCCAACACGCCAAACAAAATCTCTGTTTTCGCCTTTTGCTCCGTTTTACGCGTAGTATTTTTTCTACACAAAAACTGCCAGCAGCGCCAACATGCCGTACTACGATGGCACGCCAAATAACAACACCGTAATAATAATAAAATAATTTTTCGAAGAGAGATGGCACAGGCGATTGGTAGCTGTTGGTTGGTTGGCTGCAAAAGCAACGATACACAGCGATAACGTAGTAAAACACACACAAACACAAAAAAAGGCAAAAGCAAACGCAGAAAGCGCATGCAAGGAAGAAGAAGACGAACAACAAACGACACACGGCGACGACGGCGTTAACCCTAGAAAACTAAACCTTTATTTTTTTGTATATGAACAACACTTAATCTACTTTTTTTAGAATGGAGAAAAAATGTCTGGCTGTTTAGTTTATTTGTACAAAAATAATCGTTAAACTTTGATTTTTATTTTTTCAAGCCGGGAGTAAAAATATTTCTTAAGCCGGAATTACAATAGCGCTGTGGCTGTAGCAGCGACTGTTTTTCGAAATCAGCTGATTTTTAGAAACTACGGTTTGCAATGAAGCGGCACATAATACAGCAGAGGCAGCTGGCAGCACCGCTCCGTTTAGCCCAAATTCTAAATTCGCTGCCGCTGCCTTGAATCGCAGCCATCTTCACGTGTTGATGTGAACTTATATCTGTTTCCGTACTATCCAATGCAATATATTTTTTACTAATTTTGTGTTTCCGTACTTTGATGCCAGCAAGCAGGAGAGAATTTAACTTTTACTTAATTGATTTCCACTAGCAAATATTGCTGGCGGGATGCAAAAGCAAAGAAGAAGAAAGAGCAGAGGAAAAAATGAAACAAGATTGATTATTTTAATTGAAAAAAGTGGACATGAAAATAGTAAGTAAATTTATGCCACCACGTGTCCAAGGTAAAAGGAAACAGACCTAATATATAAAGAAGTTACTGCCAAATACTGCGAACGTTCTATTGTGTTTGGTCTGGCAGTCACTGCTCATATTAGACGCATCAGCTGATTTCGAAAACCGTCGCTGCCCGCTGCTACATCGCTGATGTAATTTGGGCTTTATTCTTTTATTTTTTAAGGATATAATAAAAATCATTTGTAAATAATTGATAAACGTCTTAACCGAATTTAACGAACTTGGTAGCTATGAATAGAGGGCTAACAAAGCTTTAAAATGAATATTCTTTTTGGTTTTTTTTTTTTGCCACCTATTGTTATTTTAATAGAAAAATAATTTGCCAATAGATACTGAACCGCTTATCAATAGATAGAGGGCTGAAAAGCTTTCAAAAAAAAATCAGTTGATTCAATTTGCATAATCTGTTCATTATTTATTGGCAAATAAATGACTAATATGTACAAGCAAAAAAAAAAGTAGGTGGCAACACCGTCACATCCTTTTTCCTGGCTCGAAGAAATAAAAGTCAGAATTTTATAATAATATTCTAATTTTTTTTTTCAAAAAAATTACAAAAATGCATATATGGCAGCCAGAATTTTGATGTTAGGGGTTCTGGGATGAGGAAAAAGTTAAAAATTTGCTTTGGTGAAGCTATTTAAATAATTTTTATTTTTTTTTTGTCCCTGAATGAAAAATTTTATTTTTTTTGTTACTTTTTTTATTAAAAAAAATTGTTCTTTCGTAGTATGTAATACAATCAAAATAATATAAATAAAGAGGTTACTAGTTGAATTTGTTTATGAAACAAATGAAAGTTCGCATTAGATATGAAGTATTTATATTTTCTTTTGCAAAAGGATAATTTTTTGAAACTTATAAAAACGCATTAAATAAATTTTTAGGAACCTAAATTTACATTAAAATTCATTTGTACTTGCATGTTGTTTATTAACCAAATAAAAGTTTTTCTGTGCATTTTATGTATTTTTTTTTCACGCGTAAATAAAGTCAGACTTTTTTTCGTACACTACACTCAGAACAATTTGGTGATCTCCGCTCTAGTTAATACGTTTTATTGCATTTACATTAATAATATACACTAAAGCACAATTACTCGTTGATTAGGATTTACAGACAGACCCATTCCCTTATTTATTTATTTCTAATTCTGCATCATCCTACTTATCAAAAGTTTGGATCAAGGCTCGTATAGCCTCACGAAACTCTTATTGTAATGAGGCTCTTCCCTTTAGTCTTATAATGCGCCAATATTTCTCTGCAGCGAGGTTTAGTGTTCTAGGGTTAAATTGTACGTATTTTCCGTATTTTAGCGACGGCAAAGCAGAAACTCCAACTCTTTTTTGCACATGTATAAATGTACGTATGTATGGATGTAAGTTTAATAGAGTACACACGACCAGCGTTGCCACTTTTGGTACTTTCGTACCAAAACTGGTACTTTGAAAATGATTTGGTACGTTGGTACGTTGCTTTTGCTTTTGGTACTTTTTCCTTAAAAGCAACGGTTTGGGAAAACAATGTTTATTTATTTCCATCTATTTTTTATTTTTCTATATATTATTTTTGTTCGTTCACTAAAATAACAGTAATTATGTTGATTAGTTACATCGCCAACACGCGATAGGTATCCCAAAGACGTAGATGTTATGAAATCGAAACAATTCTTGATCACTAGCATGACCCAATTATACCGGTCGTAGCATTATGCCACCAACAAACAATTACCATGTATTTTGTTAGAGCTTTTTGGCTAATAGTTGTCAAAATTAGCAAACAAATTGTATGGAGGGAATAAGGTAACTCGGTTTGACCTTGGTGTGCTGTGGCACTTGCTCCTAGCGAAGAAAAAAAATCAGCTGATGGCATGCTACAGCCGCTGTTAGTGAGCCCTGATCACTACTCAATAAATATACAAACATGTATCAAGCAAGTTTTAAATGGAAAGAGTGATGGAGATGTAAAAAGTTAAATTAATTTAAAGCGCGATAATTTTATTAATTTTTGGTTTGTTTTCTTTAATTTTTTAAATACTCTTCTTTTTGTTAACGTTAATATCGCACCCTAAATCATTAAGGTACACAACTCAAAATTTTTTGAAATCGGTTTTTTATCATAAACCGGTACACAGAACATATCTCTAGCGGTTGCCAAAAAAAAAACTTTTCAATCGGTGTCCCTTTTGACTGAAAAATAGCAGTTATACTTAGCCGTTTCAACACCATTGCTTGTAAAGAAAAAAAGTTGTTTGGCTCCTGAAAATTTTTGAATTTTGAGTTGCGTCAATTTATGATTTATGGTGCAATATATTGAAGTTAATTTTCCGTTAAAATATAATAAATGAAAAACAAATCATTTGTCTACTACGACTGTTACCACGAAAAAATCTGTTTGGTACTCTCAAAAGCAATTTGGTACGTTTTTTGGTACGAGGAAAAATATGTTAGTGGCATCACTGCACACGACGCAAAGAGCACCAACAAACGACGACGGCGCTTACTCAAGCCAAAATAAGTGCAAACGCAATGGCAAAATGTGATGAAGCACAAGAATGAACACAACAAAGTTTCGTTGAAAGCAAAGCCAACGTCAACGTCAACTTCGCTGTTGCGGCTGAGGTGTAGCTTTGCTGCTGCTGTTGAGTGATAATTGCCAATTTGTAAAATTTTTGAAGAGTACGTTGCAGTGTTGCCGCTCAAACATTTCAAAAGGTGGCCCAAAAAATTAAAAAAAGTGTCCCCAATTTTTTTTTTAGCTAAAACACATTTTTATATATTTTGTGGTTTATTTAATGCTTAAAGAAAATGGAATTTAAAATATTCTCTACACTAACGCAGCGTTAATATGATCGTTCGTTGAGCAGACGGAGTATCCCGAGAAAGGCAAGGAATTCAAAAAACTGTTATAGCGTTCGTTGAGCCGTAGGAAAGTGCAAGAACCGTAGGAATTTTACCAAAAAAAGAGCGAATATGAGTGCAAAGAATGTAAATTGTGGTAAAATTCTTACGTTTCTTACACTTTCCTACGTATCAACGAACGCTACGAGTATATGTGTTTGTGTGTGTCTGGGCTGTCCCGTGCGTTTTCATTATCTTAACGAACAGCCCAAATTTCAAAGTATTCAAGGGTAGATTTGGCAAACAAATTAAATAGAGAATCTTTCGAAACGGACAGTTGCCAATGCAAAGTAAAATAGTAACAAAGAGGTTTTTTGTTTTTATATTTAAGAAAAATTTTACAAATCATTTAATAATTATAGTTTTGAAAGTAAAAAAAGCCGCGTGTAGCACAGTACACGTGATAGAAGTTAACTTCTTACATTAAGCATTATAAAGAAAACATCTGAGATGATGCAAAGCTTGTTACTTTGTGTTATTTTTATGAAATTATTTAGGCCATGTTTAAATAATTCAAGTTGAAGTGGCGTATGCTATACAAATATAAAGCTTATGGTTTCAAAAAAATTGCATAAGAGGGTATACCTTAGTAATAAGTCGATATATTAGAAATATAAAAACACAATTAGACTTAATTCCCACTCCTGTAAATATGTTGCATAATTTTAGGCTATGATGAAATTAAATACGTAAATACATACACGACCCGGATTCTGAAAATCGCTATCGCTAAATGAGATCGCCAAAAATCTCTAAATTTAAATCAGAAGCGCCTAAAAGTGTGTACCTACTTCCTTTATTTATTTATATCATTACATGACATGACATCACATCATGACATCACATCATGGCATCAGGACATCACATCATCACATCATCTCATGACATCACGTCATGAAATCATATCATGGCATCACATCATGACATCACATCGTGACATCACTTCATGATATCACATCATGACATCACATCATGACATCATATCATGGCATCACGTCATGACATCATATCATGACATCACATTACGGGGTTATCCGGGTCCATATTATGACCCATATTTGGGGACCCGACCTAGAACTCATAATCAGTACATCTCTATATGAAAGCTGTGTTCAGCACCTTTCATTTGATACCAATATTGCTCAGAAATATTCCGGGGTCATCCGGGTCCACGTTTTGACCCATATCTGGGGACCCGACCTGGGAATCATAACTAGTAATTCTCCATGTAAAAGCCATGTTCAATACCTTTTGTTTGATACCAATATTGTCCAAAACAAGGGTGATCAACGCTCTCGTATTGAATGGGGAAACTCCAATACATCTACAAAAATTTATTAGTGCACCGAGAAAAAATTTGTGTTAGATTTAAAAAAAAAGTTACAAACTACAAGTAAATTTTTATTGTACGATTGGAAAATTTTACATACAACATAAATACATACATATGTACAATATTTAAAATATATTTTATTTATAATAAATTAAGATATCGTCGCTCCCAACGAAGACTAGCACGGTTCTATTTTTTTAAAAACATTTTAGAAATACAAAGATACACACTGTGCACACATTTTGTGTAGTACCTCAGCACTAGTCATATCTACATATATATAAATATAGAGTTCCGAGCAATAACTAACGCGGTGTTTTATTTGATGCGAAAGCCCGGTTTTATTTGCACAACCTATGCGCATACTTAAAAGTAGGCCTAGTACAAGTCTAGGAATATTTGAAACTCATATACTTTTCATATAGTTTGGCTGAAGGTTCCTGTTTAAAGTTTTATTGCAGTATGAATTATTGTTCTGCACTTACTTATCAAATATCTTTCACTCCTCGGACTATCCTCCTCATGTGCTTAACCCCTAAGCTTATTTCTAACAAACAGAAGTATGTTAGTTTCCACCCAAAACAAGTGAAGCATGTTAGTCTTCCACGCAGAGAACTGAATCATGCTAGTCTTCCACGCGAACAACGAAGTGTGCTAGTCTTCCACGCAGAGAACTGAAGCATGCTAGTCTTCCACGGAGACAACAAAGTGTGCTAGTCTTCCACGCAGAGAACTGAAGCATGCTAGTCTTCCACGCGAACAACGAAGTGTGCTAGTCTTCCACGCAGAGAACTGAAGCATGCTAGTCTTCCACGCGAACAACGAAGTGTGTTAGTCTTCCACGCAATCAACGAAGTGTGTTAGTCTTCCACGCGAACAACGAACCGTGCTAGTCTTCGTTGGGAGCGACGATATGAATTCGTACATATAAAAAAAATGTATCTACATATTACATAATAACAATAAGTGACAAGTTTATTCAAGGCTGTTTAATAAATTGTCAATATTTATTGTCGAATCAGAGGTGGATAATTGCAGAATTGCTTCCAAATGCTTTTGTGATAAAAGGTTTCTTTGGTTTGTTTTGATTAACTTAAGGCTAGAAAAGGCTTTTTCGCAAATATATGCACATATGTGCTTCCGAACTTGGATAAGTATTTTAAAATTTCATTTCTTATGAGTGGATACTTGTCATATTTTATTTCTGTCATATATGTAATTTACCTTAATTATTAATTTATATACGTACCTATAATTAATTAGCATAGACTGTGACTTGCAATAATATTTCAGCAAAAAAAGCTCTAATTCCTATTTTTCTTTAAATAATTTGAAATACACTTTTGCCACACATTTTTCAATATTAACTAGAAATTTTGTTCAGTTTTTTCGTTTGCCTACAAATCGCACCCTAATTAAAAAATTGCACAACTCAAAATTTTTTGAATCCATGAATAACGTATTTAGGGACTGCTAAATGTTAGTCTCCTCCCAGCAAAAGTCTTCTTCCTTACCCAAGGTTTTACTTCAAAGCTTCGTTTTTAAAGAAAAAGGTTTTCTTGCATTTCTTCCATTTATTTTATATTTATTTGGGTTTTGAGTTACGTCGCTTTTCAATTCAAGAATTCAATTTTTTCAAAAAAAATTTTATTTTCAATTTGTTAGTGTAATTTTCAATTTCATATGGGAAGGGCGACGCCAACGTAGCTTCATATGGGAAGGGCGAAGCTAACGTATCTTCGCCCTTCCCATAAGAAACTCAATCACATTCATTTGAAATTTTTTATACCTGTGGGCATATGGCAGGGGAAGAAAATTTTATTTTTATATTCATTGGGCGAATTTGTATCTGTGCCTATGTCTGGGGGGAAAAACAAAAACAAATGTGATTCAAGGGCATAGGCATGAGCATCTATGGTCCAAAACATTCAGGGGAAAGCCGGGTAAACGTTTTTATCTTTTGCTGTTTCCTGTTTCCTGTTTGCTATTTCCGTGCAACGGAAGTGTACCTGCTATTTCCTTTTTAAAATTTCACTCTCCACAAAAACTCTATATCGCCGCCTAAGAAGTTAACTTCAAAAAGGACCAAAAGTTGCCCGAATTTTTAAAAAGGTTCAAATATTGCATATTTTCGAAAAGTTGGGTTCAGGTGGCCTGGCTTTAAAAAAGGTTCAAATTGCCACTTTAGTGGCCCAAACGGCAATGTTGGTACGTTGTGTTGTGTTTTGAGTGAGCACCAATTGTAAGAGAGCTTGAGAGCGCCGCGTGCTTTTGTTTGCCGATATTTCTATGCAATGACTGTTTACTTGCGTGCTTATGTTGTTGCTTTTGTATTTGTATATTACTGTGGTGTTTATCTTTTAGCGCACACGCGCTCTTAATCAGATACATATTACGTATTAATAGCGCAAAGCAAACCAAAAACAAAAATAATAAGAGAAAAGTTCATTCACCTAGCGATTTGAGGGCAGTGGATGAAAAGGGCTCATGTACATACATATATACATACATATGGATGTATTTATCTACATATGGACATACAGATACTTTTTTTGCATACATCCATGTACATACATACATGTATGTACATACCCTGCAGGGAACTCAATAACTAGTGAACAAAATTTCTAGTTCCGAACTAGCGAAAAGGTGTCAAAAGGGAACTAGATTAATTATAGCTAGACCGTCACCAGTTCAGAAGGAGTGAATTGAGTGACCATTATTAGCACACTTTGATTTGTATGCAAGTGACAAAAATTCTACGAAAATTTTTCGTTCGTTCAATTACCTTCGGCTTTGTATATTTTTGCAATTCTCAGATGTTTAATGAAGCATTTTATATAAAGAGTTTTCTGTTTTCATCTCTTATGAAATGAAATGTTCCCCTAATTATGCTTGTCCGATCCCTCAGGCTTATTTATAATTTTTTTTTTTATTTTATTACTTTTTAAATATTATCGTAAATTTTTATTAAATAAATAAAAAAATATTAGTTAAAAAAAATTATCATCCACCTTGACACCGACTGGATTCGCACCCGCGACCCTCAGATTGAAAGGCAAATGCGTTAGCCAGTCGGCCATCGCGCCACTTGCATGAAGTGTGTAAAATGCTGCACTTAAGCGGCAGATGTAAAACTGTAGAATTTGTAGGTACTTGCAGCTAGTTCAGAACTATCGAAATTGTGCCAATAAACGAACTAGTGAAAACTGTAGAATTTAGTACTAGTTCGGAACTATCGAAAATGTAGTGCAGAGGGTGACAATTGACACCACCGAGGACATCGCCGTGTTAAATTCGCCAGTTGATAACATACAAAAGAGATTTAGCTCGCACTAGTAGTGTCGAAAAATGCACTAGAAGCGACCTAGTTCTGAACTAGAGATTTTCCCTACAGGGTACATATATGTACTTCATATTGTTTTTGCTTTTATAAAATGCTGCTGGTTAGTTGGACCTTTTTTGCTTTTTTTGCTTCTTTTTGCAGTGTTATTGCTGTTTTCGTATCCATATCTACATATGTATGCACATACATATGTACACTAGACCGCATCGCAAATAACACTGCTCTACAGCCAAAAAATACTCTGAACGCAACCATCCTTCTATATGTAAAATCGGTCGCTGATTCCGAAAATCGGGTTCATTTTTAATTCTATGAGAAGGTTTTTGAGATATCGGCAATTTACCGTTATTTGGCCAATGTGTCCACTTAATCCTGTATATCTCTTTAACACAGTGAGTTATATTCCTTAGGGTGACACCAAACGAAAGAAAATTAAATTTCCTTTTCACGGCTCCTATAACATTTTTCTCTAACTCTTATAGTTTCTGAAATATTGACGATTAAATTTTAATTTTTTCGATTTTTTACGATTTTTTGAAGAAAAAATTGACTTTGTCAGGCAATATCTTTAAAACCAATACTTTTACCTTCGGTTTTACTCCTTTTCATGAAGCTCTATTCTATTACCAAAAAAATAAGCTATCAACGATGAAAATCCATTGTAAAATGGAAAAGTTATAGGCGATCAAGTAAATACAGCCAGGTCGCGCAATGCCTCTGCACGCGTACATTCTATGCATATTGTACCAATACCTACACATCTGCAGTAGCAGCACATTGGCAGCGCAGTAGATACAAGCCCATTTACGGGTATAACATGCATAAAATATACCCGTGCAGAGGCATTGCGCGACTTGGCTGTATTTACTTGATCGCCTATAACTTTTCCATTTTACCATGGATTTTCTTCGTTGATAGCTTATTTTTTTGCTAATGGAATGGAGCTTCACGTAAAAGATTAAAACCGAAGGTGAAGACATTGGTTTTAAAGATATTGTCTGACAAAGTCAATTTTTTCTTCAAAAAATCGTAAAAAATCGAAAAAATTAAAATTTAATCGTCAATATTTCAGAGTTAGAGAAAAATGTTATAGGAGCCATGAAAAGGAAATTTAATTTTCTTTCGTTTGGTGTCACCCTAAGGAATATAACTCACTGTGTTAAAGAGTTATACTGGATTAAGTGTACCCATTGGCCAAATAACGGTAAATTTCCGATATCTCAAAAACCTTCTCATAGAATTAAAAATGAACCCGATTTTCGGAATCAGCGACCGATTTTACATATAGATAGGATAGTCACGTCCAAAGTACAGACAAAAAATTTCATTTTGTGATCCAGTGTAATTAAGTTCGGTGTAGGTGTTTTATTTCGTGTTCTACTTAAATGAACGAAACTCTTCTTTAGCAAAAGATTTATGATTTTGTCCCTAAAAGCCGAGACGGCCTAATGAACATATGTATGTACATATGTATGACATTTGTAGGTCTATATAAAAACATATTTTTTTGTAAGACAGCAGCTGCCCTTTGCTGCCTCGGCGTAATTTGATATTAAAATAAATTAGTTTTTTTATTTACATATTTATGAAATCTTTACATGCGTAAGGGCTTTTACACCCACCAAACAGACATGTAACCTTAACCCTTTCGGTTATTCTATGCCGTACGGCATAATCGCACTTCAGTGGCAGATTTATGATATAAAACTTCAACATCCAATTTTTTTTTAATTTTTTATTTTTCTTTGAAGAATTCTGAATAAGAAAGCATTGAAGAATTTTTGATTACTGCAACCAGTAACTCGCGATAATTACAAAAGCAATCATCTCTTTTGAGTCTTGTTTTTTGCAAGAAAAAGTAACTTCATAAATTCAGTTATTTCACGGAAAAAAAATTTATTTGGCAAACTTTTGTACATGTATTAGTAGAAAATTATTGATTTTAACATCTCGAAAAAAATTAGGACCCTGGACTTTTTAATAAGGCTGCAGGATTTTTTTTATTTCCTACCTTTCACTCAATGGAAATAAAAAAAATTTATGGGATGAAATTAGTCGCAACGATTGCGTGTTTTTTTGAGAACACAGGCAAACAAAATTGTCACCCGGAAACCAGTGTATACTTTTCCGAAGGTCCAACTATCTCAAATCACTCCATTTTTCGAGATATCCTGACCTAAAAGTGTAAATAATGGGGTCTTTCCCTTTATTTGAGGTAATGTGGCATAAAATGACTCTTTCAGTCAAGAAAATTAAATTTATCTAAAGGTACGAGTTATCACCTTCCAGATTCCGTTGAGCTTGCTAAAATATAATTTTTCCTCGCTGAGATATTGCATTTTTAAATGTGCATGTTTGCAAAGGATGCGAAGGATATTCGTGTTGCGCATTCTAAATGGCCCGAGGAACCGTTTCAGATGATACCATAAAAGATAAAGTAAGTTATATTTGCTTCTAAGAGACATGTATATATATATTTTATCTCATTTTTATCTTTTTTCTTCTTTGTTTC
The DNA here is from genome assembly GCA_960531455.1 of Urophora cardui. Taxonomy (NCBI): domain Eukaryota; kingdom Metazoa; phylum Arthropoda; class Insecta; order Diptera; family Tephritidae; genus Urophora; species Urophora cardui. The sequence continues at coordinate 19,768,486 of OY482671.1, read as the reverse complement.
AGGACTGATACAGAGGAGGATCTAGTAATTTATTCGTAGGAAAACAATATATACGGTTAACAAAAACTAAAATATATCAATTATTTTACATCTTTAAGCCTTAAATAGGCCAGGCATGAGAATGAACAGAGCCAAAAAGCTGACGAAAATCGTCCGACGAAAATTCGCCAGAACAGATTTATTTCTAATGTGGTCGCTGGCTCCTGTCAAATAAATTATTTGAACTTAAAACCTTTTTAGTGCTTATCACGACAATTATTTAATTTTATTTTTTATTGTTGGGTGTAAATGGAAAATTTTCAACAATTATTTCCATCGAAGGTTGAGTATAGCTATATCACAAAAAACCATTTTCGATCATTAGCACCTTTTTCGGAAGTGGATGCTCCTCACGAGGATCGAACCCGTGATACAGTCCATTTTCAGGCGCAATGTGCGAACGCTTTTACACGCTCGTCCACTGAGACTCTGTGAAAGCTGTTGATTTTTCCCATTTTTGCCTTATTCATTTTCGCGAAACAGCTTTACACTCAACATTCGCTGGAAATTGTTGTTGAATTTTTTCTATTTACCCCCAACAATAAATTATTTGGAATTTGATAAAAAAAAAAATACAACAAAACAATTTGGATAACAAATATTTTATAGTTTGGAAAAATTAAAATCGTATTCCTAAAAATTTTATGTAACCATGGTGTGCTCAATACATGGACCTTGAAGGTAACCAAAATCGGCCGGAAGTAACCACGTAACCAAACGAAAAAATTGTGACCAATTTTGGTAAAAAGTAACCAAAGTGGCAACGCTGATACTGGAATACGCTGGCCATATATATAGTACTTCTATATTGATAGTATTCTATCTGTGCAATGTGTATGAATTCATCCAAAAATTTTGTGCAACTGGCAGTTTTGCGCATGCGCCTCAATTACATTTAATGTCATCTGTGAATATGTGTGACAAATACATTCAATTGAGTTCAGCGGCGTTTGAAAAAAAAATTGAAAGGCATCATTGTGTTCTAGGGGAATTATACCCCTTTGATTTTAGTTTTTGAATTTGTTTATAATTAATATAAGAAATTTGCCACATTTATTTTAAGATGCAAACTTTTGTGAATTTTTTTAATGAAAATTAGCGGAAATGTTCTAGAAAAGTCTATTTTCTATGCACTCATATTTTTATGAATCGCGGTGGAAAGCGTTTCATGTTAAATCCTGTGGTCCGATCCATGGGCATTATATCAAAAAGTCGAATTCTGCCGTTTGAGGGTTATGTTTGTAAAGTATGTACGTTCGAATGCCGCCAACACGGTGAGTACTGCGAATTTCTAAACTGAATAACAGGACAATTTAGACAACGAACTTTTGGACACAGCAACATATGAGGACCAAAGTTCAGACTACGTTACTCTCCAAACCGACCTCAACAGGGGACCACAGGTAATAATATAACAAGACGGATGGAAGAAAGGACTACGAACCAATCGCTATATATTCCACATATTTACAGGCGGATAAAAGGTGGACGGGTGGGAGCTGCAGTGTTTCGTCCGGAGCTTGGGATTAAAAAATCCTTTTTAGTCCCGGACTACTGCAGTATCTTTCAGGCATTGATACGTACAGGCGATTCCCAGTGTAATCGCTTTTTTGGAAATGGTTGCTGCAGATTCGAATGTTTTTAACAACGTCGTCAGGCATCAGACCGCACGCATGCATCCATTGTTTGCAAATGGTTTCGTCTTTTGGAAATCTATTTACATATGTATATATATATATTTATATAACCAATAATGCACTCAAAACGAAATACGTATGTAAAACTATTTTATTTATTTTATCCCTTTTATTATCACAAATACCGCTTCGACATTTTTTAATTTTTTAATACGAGAATCAAATAATAAATATGTAAATTCCCTATAATTTTTTTTATGTGCCGTCACTGCGGTTTATTTTGAATTCATATGTCATTTTTCAAATTTGATTGCTCGGTTTTCTCTTTCTTTTTTTATATGTCTGTACTGTAATGTTGGCTGATGGAACTCGTAGGTATTACGAATATAGGAGTACTATATATATGACGCTGGCAGCGCTGCTGCTGCTTGTACTCATTCTCTCTGCTCTGTTCAAGCGAATTGAGTTTTTATGAGTAAAGAGAGTAAAATGTGTGGTGATCGTAAAAATTGCATGTTGTAGATTCTGGTTTCAGTTAAAAATTTCTACTGACATGCAATGACCTGTTTGGTTAAGATCGCACGCTTATCTCATGATTATCAGGCCTTAAATAAGCCTTATTTCGCATGGCAGATAAGCCATTGGAATAAGGTGTTCGCTCAGAGACAGAGTATTCCTTATGGCCTGATGACATCTACAGATGAAAATCAGCTTTACTTTAAGCCTTTGCTCATACAACTTAGAATTTTCAGGCTTTTTTTCCTTGGCCTTTAAATCTTCTGCAATAATTCTTAGCCAAGGCGTAGATTTTTTGCTGGGTACATCCACACATGCATGCATGCATATACATATACATCCATACATAGTATTTACAACTTGTATTCCGTTTACTAACTTTCTTCTTAATGTTCCCTTTATGGTGAACTTTGCTTTCGTTTTTGTTGCTTATTTAATTTGCCTTAACGCTTTGACTTTGCCTTTGACTTTGCTTTGCTTTTGACTTCGCTGCCGGCGTTGTTGTCACTGTGCTCGTAGTTGTTGTTGTTGCTTTTAATAATTTCTTCTTTCTACGGGGTGAATGAACTTGCTTAGTACGCGTTTATTTTATTTTATTTGATTTCATTTTTTTTGCTGCTTTGCTCTGTCGTCATCGCAAACGTAGAGATATAGATAAATACATATACATATAGCAAAAATTATTTTAAGAGAAGAGCGAGAATGAATTTACTCTTTGAAGCATGGTCATGGTTGCATCATGCTTTGAAGTATGTATTTCCATCTTACTATTTTTTGCTTTTGCTAATGGCCTGGTTATGCTTACAATGCTGCTGGTCGAGCACCGTGAATTTGTTGTTGTGCACTCCGACGGTGAGAGAATTTTCGGACTCTCACATCCAGCAAATCTGCTGTGTGAAACAGGCAGCCAACAGTCGAGGTTTCGGGGGTAATAATGTGTTATGTTGTGTATGTGTTCAGTAATAATCATGTGTTATGTTGTGTACGTGCGCTCCAATCATCAATGCAAGCATAACCACCTCTCACCGGTCCAGCACCAGGGAGGGCTAATGCACTATTCTTGCACTACCATTATATTATATTTAGTGCTAGTAAAAGTCCTATCAGCCGCACTCAGCAGTAATGGTAATGAGGCTGCATTAATGGTGCTGGTCAGTGTTGCCACTTTAGCTATTTTGTAGCTAAATTTAGATATAACTTTTGGCGTTTAGCTATTAGCTATTTTTGTTAGCTTTTTTTTTAATAGCTTAGCTATTATTAGCTATTTTTCTTAATTTCTTTATTTTGCACATCAGTTTATCATTTTAAGCTAATGAGTCATCTGCGAGTTTATGAAAACTTGAAAGTGTATACTTATCCTTATGATTATCAAACTATACAAAAGTTGATAGTCTGGCATGCCTTCCTTATTTTATCGATTATTGGTGCATTCATATGCAAGGTTGGTGCAATCAAGGCAGATCTAGGAAGGTAGGCTCGGTGGCGAATTCAGAAATTTCCCATGTATTTTGTTATTGTAATTGGTAGAGTGTAATGTCAAAATGATAATTCGCCTTAGTTAAAATCTGAATTCGCTTGAGACTCGCCCATTCCTATTGGTCATGATGTGAATTCGCTTTGATTTTGACATTACACTCTACCTTTGTAAATAAAGAAGTAGTTTCTGAATTCGCCACCGAGCCTACCTTCCTAGATCTGCCTTGGATGCAATAAGGTTTTCGCAGTGCGCAAAAGCAACTCTGCCATACATTTTGTTGTTGCCCATTTTGCCATTTGAATTCGCAAATGACCATTGGCATACGCGATATTTGAACCGTCCTTTTCACGGTGTATTCGTAAAATTTTTCAGAACTTTATTATCAAGTTAATTGAGCAACTCCGCCAACGCTTATATCATGTTCAGACATAAAAATTAATTAAGTCAATTGGGGTTGATTGAACATCTTTAGATTTGGTGTTCAGACATATTTAATTTACTTGGCCCATTTAACAGGTCGGCTCAAGATACATACACACATACACGCCGTGAGCTGAATATCAAACTCTCGTGACCTAAATGTCAAAATTGCAAGGAGGACGAAATAATTTGACATTCATCTCACAATTTTTACCAATCGTAAACACGAATGCATGTATAAAATAAGCAGAAATAAAAACAAATTTGATAGGTGATGAAGAAGAACAAGAATGCAGCTGATCTGACGAACCAACCTGTTTAGTGGACACTGACGCTAATCACATTTCTCTTTTCATGACATTTCATTTTACTTATGAAACAAGCCTTTTAACAGGGTTGCATGCAGAATTGTTCTTCATTAACAACTCATTAATTTCTAATGAAGCATTAACTTGGTCAATTTTTGTATGGTAAATTGAGAATCATTGGGCTTGAAAATTGAATGAAGGCTCTTAATGTTCAATTAAGGTTGTGTCTGAACATAACATTACCGCAGAATATTCAATCTTTAAAAAATATTGAATTTTTTTCTGTAAATAAGCCAAAAATATTTGACACTTTCAAGGATGAAAAGGATCACTTTAACACGGAGGAAATCACTATTTTAGAAACGCAATGGAAAAACTACACGCATACCCATGGAAGGGAACTACCTCTACAATAAAGTTTTGGGTAGACGTAAGAAAGCTTAGAAATGCTCTTAACGAAAATCCGTTTGAAGAACTACAATCTTTTGTGTTTAATTTTCTAATCCTACCGCTTAGTAATACAGAAATAGAACGTAGATTTTCTGTTATGAACGTAATAAAAACAAAGCAAAGAAATAGAATGCAATTATTTATGTTAAACTCTCTATTGACTGTTAGGTATGGTCTAAAAAGGCTTGAAAAATGTTGTAATAACTTTAAAATTCCTAACGATATTATTAAAGCAATGACTTCAATTAATAATAATTCAACCTGTGAATTAAATGAAGAAGATATGATTTTTGAAATGTTATTGAATCAAATTTTTAACTAAAGTTTAAATATTAATTAGTCGCTATTATAATTTATTTTAATACTGCAATTGAATGTACATACATACATACATACATATGTAATGAATTGATTTTTTCATTGTAATAATCTTATTATGCGACGTACATATATAAGTACATACAAACAAATATATGTATGGCTACAATATATAATATATGTCTATATAAATATTCATATATGTGAAGTTGTTTTATGTCACGTCTTTTTAAATAAATCATTATTTGGCTATTTTTGAAAAAAAAAAATTTGGCTATTTATTTTAGCTATGAAAAAAATTATTTAGCTATTTTTAGCAATTTTTTTTATTTAATTTAGCTATAAGCTTCAAAATATTCTGGCAACACTGGTGCTGGTAGTGCTGCACTACCAGCCCCACTCAATCAATTGAAATACAGACATCTTTGAATTTTTTTATTTGTTCAAACAAAACGAAGCTATCCGGTAGGGCACGGAAATACATAACATAAATGTATTTTTTTTATAAATATTTCAAATCATGCATATAATGTATATGTAATTCATTCATATTTTAGCAATTATTTGCTTTTAGCAACACAAGCTTCTCGAAATTTGAGTCGCTTGTATTTTTCCTTCGAGGCGTAGTTATCAATCATTCCACTTAAGGAAAACAAGCGCTCGACTGGAGCAGAAGACGGCAAAGGTGTGTTGAATTTTAAAAACATTTGTCTTATTACTGGATATTTCGCCAGGCTCGACATACTACTATCCAGGTCCAACAGATAATGGTTCCAACAGTCATCAACGCCCGCACATACCCGTGTCAGCTGACACGATCTATCTTATGGGAGTTGCATGTAAACGAAATCTCACCGACGCTGACATAAACGCCCATAGCCGCCCGTATCGAAGAAATCAAACGAGTTTGATTTTTCCCATAACAACGTGTCAGCTGATTACTTTTGCTCATCGCGGTGTTGCCGAACGAACTTTTTTAGCCACTAAAACATTTGAACGGTATTTTTCATTGTATTATTAAACGAAATCAATGCGAGTGTAAAATGTACTAGAATGTATCTTTGTTCATATGAAAAACCGCTTAAGTTTACTTAAGCGAAATATGAGTTATTAGATAATTGTTTAGCTGATTTAATGAAAATAATTATCATTTCTGTATATGTTATTAATTCACATGTAACCATTTTTAATGCGTTTATTTTAGTTTCAAATATACTTAAAATCGATATTATCCAGTTATAACTTTTATGTTTTTCGGAGCATAACTTCGCACATGATGAAATAAAAAAGTTGCATAAATGATGTTATATTTGAAAAATGTACATGTTTGAATGAAATAATAGTTATTTCATATCCCTGCTACATAGGAAATGGATAGCGTATTTTTCAAATAAATGAGAAATTAGGCAATGAAAAGAAAAGAGTAATTTACGATAAATAAAAGTAATTTTTATTTCAAAATTATCCCTTTTTACCATTTTTGAACGGATCAACGGATAGCGGGCCAACGGGTAGTGAACAACTGATATTACAAAATGCATCAGAAATGCAACTCTGACTCCTGAGGAGGGACAGGACCACACCACTCAAAAAACTGTTTTTACCCCGCCGTCTTTTGTTAAAAATTTTTTATTGCGTTAAAAAATTAAGTTCCGCTTCGAATTCGTGTTCATGTGACCAAAACGCGTCGATTGACACCCAAGTTCTTGAAAATTTACCAATTTTCAGCGTGTCACCTAAACTAGATAATTACCAAAACTTGGAATACAAAATCGCGCATATTTTTATTAAAAATTTTCGCCTACGGCTCTTTTTTTTTCTGAAAGAAAACAATATATTTAAAAATTTAAATCGGGAATAAATATCGGTACTAAGTTTGGGTATTTCATGCGAAATTTTTGTGTCTTCCCATTATTTCAAATACGGCAACACACACGGCTATTCAAAATAGAAAACAGCTGATTTTTGTGTTGTCATGCGGGCATGAAATTCGTTCAACTCGTTATGTTTACGGGTACTCGATTCGTTCGGTCGACTCGTTGATGACTGTCGGCACCCTAAGACTCCAACTCATTTTGTATATGGGCTAATCCTGGGTAACGCACGCGACATTCGTACGCATATAATCAATGATAAAGGAGGGAAACAACGAGAGGATTACATGTTTATTTTATCTAATGTAAAGCACTACCAGAGTACTACATTCACGAGAAAATTTAAGCTGGAGTAACAGTTAAGTTCTGATATACACGCAAATATATAGTGGTAACGCACGCGACAAAAAATAGAAGTTATTTTTTAATGTGTCTGGAAGTAAGCAAAATTTAGCGAATTTTGCACAATAACATATTTACTAAAAATGAGGAAATGAAGTTCGAAGAGTACCTTAGGTTCGTAGATTTACGAAATTTTAAAAACATTTCTCTAATTTTGTTTATGGACTATAATAGTAGTACTCACGCGACAGTAACGCACGCGACAAAATTTCCCAATGAAAAAATATAAAACAAAAATTCTTTTTAATTCTCATTTTTAATGAATTTTTAGCAAAGAATGAATAAAAAAGTACATTTAAAGTATTTTGATAGAATAAGTAAAAAATAACTTAAAACTAGGTACGTTGTACTTTAATTTTTTCTTCGGCGAATAAGCTGTTCGAGCAACCTCAATAAAGTCGCCACCGATAATGTTTGGAACACTTTTCCATAACTTAAAGAGATAAAGTCTGTATCGGAGATGCCACGCCTCCTTTTCCAATAGCTCCCATCTGACATTTTTTATGTCCCTACAAATTTCCAGGGTCCTACCATGAACACTTCCAGAGATATTGAGTATAAAAAATTTGGGGTATATGGGAGGTGCCACACCCTTTTTTGTAATAACGCTCATCTCTATTTGTGAGCTTGGCATCTCGTTAGTATATCATCCCAAGTTCTAAGTTTTACAAAGAATATTTTCAGAAATACGTATACAGTATGAAACGTTTTGTTTGTATGGGAGGTCCCACGCCCTTTTAACTTTTTTGAAATTATTTTCCAATAGAACTTTCTCCGTTCAGGCGTGATGCGATGACGAAGGAAATAGTGATTAATTTTTTTATATACATATATAGATTGAATTTTTGCACTTACGGTAACGCACGCGACAAATTTAAAACACACATAAAGTGGTAACATTCAGCTTTCGTACAATACTGATTTTATTTTTCGAAAAAGATACACAAGCTTACTTTGTCACTGAAATTTCTTTTTATTTCAAGTGGTTTCCTAGGTTTAATAACTATTTATATAGTTTTTTGGTAACGCACGCGACAAAAGGATAAGCGAAAATTTAAAGTAAAAAAACTCCTTTATTCTTACTAGCTTCGCAAATTTTATACTCTTATATTAAATTACGTTTTAAGTAGAATGATTAGAGCGTGTAACAATAACATAACTGTCTTTTCAATAAACTAAACCCGCGAAGAAAAAAAAATGATACTTTGCTAATAAAAAAGCCTTAGTGAAAATTATTTTTTTGGCGATTTTTCTCAGCCTGAGTTTAAGAACGAATAGAAAATGCTTATGTTTTTCTAACATATACATGTATTATCTTCACTAACGAATACCAAAAAAAAAAGTTCGGACCATTTTTAATTTCATGCTCTTGGTTGACTTTTCCAGGATTAGCCCATATCTTTTTGCACTAATACTGTAGGCCCTAGAATAAAAATTATTTAAAAAAAAATAAATTATAAAATAACAAAACTAGGTTACTATAAGTTTCTCCGAAATCTAAGAATCCATTAGCGAAAGTGGTTTTCGGAGCTGGTTCTTCGATGTCTGGGCAAAATTTTGAAACGTGTTTTATAAACATTTTTTTTAGTTCATCTACAGTCAAATGCGGTGCCGTTTGTTCTAAAATTGGCAAAAAACGAAGTTTAACTGCTGGATTGGACATTCCAGCTAGCAAAGCTATTTCTGCTCCTCCATCTCCTGAAAAATTGTTATTCACTAAAATTTAGTGACTAAATTATATCAGACTGTCTAACTGATTTAATACCTTGAAAAAAGATTTTAAATCTTTGAGTAAACGCTTTTATCAATTCTCTGCAAACATAATCTAATTCCCCCAGACCGTCGCTCTCCAAAAGCCGCATAAGTTTTACTTTCAAAGATACAATTGCTGCAATAAAGTAACCGAAGTACATCTGATCCTCCCCTTGCAAGAAATCGATTGCATTTGCTATAGGTTCTGTTAATACGGTATACCTTGTTACACCGCGACCATTTTCACGATCTATTGTGTGTAACCTTTCAGCTTATTGTTGTATGTGGAGGCTTTTTATAAATTTCCTATTGGGTAAATTTTTTCAAATGACAACTCAAATTTTTTTTTATAATTTTTGAATAGTGCTTGTTTCAGCTTTGCACTACTGAGGCTGCACTATTTTTCAGCACAGCACGACTTAGTGGTAATGATGCTGCAAAATATTGCACTATTTTTTTTTTGCTGGTAATGCAGAAGGCCTGCACTATCAGCTAGCTTAAAAAAAATAGTGCAGACTCAAACTTCTTCAATAGCTGTAATGCTAATGAAACCTGGAATGCATTCCCAGCTTAGTGTTTTTGAACAATTTGTAAATAAAAAATAAAATTAACAAAAATAAGCTGCTTTCGGATTTTCAATGATGATGTCGTTTTTTCTATTACAGTTAACAATATAAAAATATATAGATAATGGAATTGAGCTTATATTTTACATGCCAATGCATATGATTCAGAGATTGAATTTAACTGTTAACCTTTAAAATATTTTTGTTTTTCACAGACAAAAAAAAAAACAAAAAAATAGATAAAAATTTCGGTTTCCGAGATATCGACCAAAATGTGGACATGGGGGGACCCTAGAAGGTGTTTATACGATATTCGATAGGGATAGGGACAAGTGACAATTATTTAGTATTCGCAGTCATTACTATGGTTTCTAAGATAATGGTGAGCAACACGGTAAACAAAGACTTTTTAGGCTTTATAGGAATAAATTTTAGGCAGAACAACGTCTGACGGGTCAGCTAGTACCTATATAAGTATTCGTATGCATTTGCATGTAAAAGTTAGGCTGAAATCCATTATCTTTATATATTTATATATTGTTAAATGTAATAAAAAAAAAACGATATCATCGTTAAATACGCGAAATCAGCTTCTTTTATTAATATATGTAACTTTTTTTTTCAAAACTGTTTCGTTAAGACGAAAAAAACCATGAAAGTATCAATTTGTGATACCAAACAGAAAAAAAAAAACTGATTGAATAAATTCCAGTATAGACAACGATAATTATAATTAGAGTACGATTATAGTCTAACGATGAGGTACATAAGCTGCCCACGGGCCAAATGAGCGCTGATTCGAGTCCTAAATAGTGCATTTTTTTTTAAAGAACATTTTTTTTTACCTCACCTTTACAAAACATTGCATGAAAAAGTTTATTAAAATTGTTTTTTCAAACGTGAAATACAATTGCAGAATCAGGGTTCCTTTTCGTTGATTCAACAATTTTTCTTCAAGGAATTAAAATATTTATGGTAGGTAAATGTTTTCGAAAACTTTTGCTTACTGAAGTAGGTACATAAATTTATTGTAAACTTATAATAAATATATTTTGCATATTGTGCTATTATCCCTCTCTACTGTTCGTTGTTCTCTTACCAACACCCTTGTATTCTTTGCCTTTCATCAGCCCACCACCTATTCGCTATTTCCTTTGTTGTTTTTGCATTTGTTTTAAATTAATTACATTTTAATACATGAATACATCCGCATACATATATACATTTATGTAAATACATACATACATACATATGTATTCCAAAGCTAAATATAATCACCGAAAATTGTATTTAAATTTTCTCAAATTTTTATGTTTTTTCCCTTCCACTATAAATAAATTTTCCACACCATTCATACTCTTTTGCTCGTTCTTTGAACTTGAACTTGAAATTTGTGTTTTTTTCGCTGTGCTTTTTTCAGTTTTCCTTCGTTTCACGTATTTTTGTTGTTGTATTTCCTTGCCTTTGCCATTGTGTTGTTGTTGCCGAGAGCTTTTTCGTTTTTTTTTTCGTTTGTTATGTTGAACTTGAAATTGTTCTTTTTTTGGCTGGTTGGTGGTTGGTTGGCGGAATTGGCTCGCCTGCTCGAGTTCATTGCCCTCTGTGCACGTGTACATACATAGCTCTGTATTATATATATATGTATGTACCTTTATATATATATACCTATGTACATACGTATGTATGTAGTTATGTACATACATACATACATATGTACTATTTATGTATGTATGTATGTATGTACTCCCAATAAACACAACGGATTCGCCTCGAATTCGCGGCGGATTCGCTTTCTCTGATTATATAATCGCGGCAATAGTTCGCGGCGATAGATCGGCGAATCCGAATTCGTAGGCATGTCACCTATCACTAGCGATTCGAGAATTTGTTCGTTCTCGGATCGCTGGCGATTCAAATTTTTTATCATTAGCGATTCGAGAATTTTTAATTTCTCAGATCGTTGGCGATTCGAAAATTGATTCATTAGCGATTCGAGATTTTTTTATAAATGGTGTTTTTAAAAATTAAAAGTTCAGAGTTTGGTTTGCTGACAAAGCACTTAATATATTTGTATAAAGAAAGTCTAACTTTCATGAAATAACAAAAGCTTTTCAAATAAATTTAAGCAGTAAATAAAGTCCCCCTATTAAACAATTTATAATTGGTTTTTCTACATACTCGTATTTATTTGATTATAAACTGATCTACTTTCGCGAACTCGCCTAGAATTCGCCACGATAACCTTTGCGGAACTGTGATATTCGAGTTCAGTTATAAATGTAAAATTTCAAAACTATAATGATTTTTTAGTGCAAAACAACTTGGAAAAAGAATAGAAAAAAAGGATATCGCGAAAATTGATTTTCTCGAACTTGCCGCGAAATCGAGGCGAGTCCGAGAGATTATATTCGCGAAAATCTGCTTTCGCGAACTCGCCTCGAATTCGCCGCGATATCATCCTCGCGTCTGTGTTTATTGGGCTTATACAGTTATGCTTTGCTCTACTTTTTTGCCATTAAATTTTGTACGTGAATTCATTTGCACATACATATGTACATACATATGTATATATGTATGTAAGTACATATGTATATGTACATAGATATATGTATGTCGTGCAACGAATCCATGGAAAATTTAATTTTAGGCGAGCGTGACTCCTCCCCCCGATCCCAGAGACCAGAATTACCCGCCGGCACAAAGTTTTCGAAATATTAGTATTTATAGTTGCAAAAGGTGTCGAACTTAACCTCACTTTTCTCAAGGAATTTCATTGAAACGAATTCTAGCGCACTAAGAAGTGGTGTTAATTTCCGTGGCGCACATAACGCCTTTTAGGAAGCAAGAAAGGGCCACAGGCAAGGGCTCCGCCACCGGGATGAGCAATTCCAAGTGTACGGTGGACTTTTTTTTGGTCCTTATAAGGCGAGACGGTCCAATGTCCATACGTAGTAGGTATCTACATTAGACCGTATCGAAAAAAAAGAAGTTCGCCGTACGCCCCCTATATGATGTCTTTTTGGAAAACATTTCCGGAAATTTTTTATTTTGTTTTGGCGCCACTACCTAAATGTTGCTAAAATTATTTTTTTTATATCTTCGGTATTTATGGTCCGATACCTAAGTTTGATTCACCAATGTCTTTGGCTTGAGAGCTGCGTTTCTACTATATGATAGTATTAACCCTGTGTTCGCCATTGGGGTCACTTCCACCCAGAACTTAGTTTATACCACATTAATGTAACTTTTTTTGCCTGTATGTTAAACGTCGTCAAAAATCATTAATCAACTGTAAAATAAATATTTCGATCGCTTCAGTAGAACCAGAAAAAACACATTTAACATTCCGAGGAATATAAGTTTTCGCTTGCTGTGATATTTTAGATAAATTGACTAGCGTAGAACTGGTCCATCTAACAGTTTTTCAGAAATTGAGCTATGCACATTTTTGAACTTGAAAATCACAAATTTATCCGTGCAAAATTGATGTAGATCTTATTTCTTCACCAAAGTGTCCAAACGATAAAAATGTCACTTTAGAATTCACGTCCTTTTGTCATTTCAAGAAATTCTAAAGTGGTCCAAATAGCATAGACTACCATAGACCAGTATGATCTTACACCAGATGAGTGGATGGTTAAATTGTAGAAAGCATGCTCCTTTTGATGTTAATAATATGGTGGGGAAATTTATGTCATTTGACGAACGACGGCCAATGTTCAGGGCCTACCAGAGTATAGTAGACGACGGTGGAAAAATTTCCCAAATGCGAAAGGTAAAATTTGTCAAGGGTGAATCTGTGATGCAGTTTAATGATGATTATTGTGAAACATATAAATCCGTCGATATAAAGAAGTCTAGCGTCAACATACATGATTTCATAGAGTTCTTGCAGAATTTTACACCAGATCAGGGCAGCGACATACGCGTTTTGAAATTCAAAAAAATGCACGACATAAAAAAAATGTTGAAATTTGTACCACCGATTCATCACCCCTTTTACCTGTCTCTCCACATGTAAACCGCAGAGATGAAACAGAAAACAATCCAGAAGATTTTCTATAAGCCCGCCGTGGAGAAAACTAGGTTACTGTTACTTTTAATGCAGAGGTGATCATTTACGAACATGTGTATGTTATTTTTGTAATTAAAGTACTTCCTTTCACATATTTTTTTACTTTATTCATATAATTTTCAATTTGTAGTTCAAACTTCTTTAAAAATTTAAAATTCTAAAGTGGTCTATGTAACAAGTTTTCTTGTTACATATAAATATTATATAAAAAACGTTTCTATAATAATTTTTTTTTTAATGCAGAATATTAAGTTAACTATTAAGCTAACATAATAATTTACAATATTCACTTAACCCATTAGTGGTCAAGGCCAACCTACATTAAATATAAAATATATCTTTGGGTGTTCCCAAATTGGCACGGCAACTATTAATGGGTTAACATACATCAACAATCGCACACCGCTTTAAAACGCGTTTCATCTGTTTTCTCCAATTTTGTATTTTGTTAGATAGACTAGTTTAGTTCTACGCTAGCCAATTTTACAACGATTTTTTCTGAGTGGATCCCTACTGAAATTTTATGACGATTATTTCTCTAGAAAATTTTAGCCCTCTAGCGATCTTAAAAATAAAATTTTTCCTGTCTATCTAAAAAAGAGGGATAAAAATAATCCCTTCCTAGGTGCTAGATGGCTAAAATGTGCTAGAAGATTATTCGACACGAAATTTCAGTTGGAGTCTCCTCAGAAATTTTTTTTATATTAACCTAAAAGGCCACAGGAAGTGAAAAACTTATACATACATATTCCTCGGAATGTTAAATGTATTTTATTTCCGGTTCTACTGAAGCGATCGAAATACTACTTTTGCAGATGATTTATGGTTTTTGACGACGTTTAACATGCAGGTAAAAACAACTCAGGTACCTACATTAAGATGATATAAACTAAGTTCTGGATTAAAGTGACCCCAATGGGATACATAGGGTTAATTGGATTATATAGTAAAAATCCTCCCCTCAAGCCAAAGACATTGGTGCAGCGTTGCCGTTTTAGCCATTTGGTGGCTAGATTTAGCCACCGCCGTGTTTTTTTAGCCACCAAAATTTGGGTTTTGCCACTAGCCACGTTTTTAGCCACCGCTTGTAATGAACCATAATTTTGCACATAGGAAGGATGTGGTAACGCTAATTCAATTCAGCGATTATCACAAATCGATTTAAAGGCCCTTGGCAACTTACAATCTGGATTGTCCAGTTTGGGTGTTTTTTTTTTTTGAGTGAGTTAGTCAAATTTGATTGTTTTTTGTGTGTGTTAGTGCAATCGGCAGCCGTCGTGCTACACGTACTTGTTGTCGGCTCGCTGTCAGCTCGCGGCGACGAAAATCAAAAATTTTTGATATTTGCGTCAATCACCCGACACTCAAAAATATACACTTCCTCTCAATAGAGATTGTAAGTTGCCAAGGGCCTTAAGTGTTACAAACCAAAACAAGTAACGCAACTATCGATAAATGCCTGTTGATATTCGCTAGTGGAATAGTAGGCTGTCGATGAAAGTCTGTATAAGGATCTAACTGACTTTGTATATTGTTTGCTACTTCTACCAGTTAGCAACGCCGAAGAGGAAAGAACCTTTTCTGTAATGAATATTGTCAAAACCAAAAATCGAGACAAAATGAATCTTACAATGTTGAATTTTAACTATAAGAAATGGCTTAATGTTATGTTCAGACACAACCTTAATTGAACATTAAGAGCCGTTATTCAATTTTCAAGCCTAATGATTCTCAATTTTCCATACAAAAATTGACCAAGTTAATGCTTCATTAGAAATTAATGAGTTCTTAATGAAGAACAATTCTGCATGCAACCCTGTTAAAAGGCTTGTTTCATAAGTAAAATGAAATGTCATGAAAAGAGAAATGTGATAAGCGTCAGTGTCCACTAAACAGGTTGGTTCGTCAGATCAGCTGCATTCTTGTTCTTCTTCATCAACTATCAAATTTGTTTTTATTTCTGCTTATTCTATACATGTATTCGTGTTTACGATTGGTAAAAATTGTTAGCTGAATGTCAAATTATTTCGTCCTCCTTGCAATTTTGACATTTAGGTCACGAGAGTTTGATATTCAGCTCACGGCGTGTATGTGTGTATGTATCTTGAGCCGACCTGTTAAATGGGCCAAGTAAATTAAATATGTCTGAACACCAAATCTCAAGATGTTCAATCAACCCCAATTGACTTAATTAATTTTTATGTCTGAACATGATATAAAGAATGTAAAACAATGTTGCAATTTGAAATAACAGAAGATCTCATTAAAATGAATGAAGAAAGAATTAATTTATGAAGAGAAAGAGTCAATTAGTGATGACGACATAATGATAGATATTGAATGTGATATCTAATTGTTTTAGATATAGTTAAGTACATACTATGTATGTATAAATATGTTATTTTTACACAAATTTATAATTTTTTCCTTTTATTGTTTGCAATAGTTTTGTGCCTGAATTTAAAAAAAAAATTTAAAACATGTTAATTTGAAACGAAATTTTTTAGCCATTTTTAGCCACAAAAAATCAAATCTAGCCACCACGAAAATTTTTCAACGGCAAGGCTGCATTGGTGTATCAAACATAGGGATCTGACCATAAATACCGAAGATATGAAAAAATAAATTTTAGCGGCATCTAGCGGCGTCCAAAAAATGCGGAAATATTTCCCATAAAGACACCACATGGGAGGCATAAGGTGGATTTTTTTTGGTCGCTATAAGGCGAGACGGTCCAATGTCCATACGTAGATATGTACTAGGTATGTACTAGACATATACGACGACAGTGATTCCGGCGGCGGCGGCGCCATTCCAAAAACATTTCGGCGGCGGCGGCGACGCCGGCGTGCTTTTTCGCGCCGGCGCGCCTGCCCCAAATCTATAAATCACAATCCTTATTCAAATCTTAATTTTATTTAGTTACCTTAATAGCGCTGGCTGAATGGAATAAATAAACTAATTTCCACCTTAAATTGTTGAAACTTTTTTATTAACAGCAAAAAACAATTGTTATATAAACTAAAATATAAAATAAAGAAAATAAATATTAAAGAGTATACACAAATCCATATAAGTTGAATTTTTTGAACTGAGCCAACTAAAATTTTTTCGACGGCCATGTATTTTAATGAAAGTGGGTAGTATGGCTCACAACGCTTAAAGAAAAATACTTACATTTTTTACAGACTTGTTATTTTTGTATGAAATTTTTTTTTTACATACTGAGTACTACGAATAATGAATTAAAGCATGCATAACTCCCGCTGCCTTAAAGTGCCCCAAAATTTTTTTTTGCTAATAGTTACTAATGGAATGCCCAACAACATCATACAAAAGCGCCATCCGACCGCAGTCCAGAACATAAAAATTGCGAATAATGTTTGCAAAAAAAAATTATTTGCAAAAATAAGAAATGCAGTGTGGTAGAAGATACCATATTTTATCTATGTCAAAATTTAGCAAAATCGGTTTGACAAATCGTGAGAAAATCGGCAAAAACTGAGGAACTTCGAAAAGTGTTAATAGCTATAACTTTGAAAATAATTCGAATTTCGAAAAACTGGGCCAAACGTATTTTTTTTTGGTTGTTGTGAACTATCCAAAAAAGTTTTATAAAGATAGTACAACTTCGAAAAAAAGTGGCTCACTTCAGAAAATTCAACTCATATGTAAGGGTAAATTTAAATTCATTTGCTTATTTTGTATGATAATAAACAGGCATACATATATTTACATATATATTTATATATATGTATATAAGACACTTTAAAATAAATATATGTATATACAGTGTTGGAAAAAATAATAGGGACAAAATTTTGCAATTCTCCATTTATTTAATTTTAAGACCAAATAATAATTACCATATATTGATGCTTACACGGAGAGGACATGCTTCAATGACGCTGGGGTGGTTTTGTATAATAATTTAATTTTTATGAATAAAAATAATGAAATGTATAATTAAAGTTGGAAATAATAATAGGGACAAACTTTAAATTCGATTGTTTTTTCAAATAAACTACAATATTACTGCTGCAGCTAGATTTAAACTAATGTTTAGTTGAAGCTTCTTTATTTTTTATAACTTCCTTACTTCTTCGAGGCATAAGGTTGAACAAATCAGCGCAATTTGCAACTGGTATTAAGTACCAAGCTTCTTTAATTTTTTTCCATAACTCTTGCTTATTTTTCCATTTTTGATCCCCCATCGTCTTCTTTAATATTCCCTATAGGGCTGAGGTTCGACGACTGTGAGGGCTACTTAAAACAGCAACTTTCTTACGTTCAAACCATGAGTTTTCGATTCTGGAGGCATGTTTGGGATCATTTTCATGCATAAATCGCCATCTAATGATATCAAGGAGGGTCTAAATTATTCAATTTTGAGTAGAACTATTAGCAACAGATCTCGAGAAGTAGGACTAAATGGAAGAGATCCCAGAAAAGTTCCGTATCTGAGAAAAAATTATGTTCCTGAGGTCAAAACACGTCCATTGGTTCCTTTTTTTTAATTTTGAAGAACTTTAGCAGTTAGCAAAACTAGGAAAATATGTACACATCTCGCTCCATACGGGTATGGCGCGTCAGCGCACGCCGCCGCGCCGATACGCCGATTTCACGGATTATGGCGGCGGCGGCCGATTATGAAGGTAATCGGCGCGGCGGCGGCGGCGTCAATCGGCGGCGTATATGTCTAGTATGTACATACTAAATTAATAAATATCTACTCTCTGAAAACGTAAAAGTTACAAAAAATTACGTAATTGATATATGTAAATTTAAAAAATATTAGTCTACCCAAATTTAATCAAATTTACCCAACAACCAAAAATCAAAAGCAGAAATTTAATCTCCACACTCTCCGTCACTCTTCGACACCAACAATCTCTTATTAAACATTTTCGCTCTTTTATCAATTTACAATTTCTATGCTCTTTGCTAAGCCAATAAAAACGAAAAGAACATTCCACAAAGTAATTCATACATATGTACATACATATATACATCTCATATGTGGTGTTTGTTTATATGTGCACATATTCCAAGTTCATTGATTTTCTGTTGTTATGAAAAAATTGTAAACATTGCAAGACGAATGTTCGCGCTGGTGAGCTCTTGAGAGAGGGCCTCAAAGATAGAGAGGCTGAGTGTAAAATGGAAGCAGAAATTTGTATGTAATGATGTAACAGAAATAGTTGCCAGAAAAATTTAACTTGACAACCGGTATTGCCGTTCTACTTAAAGCCCATCTCCACA
This sequence comes from Urophora cardui, assembly GCA_960531455.1. NCBI lineage: Eukaryota > Metazoa > Arthropoda > Insecta > Diptera > Tephritidae > Urophora > Urophora cardui. The sequence goes on along the minus strand of OY482671.1, from coordinate 19,749,390 downwards.
TAACTTGATTCACCAGAGAAACATGTAGCAAAACATCTCGCTCAATAACCCGTCTCCACGTGACTAATCGTGATTCAGTTTGACATTTCTCTTTCTTGTTCTTTTTAAATGTTTGTATGTTTGCTTATTTTTGCGTCTTTGTTTTGGTCTGTGTGAGATTTCGATAGATAGAAGACATCGATATCATCGAGGTTGGCAAGATGATTCAGAATGAAACAAAGTTTCAATCTTCACTCGCTCTCAGAAATTTGTATGGAAATTGGCGAGTTTCGGCACTGGTTTCCGTGTCGAAACAAGATTGAGAGAGAAAATGCAGAAAAAAAGAGCGAAACACGTTATGTGGAGACATGGTATTAGGCCAGTATCCCTGCTAGCATTTGGAAGAGCGTTTTCTCGTCTATCGAAATTAAGTAACGTCTGAGGCACTTCCAGGCGTTATTCGGATGAAACAAACTTCATTGATATCGCGTGTCTCACTTCTTGGTGTGTATGCAGAAGATACATACATACTTGAATAGTTGCTGCGAATTTATTCTGAAAAAAAGTCTGAATATTTTTTTTTAAATAAATAAAAAGTGTGTTAAAAACGAGTTAAAGCAAAAGATTTGCTGATGAAAAGTAGGTTAATAAATAAAAAATTGGGCAAGAATAAAATTCCGAGTTTAGAGCAAAGCTTAGTAGAGCTGCAGTTATGCTTTACGGATTAGCTATTGATTGGGTAAGTTATGCATTAATCGAAGGTCTTATGCATTAGTTAATAGCATCACACACGCCCTTTTTTACAGACTCTAGTGCATCAGCGCACCAATGACATCAATAACGATTTTCGTTCAATTCGCTGTTACCGCCATTTGCATTGGCACCGCTCTTGATTTTAACTTAAATACGTACTATTGTTTACTTTGTGTTAAATAGAATTAAAAAACTGCACATCTATTTATAATTTTATTTGGGTTCTAAATAAAGTGAGAAATCTGTAGAAACTATTAATTGACCCTTTTGTGTCTTCCAGATGACACTAAGAAGTTACTTCCAGAAGCGTCGTATTCGTTTTTTTGTACGTAATGTTTTTGGCTCTTCCAAACGACACTTGGAAGTTACTTCCTGAAGTGTCGTTTATAACTCCTTATGGACGTAACGTTGACGGGGAACACTTCTTCCCGAACGAAGATAGGAAAAAGTTGAGAAAGGGATATCTTCCGCGATTGAATTAAACTTCTTGACGTTACCTTTTCGTCACTTCCACGATAATATATGTTGGCTGGGTATGGTGCCCTAATCTGATACCAAGAAAAATAGATTACTTCTCCTTTTTGCATCAACCATTTTGAAATCCTTACAAAGCTCATCATGTGCTTTAAGTCCATATCTGCGACTTCACATAGGCTTTCCAGGAAAGATGCCCCCAAGAAGTGCTGTTAAGATCCGGGCAGTTACAAATGAGGTGTTCAATAGTCCCACTTTCCTCATCATTCTTGCATATTCTACAGCATCAACGGTAGGGTGCACCTAACCTCTCTGCACATTTCCCATGGTGGTAGTTTCTGGCGAGGTTCTTAGGTATACTTGCAGCCAACAGCAAATTCATACAATTACTTACTTACTTAATTGGCACGTAACCGTCTAGACGATTTTGGCCGAATCCAACATAGCGCGCCAGCTATTTCTGTTTAGTGCAGCGTGGCGCCATTTGACAATACCTAGGGACAGTGGCGTAGCTAGAGAATTTTTCGGGGGGGGTCACAGCCAATGTAAAAAATTTACCAAAATTAAAATTACCAAAAAAAAAACTACAATTTTTTTACAAATGATAAAAATCGCTAGCTTAGAATGCAAATTGTGTAAGTCCTTTTTTAAAACTTTGTAGGAGAGACAAAAAACAAAAGAGAAAAAAAATTCGAAATGAAAAAAAAATTTCTGTTCATATAAATATTTTGGACTTACACAATTTTTTTTTGCTTTTTGGACTTACACAATTTGCGTATCACTGAATAACAACGAGTAGAAATATGACAAGTATCTCAGACTTGTTTAGCGTGGTGCGTATTTGATTTTTCTAGCGTTCTACATAAAAATACACTTTTTCATAAAAGTGGACTTACACAGTTTGCACTCTAAGCTAGCGAAATGTAATTTTTTCAGACTATAATTTAACATTTTAGTACACAAATATCGCTTATAATACATATATCAAACTCTTAAGGCCCTTGGCCACTTAAAATCTGGAATGTTAAGAAGTGTATACATATGTGTGAGTGTCGGGTGATTGACGCAAATATCTAAAAGATTTGATTCTCATCAACGCGAGCCCGAACAAGAACGTGTAGCACGACGACTGCCGATTGCACTAACACACACAAAAAAACTCACACATACACACTGCTTGACATGCCAGATTGTCAGTTGCCAAGGGCCTTTAACTATACTTCAAAAGTAAGTCTCATATTCTCTTCTGGAAATCTACGCGCATAGGTAGATTTTCAAGTTTTATGCGCCCAACATTGAATTTTGTAAAATTGTTACAATTACAGAAAAAAAACATACCCACATATTGGAAATAGAATGGGGAATAATAATTCATCGCTTTTTTCCCGACCCCATACTCTGCACTTGCCCCAGATGGTCGTAACTTAGCATATCTGAAGTTAATTTTTTTGTTTTTTTCTTACATATTTTTAAGTGCTAGTTTCAACTTGAATATTTATTATTTAAAGCATTTCATTTAAGTAATCGTGATGAATCCTAAAGGCTCAAGTAATTATTAACACTTTTCAATAATATCCTTGGTTTCCAATAATTCTAAATTTATAGTTTTAAGCTTTTAAAGTTGGATATTTAAAAAAAAATTATCACTCTTTTTCATGTTAAAAATTGGTTTTGTTATGTTGCTCTGTCAGACTCAGTCAAATTAACCCTCGGACATGATATCTAGTACAATTAGTAGTTAGCCGACAAAAAATTACGTCGCACAAAGCCGCACTTCACTACTAGATACAGGGTTTTTCATATGTACCTACAATAATTTTCTTTTTGTGCTTTATATTTAATTTTAATGTTTATATTTCTAACGCATATCTTGGTTAATGTAGGTGATGCTCGAAAGTAACCGCGATATTTATGACCGATTATTGTTAACTTTTTAGGCAGTATTTTTAGTATTTCCAATTTTTCAAAGTTAAGGAAGTACTTATCATAAAAAGGGGCTAAGAATTATAAAGCTACATTTTTTAGAAGATTTTTGAGTATGCAATTTTGCAGCTCATTCAATTGTAATATAATAATATGCAACATTCAACTTTTTGAAAAATTTCATTGGCTTTTCGGAAATTTTAATTGGAACGGTCTCACGTACATATAACGCAAACACCCTACAGAAAAATATTAACTAATATTATTTGATTAAGATGATAAGTAATTGAAAGAAAACTTGAAATTTTAATAATTGGCGTTACTTTTCTGTTATTAGCATGTTAATAACAGCAATACGGTATAATAATTGTAGCGTTTGTTGAGCCGTAGGGAAGTGCAGGAACCGTAGGAATTTTACCACAAAAGAGCGAATATAAGTACAAAGAATGTAAATTGTGGTAAAATTCCTGCGGTTCTTGCACTTTCCTACGGCTCAACAAACGCTAGAATTATAAGTAATACTTCGTGAAAAAGCGCTAAATTTCGAATTACCAATTTCGAAAAATTACTATTCTCATTGATTTTTTCCTGAAAAGGAAATGTATGCTAATAAAGTCAAAGATGGTTTTATGGTCAAAACGAATCTTTCGGGGGGGGTTTTGTCCCCAAAACCCCCCCCGTTACTACGCCACTGCCTAGGGAGCCAACATCACTGTCCACCTGAAGCGAGTTTCTGTAAAAAAATCGCGAACATTTTCGATCAAAATGACGTCACATTAATACGTTCCACACTTTGTCACCACCTAAAAAGCAAGTGAGAATCTATCGATTGACGTCATTATGACGTCACTCGGTCGAAACTATTGATAGAGTTCAGTTACAGAAACTCAGTACTGATCTTCCCAACGCAGTGGAGGTCTCCCCTTTCTTCTGCGCTCAGAGGGTTTCGACAGAAATACTTTCTTGGCCGGAGCACCTTCTTCCATTCTCAAGACATGACCTGCCCAGAGGAGCCGCTGGATCTTTATTCAATGAACAATGTCGATTTCTGCGTACGGCTCATTGTTAAATCTCCGTCGATACTCGCCAACGCGCAAAGGTCCATAAATCCTCCGAAGAACTTTCCTCTCGAATACTCCAACCGCCACACAGTGGGGGCACCTCCATACAAACGCGGCCAAAAATAGTAATAATTAAGCTAGAATCTTGAAACTCGGAACTTAAGCTTTTTTTGTTGCAATTAGTAAACTGTGAAAATTTGAACAAAATCCACCCACAAATACGCCCACCTCCCATATAACGGTATTTTTGAAATTTCAGAATTTTCCTAACTATTATAGCTAAAATGCTCGATTTTGATTAGTGTATACATTTTTGAAATATAAATCAAATGCAGTAATCATTTTGGAAAAGGGGTAAAGCACTTCACCGTTTTTAAATTAGAAATATATGCACTTTTAAGTATTATATAAGCATTTATCATAAAATTTTCATATAAAAAAATCGCATTTCAAAAAAATTTTATGCCATAAATGAAATTACACTTTTATAAAGGATTTCAGTGTGCTAAACCTGAATCTGGAGTCAGATTTTCCAAATTGGTTCTAGTTTTTTTATATTCCAAAAGAAAAAAGCTGTCAAAGATATGAATTAACGCTGATAAAGAAAATTAGCTCATAATTTGAAAGTATGCACTATTTATTGCAGGACGATAAAGAAATATTCGATTATTCGCCTAAATATAAACGTTTTTCATAATGTCAAAATTAACATAATTAATGCGTTTACAAAAACGCAGTTTTAGGCAAATGGGAAAAAAATTATAAAAGCAAATGGAGCAAGTGGATTTTTAAAATGAAAATGCAGTTTGATTAAGAATATATTATTTCAAATCATAAAAAAAATTTGAGGAGGTCATATTTTTTGTTTTTTTTAATTTTTTTATTCAAAGTCGAGAAAAATTTTTTTCTTATCGACATTTTTTTCAATTTTTGAAAATTCATATAAATTTAATAGTGAACGGTATTTACAACTGCGTCATAATTTCTGAAAGAGAAAATCATTATCTATGTAATGATGTATTACTCGAGTTCATATGTTAACAATTAAATGTGATAGAGCATTTTGTATGAGGTCTGTTCATTGAGAAAAAAAAGAAGCTATTTTTTGCTCAGCTTTGGGCACCCTGTACGGCTAAACGAAAAGAGACTCAAAAATTTTTATATAAGCTTTTTTATTACAATTTGATGTATCTGTCGATTTCTATTTAAAAAAATTGTTTTACTCATACTTTAATTTTGAATTTATTTTTGGCCGCTATTACCCATTGTGCGCCATCCCATCTGCTTTTGATATAGTCCAGGCTTCTGCGTCGTATATGAGGACTGGAACGATGAGTGTCCTGTAGAGTGTGATTTTGGTTCGTCGAGAGACGACTTTACTTTTCAATTACCTACTTAGTCCAAAGTAGCATTTATTGCCAAGAGTGATTGTTCGTTGGATTTCTGTGCTGACATTATTTTTCCTACATTTACATACCTGCAAACAAGTGTTTTTCAAATTAATTTTTTTTTTAAATTAAAATAATCACCCTGGTTGAAGAGAAGCTCCATCTAAAACCAGGGACCGGGACTTTTATTCCTTTTAAAATAAAAATCAAAAGAAAAAAACCTTTTCTGGCTGTTTATTTTATTTGGACAAAAATAATAGTTAAACTTTCATTTTTATTTTTTCGAGCCAGGAATAAACATTATCTATTCGTATCCTATTATTTTATAAGGATAGAATAAAAATCATTTGTCAATAACTAATGAAGCGCTTAACCGAATTTAATGAACTTGGTACCTATGGGTAGAGGGCTGACAAAGCTTTCAAATAAAATAAAAATACGTGGCAAAAAGGAGAAATAAAGGCAAAAAATATGTGACAACCCCGTCATATTGACCTTCATTTTCTACCTTTTCGAATACATAGTTGGAATATTCGATTAAACGCATGTCAGGACTCTAATTAAAACATTTCAAGTATTTACTACCGTTTTACAAAAAAAAATTATTTCACTTACAACCATGCTTAGTTAATACTTTCTGATATTTACGCTCTCTCTAAAAGCTTTTATTATCCTCTCTCTCACACAAACATACGTGGCAAAATTGAGCGCATGTACCTACGCCCATTAGTATTGCCGTTTTGATCCAGTCGTATCAAATGGGATACTTTTTTAAGCCAAAGATACATATATTGATACTCTTTATTAGGCTTAGAACAAATTTGATACATTTTTAATCGGCATCAAATATTATTCATGAAATTTGATACAATTTAATTCATATCAAAGAATATAAATCTTTTCTTTTTATTTTTAAGATTTTCTTAAAAAATTTAGCAACCTATAAATGCCACAAAAGATATGTGTGTTCTTTGAAAATACCAAAAATGGGTAAATATATTGAGCAACATTTTGTCAAACTTTTAGTAGGCTTAAAATGGGCAAAAACGTATTTATAAGTGATGTATATACCAACATTTATATTTAAAAAATGTTCATTGTGAATTTAAAAAGTTTTATTTTTATTTTAAGCACAATGAGAAGAAAAAACACTGCGTTCTCTGTTTTATATTCTCTTTCGGATTCGAACCATGAAATCAACCTGAAATTTAATCAAACGGCATTCTCTTCCTCTTCTCTCCATCCGAGTCTCAACTGCAAAAATGTAGCCACCGCTTGCTCTGCTCTTCTTTCCTCCATCGCTTTCACTGTTTGTTTCCCTATTTCTTATTCTCCTTTTTCTTTATTTCATATTCTCCTCCGGATTCGAACCGTGGTATCAACCTGAAATTCAATCCAACGGCATCACATAGTGGAACATTAAACATTATATTGAATTGTAGTAACCTATTTATACTTCCCTTTTCCTAAAAAGAATCTATGAATTGTAAAAACAAAGTTTAAAAAAAAAATGTTTCTCATTATTGTTTTTGTTGCACTTATCACAAGTAAATATTTTCTAACCAAAACAGTGAGCGAGTTTTTGAATTAACATTCATTTTCATTTTTAATTTAAGTATGTTTCTTTTTGAATCCAAAATAGATTTTTACTTCAAAAATTTCATTCTTAATTAAAAAATTTAATTTTTAATTTAAAAATTTTCATTTTTAAAATAAAAATGATCTGGTATAAAATGTGCATTATGAAAATTCAAATTTTATTTTTGATTTTAAAATGCTACTTCTCTATGAGTGCAAGTATTCGTACGAATTTGCATGTAAAATTTTTGCGGAAATCCATTATCTCTATATTTTTATATTATAATAATAATATAATAATACAATGGCGCTATTATAACTCTAACGAGTTTCATGGCCGAGCTTCTCTCCCAATTCGAGGTGTGCTCCTTTGTGTTTTTCCCACTAATTGGGTGGACCTACAGTTTTATTCCGGCTCCGAACGGCGAATTAGAGGTGGGAAACTATCGATAGTGCCACCATCGAATATTTTTGATAGTTTGAAAAAAACTATTGATAGTCTTCGATAGTCTTCAAAAAATAAACCATCGATGGTACTATCGATAGAACTATCGCCGAAAATTTGAAAAAGTCAAGAAAACGTCAAAATCTCAATTTTTTTAATTCAGTCCAGTATATTTTAGTACACGGAAGTGAAAGTTTGAAGTCGAAACAAAAAAATCTTCAAAGCCTTCTATAATGTCGTTTAAATTTTTTTTTACATATACGAATATAAAACCTCAACAGAATCTGAAATAGTATGGTGCAATATGGGGATGCAAAAGTTGTAAAACTATTGATAGTACACATTAATATCGATAGTTTTTGATAGTTTTGAAAAAGCCATCGGTGGTCTTCGATAGTGTTCAAAAAAATAAAATATTGATACTATCGATAGTGCCATCGGTAGTTTCCCACCTGTACGGCGAATGCATTTTTTGTGAGAAGCTTTTTCATGGCAGAAATACTCTCGGAGGGTATGCCGCCCACTGCCGAGAGGTGACCGTTGCTCTTAAAAAAACCCAATAAATGGATTTTTATTAATTAGAAAAATTTTTTGGTGTTTGCTCGGACTGGGGTTTGAACCCTAGACCTCTGGCATAGCAGGCGAGCACTCTACCCACTGCATCACTGTTTTATATTAATAAATGTAATAAGAAAAACGATATAATATACTAGGTGATATGTAAAACACTATGGAAGTATCAATTTGTGATAGCAAATTTGTTGAGACTGTGGCAACACTGACGCCCACATAGGCATGTGCTTTTCCGCGCTTTTTGCCGGCAAATCGTAAGCTCAGAACAAAATCATTTGTGCGATATTTCGATGTTGCCAACATTTAAAATGCAAACCAATAATACGCCATAATTTTAATTTACATCCACCATGTTGGCCATTTCATACATACATACATACATACATATATAGAGACTATTCCCCAACCAGCAAAAATGGACATTTTACTACTTTGAATTGAAACTCCGCTCACGGTTTCTCAGAGACTGGCGCATATATGTAAATGTATGTACTTACATACATATATACGCCGTAAAAAATGGTTAGGGAATAAGGTTATAAGGTATACTGCTTGCGGTTATGCGCCCAATTGCTCTGCTCAAAACATTTTAAAAATTAATTCTTTGCTCAATGTGCTTTCAAATTCTTTAGACATGGGCTTTACTTTCTCTAAAGTTCAATTAAAGGCTATGTTAACTAAGATATTTTTTTAAGTTCTAGTTACTATTGTCTCTGTTCTTATCTGTTCTAGACTACCACAAATAAATAAATAAATAATAGAAACAAATGTTATAATTCTTTCTGTTACGTACTTATGCTCTATTTATAGAAAAAATTTCTGTATTTTAAATGTTAAAATTTCATTCGATTATTTGGTATTTACACATAGATTCTCTTATGTTTTATGCAAGAAGCTATACATAAATAAAAAACAAGCTTTATTATAAGCCTTTGTCCATGCAGCTTTTGTCTCGTAGAAATTTCAGTAATTTGATTTTATTAAGACATAAAATAAGCCTTATATAAGGCTTCAATTTCTTGGTGGGTACCCTGCAAAAAAATGTGCCATTAATACCGAAAGATATTTGTCCCGGATTGATCTCTTTCGAGAACAATCGGTCCACAATTAGTCCCCGATTGTTCCCGTACGGGTATAAATGTAGACTAATAATAATAATACAATGGCGCTATTATAACTCTGACGAGTTTTATGGCCGAGCTTCTCTCCCAATTTGAGGTGTGCTCCTTTTTGTTTTTCCTACTAATTGGGTGGACCTACAGTTTTATGCCGGCTCCGAACGGCGAATGCATTTTTTGTGAGAAGCTTTTTCATGGCAGAAATACTCTCGGAGGGTATGCCACCCACTGCCGAGAGGTGACCGCTGCTCTTAAAAAACCCAATAATTGGATTTCTACTAATTGAAAAATTGTTTTTGGTGTTTGCTCGGACCGTGGTTTGAACCCGAGACCTCTGGCATAGCAGGCGAGCACTCTACCCACTGCACCACAGCGGCCACATAAATGTAGACTAATTGTAGACAGGGTATAAATGTAGATTAATCGCTTTCATCCCGAACGGGTATAAATGTAGATTAATCGCTTTCATTCCGAATGGGTACAAATCTAGATTCCTTAAATGTAGAAATTTTACAAAAATATGCCATGCATATAATGCATACTTAAAACTTACAATTTTTTAAATTTATTTATTGAGATTTTTTTACAAAAGTAAAACATTATATAATCTTTATTTAAATATGCTTGAACATTTATAATTTTTTAAGGAAAAATCTACAGTTGTACCCGTTTGTGCTGAAAGCGATTGATCTACATTTGTACCCGTTGGGGATGTAAGCGATTGATCTACATTTGTACCCGTTCGGGATGAAGACGATTGATCTACATTTGTACCCGTTCGGGTGAATGCGATTGATCTACATTTGTACCCGTTCGGTATGTTAGTGATTAATCTACATTGGTACCCGTTCGGGTATACAAGTTGAACAATTAGTCTCTTCATAGGACATGCTCGAACAAATGCGATCAATTCACTCCATATAAAGGGATGTAAAATTGTATTAGTCGCATGCTCCCTTGCGATTGATCCCGGACACGTCCCGGATTAATCGCATTTTTTGCAGGGTATGTACATATATACATATGTATAGCCACACAAACCCAACATTGATCTCGCTTGCAAGTTTTTAAAATTTCTTACAACCACTAATTTTTATCCGAATGACATTTCCCAGCAGCAAATGTAGGGTGATCTTAACTGGTTCACATTGAAATTATATTCCAACTTCGCTTGTTCAGAGAGGTTCGAGCTCTTCAACTGCATAGGTACTTTACTAAATTAGCGATTTCAGCTCGCAACTGCGCACATTAAATCCTATAAAAATTTAAATTTAAAATATGGGTGTGGAGTGTTTGGTATCACTGAAAACGGTCGCGGTTCTGTCGGTTATATATGTATGTACAGTTGTAGCATACTTGCTATTGTAATTACAATTAGTCTCCATGTGATTATTTGCACTGATATTCTTTCAGGTCTATTTACAAATATAACAAGATTTCATAAAAGTAACTGAAGATGGCGCATATTAGCCGAAACCAGTTTGTCTCCAAACCAAATTTGACAAGGGATGACGGAAAATCGTTCTACAAGCTTTCATACTCTTAAAATTGCGACCCCTTTGCGTGATTTTATCGTAAGGATCATTTTATCGGAATTTACTTTTTGATGCAAATTTGTTCTACATCCCTCAGCGCATCACCTGGTAAAATATTGTAGCTGAATTCCTTATAGTTGTGCCAAAAATTAGCTTTCTTTTTTATCGTAAGGGACAATGTATACTTTTTTCTTGAGCTCGAATTTATCGTATCGCCCATATAAAAATATTTTGAATATACCTAGTACTCTGAAAAAAATACCCGTAGTTAAACCAACAACTTTCGGCTGTTGAATCTCCGTCTTTCATTCAACAGCAAAAGTATTTGATTTTACAGTAAAGGTTTTGATCCAACAATTTATTCAAAAACGGGCGTTGTTGATTCAAAAACTTGCTTGCCTTTAAAAAATTTTTTGTGAAAAAATATTTTTTTGTGAGAAAACCAACAAAAAAAATAATGATGGAGGGAAGATGAAGAGAAAAATCAAAAAAAAAGTTTATTTTTAGCAACAATTTTCTCACCGTTGTTGATTTAAAGGCAAAAGTATTTGACCCAACAATTTCCGTTGTAAACAAAACTAATGAGAAAAGATTTTTTTAAATTTTGTTTTTACAATGATTCAAATAATTCATGGATTCCTTTTTAGGAAATGGAAGTATAAATAGGTTCCTACAATTCAATATAATGTTGAATGTTCCACTATGTGATGATTGGATAGAATTTCAGGTTGATGTCATGATTCGAATCCGGAGGAGAATATAAAATAAAGAAGAAAAATCAGAATAAGAAATAAAGATAGCAACCAATAAATGATAAGAAGGAGAGAAGAGGAGAAGAGGAGAACAAGCGGAGCCTACATATTTGCAGTTGGGACCTGGGCGGAGAGAAGATGAAGAGTAAAATGCAAACAAAAATTTATTTTTACACTCAAAAAAAAAATTTCTCTCGATCAAAGACATAATTTTTCTTATTTTGACCACGCGCCCCAATTCAAAATTTTCTTTGTTTTGTGTAAATTTTCTCAAAAATGTGGAAAAAACATAAAAAAACATTCAAACAAATTCGTTGCCATGGGGATTTGTATGGGAATTTAATTTCTCAAAATTAAAGAAATCAAGTCTTCAAAACAAGGAAAGTTGGGAATGGAATGGCGCTTAAAGAATTTTTCATTATTTTAATGTATGAATTTTTTCAAAACAAGTATATGAAACCATGGTAACGCATGTAACAACAATATTTTATAAACCTTTTAACATGTTTTAAGGAAAATTTACTCAAAACAAAGAAAGTAGTGTTCAAAATAGGTAAACAATTTCTTTGACCCCTCCATATATTTTTTTTCTCTCAGTGTAGGTGAAAATTTTTTCCAACAATCTCCGTTATTGACTTAAATCAACAACGCTCGCACCTTTGAAACAACAACCGAGCGTTGTTGGGCACATTTCAATTGCGGAAAGTAGTTGATTTAACAGCGAAAGTCTTTAGATTTACAACGCTTTTTTTTTCAGAGTAGGAAATCGAAGGTGGAAACTCACTTACTCACTATATTACCATGACCCAATCATTAAAATGCAAAAGTATGGAATAAGACCCTTGTATTTGTCATAGACAACCTTTTTTAAATATTATAGTAAGGGACATTTATTCAAATACGCTCATAAAACATTGAGAGCGAAGTTATCGTAAGGGAAAAATTATGATTTTTTTGCAAACTGCAAATTTGTTCAAGAAAAAAAATATCAGGTTCATTATATTAATGAACTATCTAATCGCGTGTTCAATTTCAATAAAAAACAGTAAAAAAGAAAAAAAAAAAAATGCTCTCGTGTAAAATTTGCTTTGTGCCTTACGATAAAGTTGCACAAAGGGGTCGATTTATTTAATTTAACTGCCAAAAGTTGTGTGCGAGTTAGAACAAATGATAGCTGTCTGTATAGGGAATTTAAGGCAAATCTCTTGAATTTCTGAAGGTACATATATTTTGCTGGGTCTATCACTTCTACCACTGGTTCTCACAGGTCAAACCCGTTTTGAACGAAATTAAAATATCATATAATTTCATTTCATCTCATTTCATTTATTCATTAGGACTTGTATACCTAGTCTTTTATATGTACAATGTTCATGAAAGGTATGCAAATTCGGTAATGATAGCTTTAAGCAAAAATATCGAAATCAAGCTTCCATTTTTATTATATTTCATGTTTTTTTCTCTCTTAAAAGCTGATGAATTACTTGCATAGCAGACCACAAATGCGTCTAATTGCATATATTGGAATACATCGCTTACTTTAGCAATTAGCTAAAGCAAGCCCTACCAAATACTCTGCTGGGCTACATATCCATACATAGCGTGTGTGTGTGTGTTTACGAACAAGTTCTGTGTGTGGGTGTGTGTTGTATAACTCGACGTGAAAGAGTTGCTCGCTGATTGTTGTTTGGCTGTCGGTTCGTGCTGCGCTTCTTTTCTGTTTGCCTGGTAAAAATGTGTTATTGAAATCGATTTAAAATCGCCATCGAAAACGTCGACAACATCCGACGACGACAATGAAATCGATTTCACCACAACCAACGCCCATTAAAGTAGTATGTAATAAAAAATTAATTACAGGTCTGGTTGATTGTTTATTTGCAAATTGTATGTGTTAGCGAGATATGTACATATTTATGTACATAGGCAAAGTAGCGTAGTAGATATTATTTGGTAAAAATTTAGAGAATTTCATCTACTTATTTGCTGGCACAATTTGTTTATCGATTCCAATTAAGTTTTTTTAAACGGTTTTATTTAGCTCACCCCGTTTGTTTTATTTATTATTTATTCTTTATTCTTGGGTCAAATTTAGTAATTCAAATTTCACCCTCTTCCTGTCAACCGATTAATCTGAAATTTTGCACGCATGTATAACCCCGATGACAATGCAATATTATGAAAAAAAAATTCCGATAGGTGGCGCGTGGGTCGCTATATTTACAAAAATCGCATTTATGGTCCGATTTGGCTGAAATTCGGAACATGTGTTACTACCTTGAAAAGAAATATTTTCTTAAAAAAAAAATTCCGCTAGGTGGCGCGTGGGTCGCTATATTTACAAAAATCGCATTTATGGTCCGATTTGGCTGAAATTCGGAACATGTGTTACTACCTTGAAAAGAAATATTTTCTTAAAAAAAAAAATTCCGCTAGGTGGCGCGTGGGTCGCTATATTTACAAAAATCGCATTTATTGTCCGATTTGGCTGAAATTCGGAACATGTGTTACTACCTTGAAAAGAAATATTTTCTTAAAAAAAAAATTCCGCTAGGTGGCGCGTGGGTCGCTATATTTACAAAAATCGCATTTATGGTCCGATTTGGCTGAAATTCGGAACATGTATTACTACCTTGAAAAGAAATATTTTCTTAAAAAAAAAAATTCCGCTAGGTGGCGCGTGGATCGCTATATTTACAAAAATCGCATTTATGGTCCGATTTGGCTGAAATTCGGAACATGTATTACTACCTTGAAAGGAAATATTTTCCTAAAAAAAAACTTCCGATAGGTGGCGCGTGGGTCGCTATAGAGGCGTTGGACTGCAATAAACTAACGGGCAAGAAACCTTGCAATAATGAAGCACTAAATGAATTAAACAGAATGCGAAATAAAAACTAAAAACTAGAAAATAAAAATAGGTAAAAAAACTTTTTAAGTTAAACTGTTTTATGTTATACATACATTGCAATGTTTAAGATAAATGTACTAAAAACCAAAAAATAATAAAATAGATACAGTCGTGGGAATTATAAACATTTGCATAGACTAGACTAAAATAAAACCGGGGGGCACGTCAATTGTCTACAAATTATCGACTTAATGTGCGATAGAAGAATCGTTTAATTCGTCGTTAGGCAGTTGGCCCGCAGACGGTGAGGAAATTACTTACTATTTTCTTGCTCATGGAAATTCCAATAGTTATACACTCCATGTTAATAAAAGAGATGTTTCAACTAGTTTATCGTTGGACATTCACACGAGGAATCGTTTCACTGCTCGTAGTTTGTCTTTAATCGACAAAACATATCGCTAGCTTAGAGTGCAAATTGTGTAAGTCCATTTTTCAAACTTTGTAGGAGAGACAAAAAACACAAAATAAAAAAATTTCAAAATGAAAAAAAATGTTCTGTTCATATAAAAATTTTGGACTTACACAATTTTCTTCTCTTTTTGGACTTACACAATTTGCGTATCACTGAATAACAACGAGTAGAAATATGATAAGTATCACAGACTTGTTTAGCGTGGTGCGTATTTAATTTTTCTAGCTTTCTACACTTAAAAACACTTTTTCATAAAAATGGACTTACACAGTTTGCACTCTAAGCTAGCGATGTGATAAAAGTACTACTCGCTCACCACTATGAAACCCTAAAACTCGCTTATATTCGAGCTTGCTAGCTTTTTTCCACATTCTAGCCCTACTTATCACACGTCCATCGTTGTCGGTTGAACAACTGCCTAATTATAGTGTAACATTACAAAACAAACATTTTAATCAACGATTGTAGACAATTGACGTGCCCCACGGTTTTATTTTAGTCTAGTCTATGCAAATGTTTATAATTCCCACGACTGTATCTATTTTATTATTTTTTGGTTTTTAGTACATTTATCTTAAACATTGCAATGTATGTATAACATAAAACAGTTTAACTTAAAAAGTTTTTTTACCTATTTTTATTTATGAATTCTAATGAAAGAGGTCGTAGTGAGTCGCTTTTAAGTAAATATCTACATCGCCGCAATCGTCGTAGATTATCTTCGGAGTAGCAGGCGAACAGCTTTTTTTATTTACATATTTACGGCATATATGTACATACATATGTATATATAATGAACTAAAACAGGATCCACCAATACAGGTCGGCTCTTCAGATCAGCTGACTTCTTCTTTTTCTTCAACAGCTATCCAATTTCTTTGCTTCTGCATATTCTATACATACATTCGCGTTTACTATTGGTCAAATTCTTCGTTCTCTGAGTTTCCCCATCATTCGCTCGTGAGCTGAATGTCAAATTATTTCGTTCTCCTTTCAGTTTTGACATTCCGTTTGACATTCAGCTCACGGCATGTTTGTGTGTATGTACCATGCACCGACCTGGTAATTGGATCATGAACTAAAATATTTTAATGGATTTTTTCGGCGGGGTTCGTACAATAACACTATGAACAGCATTAGAAAGGTCCTGTGGTGGTGGCTTTTACTGCCTGCTTTTCAACACAGTAGACCACCTGTAGGCTTTGGTGAAGGAAACATGTCGCAACGTGCGTTTTGGTGAAGTGCACCTCTGCATTGAATTCTTCAAATTAACCAGGAAAAATTCCGAAATAGTTGTCTATTGAATTCTTCAATAGAAAAAAGGAAGAGAGAGAGAAAACGAAAACAGAGAGTATGTTTATATATGTACCTACATAGCTTAAAAGGAAGTCGAAGATGTAGGAATAGAAGATGAAGAAGGAGAGGTGGAAGATAATTATTAGAAGAATAAGCAGAAGTAAAAGATTAAAGCTGGAGTTATAGGTACTTGACGTAGCATGAACAAACTCACTCAAAATTTCTGTTCAATGGGGTTTGAGTACATTTGATTACGCACACTTAGCGTAATGTTATGTTCAGACACAACCTTAATTGAACATTAAGAGCCGTTATTCAATTTTCAAGCCTAATGATTCTCAATTTTCCATACAAAAATTGACCAAGTTAATGCTTCATTAGAAATTAATGAGTTCTTAATGAAGAACAATTCTGCATGCAACCCTGTTAAAAGGCTTGTTTCATAAGTAAAATGAAATGTCATGAAAAGAGAAATGTGATAAGCGTCAGTGTCCACTAAACAGGTTGGTTCGTCAGATCAGCTGCATTCTTGTTCTTCTTCATCAACTATCAAATTTGTTTTTATTTCTGCTTATTCTATACATGTATTCGTGTTTACGATTGGTAAAAATTGTTAGCTGAATGTCAAATTATTTCGTCCTCCTTGCAATTTTGACATTTAGGTCACGAGAGTTTGATATTCAGCTCACGGCGTGTATGTGTGTATGTATCTTGAGCCGACCTGTTAAATGGGCCAAGTAAATTAAATATGTCTGAACACCAAATCTCAAGATGTTCAATCAACCCCAATTGACTTAATTAATTTTTATGTCTGAACATGATATAACATAGAAGTCAGATCAATTTAGATTTTTACGGAGCGCGCATAAAGCGGCCCGTTTCTCAACTTGTTTCATGCTACGTTAAGTATCTATAACCCCAGCTTAAGAAATAGTAAAAGATGAAGAAGATACACAAGGAAGTAGAAGTAAAAATATGAGTGTGTAGAAAACTAGGTACTACATAAACACCAAAGAAGCAGAAGGAAAATTAAGATAGTAGAAACATGAGGGAAAAGAAACAGCAAAAACAGCATCAAATAAGAAATAACAACAAGAAACAACAACAAGTTCAAATAACAACCAAGACAGAAACTTAACTGAAAATAATCAAACAAAAACAACAATCATTATCAATAGGGTTGCCAGATACCTTTCCCAAAAAAATCAGTACATTGTCTTCCACAAAAAAAAAAAAAACAATATATGCGGAGAAAATCATCTTTATTACTGGCATTTTGTTTTTGTTTCCGTATCGTTAACTGTCAATCATGTTTCTATGACTTTTAACGTTCGCGTTGCTTCCTCCTTCCTAATTGTTTCATGGTTATGCCGTAGTTCTGCTTACGAGCAAAACACCGATGAAATTCGGACACATTTTCGTCATCGGTGAGAGGTGGTTATGCTGAAATCGATGATTAGAGCGCGCATATACAACATAACACATTATTACCCCGAAACCTGGGCGTGCTGGGTGCTTGTTTCACCCAGAAAATTTGATCGATGTGAGTGCGAAAATTCTCTTACTCGTCGGGGTGCACAACGGCAATTACACGTTGCTCGTCGAGTATTGTCCTAAGCATAACCACGGCATTACAAACGTCAAATGAAAACAGTTGGAGAATTAAAAACAATGTCGGCTAAAATCAGTACAAATCAGTACAAAATCCAAAAAATCAGTATTTCTTAAGGTTTTTAAAACCATCAGTACGGAGCACGAAAAATCAGTATTGTACTGATCAAATCAGTACGTCTGGCAACCCTAATTATCAACAACAGCAACAAAAAAACAACGATAACAACAACAAATAGCAGCAACAAACAAAAGAAAAAACCGAAACTAAAATCCACCGGCCTAGAAGGTTAATAATAGCCAAAAAAAATCGTTCGCACAACAGTCGCGCTTGTGTCAGAAGGGACTAGTTCCCGAGCGTAACGGATTTATCCGGCAAAGAACTGTCACTTGCCCTCCGAAACCTTCGGGTGTGTCTTGGTGGCTAAAACAACAACAGCAACAGCAAACAATACCAACAACAACAAACAACGACAACAGCAGACAAGACCAACAAAATCTAATAACAACAATAACTACATTAAACAACCGCCTAACAAACAACAAGCAATTGCTAAAAACAACAACTACGAAAAAAAAAACCAACAACGAAAAATACAACAACAACAACAAACAACAACAACAACAACAACAAACAACAATAACAGCCTCGTAATTTGTATACCTACTGTATGTGTTGCATACAACTTTTCTATGAACACATTACATATTCCTTAACGTTTGCAAAAAAAATAAAAAAAAAAAAACAAGTAAGGAAGCCTAAGTTCGAGTGGAATCGATTAGATACTCAGCTGTATGTTTTCATTGTTTGTTTGCGTTTGATGGATTTTATATAAAGCGAGTGCTGCATAAAGTGGGCGTAGCCACGCCCATTTTCAAAATTTTTATCAGTCATCCAACCAAGCATATGAATATTATTCTTTGTGCAAAATTCCATTCCTTTATGACTTCTAGCTACAAAGATGTTACGTTACAAATTTCCAAAGCGTGTTCCAGAAATATCTTTGCTAAAAAGTAGGCGTGGTCATAAACCGATTTCAATAAATTTTTGCGTGTCTATTAATACAAGTTATAAAAGTGTATAAACCAAGTTTCATCATAATATCTCAATTATTTGTCGAGTTATGGGCTCCGAAATTTCGTAGATTCATTTGTCTAAAAGGGGACGGTGCCACGCCCATTTTCAAAAATTTTTCTATTTTTTGTTTCCGGTCTATTGTAGAAATCATACCACAAAATTTCAATGAATTATCTTTATATTTGACAAGGATATCGCTTAAAATGTGTTTATTAGGTCACCTTATAAGACCCATATATAAAAGTGGGCGTGGTCGTCAACCGATTTTGGCAATTTTTCGTCAAAACATTTGTCTACGTAAGTATATCACGCGTACCGAATTTCATCGATATATCTTCTACGGTTTCTGAGTTATGACTCATAAAACTTTCAATGTTTGCCCCTTAATAAGTGGGCGTGGTACCGCCCATTTTCCAAAATTTTTGTGTTTTTTGTTTTATGTCCATAGTTGGACTCACGCGACAAAATTTCAATGATAGATCTTTATATTTGACAGAGATATCGCTTAAAATGTTTTTATTAGGTCACTTTATAAGACCCATATATAAAAGTGGGCGTGGCCGTCAACCGATTTTAACTATTTTCCGTCCAAACGTTTGCCTAAGTAAGTAAATCACCCGTACCAAATTTCATCGATATATCTTCAATGGTTTCTGAGTTATGACATATAAAACTTTCAAGGTTAGACCCTTAATAAGTGGGCGTGGCACCGCCCATTTTGCAAAATTTCATCAAATTTCTTCCTAGGGGCCTGAGCTCAACACGTGGGTAAAAGTTCATCGCTCCAGCTATATTAGTGACTGAGATACCAAATTTCCGATTTTTTCTATATAGGAAAAGTGGGCGTGGTCATGGTCCGATTTCGTCAATTTTCAATACCAACCGTCCCAGTCCCGATAACAACTTGCATTTCAAATTTCATCAAAATATCTCAATTTTTGCACGAGTTAGAGTGTTTACAGACGGACGGACGGACGGACGGACGGACGGACATGGCTGAATCGATTTCTCTTTTCACCCTGATCATTTTGATATATATAAGTCTATACCTATCTCGATTATTTCATTCTGTTACAATCCACCGTTATGTGATTAAAACTATAATACTCTGTGTACTACTACAGCTGAGTATAATAAAAACGTGCTGCAACATGTGTGTACAAATGCCAACAACCCTGCTATTATTTTACTTACAATTCATGCATAAATACGTTTGTTTGTACATATGTACATATGTATGTATGTATTTCCCGTAGAAGTTTTTTTGGTGGTTGACGCGCATTGATTTTTTGTATTTAAGTAATTAGGCGCTCAGAAGTTTTGGCAAATCGCTCGCTATGCCGGCAACCACTTGAAATCGACAAAACGTTGCGACGCAGTTAAACTTCGAAAGCAGTTAGAAATTGTCTAACAACCCTAAAAAGATGCATTGCACTTACATACATATGTATGTACATATATTAATATGCTTTCATGTCTGACTATTTTCGCAATAATAAATGACAAATATCTTTGCGATTTGCAATAACCCTGTAGCGAAAATCTCTAGTTCCGAACTAGGCCGCTTCTAGTGCATTTTTCGCCACTACTAGTGCGAGCTAAATATCTTTTGCATGTTATGAACTGGCGAATTTGACACGGCGATGTCCTAGGCGGTGTCAATTGTCCCTCTCTGCACTACATTTTCGATAGTTCCGAACTAGTACTAAATTCTACAGTTTACACTAGTTCGTTTATTGGCACAATTTCGATAGTTCTGAACTAGCTACAAGTACCTATAAATTCTACAGTTTTACATCTGCCGCTTAAGTGCAGTATTTGACACACTTCATGCAAGTGGCACGATGGCCGACTGGCTAACGCATGTGCCTCTCAATCCGAGGGGCGTGGGTTCGAATCCTGTCGGTGACAAGGCGGATGATAATTTTTTTTTTTTATTTTTTTTAACTAATATTTTTTTCTTTATTTATTTAAAAAAAAAATTACAATAATATTTAAAAAGTAATAAAATAAAACTAGCCGGACCCGTGCGCATCTTGCGCAAAAAATAACAAAACATACGTGGCGCCAGTCGGTATGGTTTGTGCTGTCACGCCCATTTTAAAAAACTTATTATTTATTTGGTTTGGTGGACCTTATGGAACTTTCAATGAATTACCTAGATATATGTTTGACAAAGATATCGCATAAAATGTTTTTATTATTCCTATATAGGTATGTGCAATATATTTTTATATATTTTATATATATTTTTATGTGCGTATGTGGTTCTTGCCGACTTGGGTAATTTTTTTCCACACGTTTGCCTTGGCTTAATCGATTTATCTGCTACAGTTCTTGAGTTTTTACTTATAAATCTTTGAAAATTTGCTCCTCTTGGCCCATTTTTCAAAATTTCAGCACGTTTCCTCATAACGGCATAACGTCATTTCATCACTCGGGCTTTATTAGTGACTGAATTATCATGTTTTACGTGTTTTTCGAAATACACACATATGCCTTATTTTCAACCCCAACTTTCTCTGTTCGCATTAGAATCTGTGTACTAAATTTCATTAAAATATTTCTATTTTTGCGCAAGTTAGAGTGTATACGGCCGGACGGACGGACATGGTTCAAACATTTTTTTTCATTCTGATCGTTTTGATATACTCGTATATATTAAGGTGGAGTGAAATTTTTTTTTGGAAACTCAATTTGTTCCAAAGCCAGAACGGCACCTTTCTAGCCCAGAAATAAGCCTGTAAAATTTTATTGACCTACTCGCATGTTTGGAGGTGCCCCCAGCCCCACAAAGTTGAAAAAAATAGCACGATCTGGTACAAATGTGAAATTTCAAAAATTATGAAATCAAAAAAAAACGAAGTATGAGGATTGATAAACAGCCTAAGTTGATTATTAAAGTGAATTTTTTTTTTTTTGGAAACAACAACAACAAAAGTTATTAAAGGTCAAAATTTATATTATGCATTTTTTAAATTGCAATTACTTAAAAACTACTTAACCGATTTCGAATATTTTTATACCATTCGATAGGTATTTTAATTCCCTTTAATTTGATATACATTTTATGTGGGTTCCATAACACTCCCCGCTGCGGGGGTCAACCCCCCTTTTACCCCCCTTACTTTTCATATAAAGTACCACGCCCAATAAAACACCGTTTCGCATGCATAGCTAATTAATACCTTTAAAACGATGCCTTACTTATTAATTTTGGTAAATTATGTGAGCAGAAAAAGGGATATTTATAAAACACCAATTAGAAATAATATATATATGATATGATAAGCCTGAGGGATCGGAAAAGCATAATTAGGGGAACATTTCATTTCATACAAGATGCAAATAGAAAACTCTTTATATGAAATGCTTGACTAAACATCTGAGAATTGCAGAAATATACAAAACCGACGGCTATTGAACGAACGAAAAATTTTCATAGAATTTTTGTCACTTCGAAATTGCACACAAATCAAAGTGTGTCTTATAATGGTCACTCAATTCACTCCTTCTGAACTGGTGAGGGTCTAACTACTATTGATCTAGTTCTCCTTTGACACCTTTTCGCTAGTTCGGAACTAGAAATTTTGCTCACTAGTTATTCAGTTCCCTGCAGGGAATAGACAACAAAAGACCACATACATATGTATGTATGTACATGCAGTCGCTCATGTACCTAGCTAAAAATTGGCATATGTATATCTGTTAGATATGCGTCAGATATGGGCGATTCCAGAATGGCGAACGTGACTGTGATTGCGGCCAAAAATAAATTCAAAATTAAAGTATGCATTAGTAAAACCGTTTTTAATAGAGATCAACGGATACATATGTACATACATATATCAAATTGTAATAAAGATATTCGAAGGAACTTCAACGATATTTTCAAGAGTAATGATTTTGCTTTCAACCGAATCGAATTTGCGTGGAAAGTAATTATATAAAAGATATTAAATTAAGCAGTGAATAGAGCCAAAAAAAGAAAAACGCATTTTTTGCCTATTTGGACATGCATATCTAATTATGGGTACGTTCGCGACGGCAATCAGAACCGCAGTGTTGCAAGTATCACGTTTTTCGCGTGTTTGTGGCAACACCTGCAAAAGTCAAACGTTCGTTTGACACATCAACCGTGCAGTTTGTTTGAATAATCGGCAACAGAAAATTTGTGTCTGCAATTTTTGCTTTAAAAAATGGAAAGATAAGGGTAAGCATGATTGCTATATATTTAATGGAATGTGCAATCATGTAATTTTAATAACACAAATTAATTGCAAATACTTTTAATAATGCTGTTATAGCAATATATCAGCTGAGTATCAGCAGGCAAGTGCAAAATAAGCAACGGGGTTGCTGTACTGCTGCAATTCATGAACGACCTTATCTCAGAAAATATCTGAAAATTATGACAACAGATGCAGATTGCCGCTTTACCAAAATTATTACTAGGGCATGGAAATCTATGCAAATACATGTTTTTCTTAGATTTAGGTAGAGCAAAATAAATAAACAATCTTTGCGAATCGTGAAATTGTCTTAAAAATGGCATTCAAATGTTTTTGCATATTTTGCATATTTTGGTCATATATGCATATTTTTACATATTTTGCGTTGTTTGCATTTTTTAAACGGTTTTATTTAGCTTAAACCTGTTTGTTTTATTATTTATTATTTATTCTTGGGTCAAATTTAGTAGTTCAAATTTCACCCTCTTCCTGTCAACCGATTAATCTGAAATTTTGCACGCATGTATAACCCCGATGACAATGCAATATTATGAAAAAAAAATTCCGATAGGTGGCGCGTGGGTCGCTATATTTACAAAAATCGCATTTATGGTCCTATTTGGCTGAAATTCGGAACATGTATTACTACCTTGAAAAGAAATATTTTCTTAAAAAAAAATTCCGCTAGGTGGCGCGTGGGTCGCTATATTTACAAAAATCGCATTTATGGTCCGATTTGGCTGAAATTCGGAACATGTATTACTACCTTGAAAAGAAATATTTTCTTAAAAAAAAAATTCCGCTAGGTGGCGCGTGGGTCGCTATATTTACAAAAATCGCATTTATGGTCCGATTTGGCTGAAATTCGGAACATGTATTACTACCTTGAAAAGAAATATTTTCTTAAAAAAAAAAATTCCGCTAGGTGGCGCGTGGGTCGCTATATTTACAAAAATCGCATTTATGGTCCGATTTGGCTGAAATTCGGAACATGTATTACTACCTTGAAAGGAAATATTTTCCTAAAAAAAACTTCCGATAGGTGGCGCGTGGGTCGCTATAGAGGCGTTGGACTGCAATAAACTAACGGGCAAGAAACCTTGCAATAATGAAGCACTAAATGAATTAAACAGGATGCGAAATAAAAACTAAAAACTAGAAAATAAAAATAGGTAAAAAAACTTTTTAAGTTAACGGTTTTATGTTATACATACAGTGCAATGTTTAAGATAAATGTACTAAAAACCAAAAAATAATAAAATAGATACAGTCGTGGGAATTATAAACATTTGCATAGACTAGACTAAAATAAAACCGGGGGGCACGTCAATTGTCTACAAATTATCGACTTAATGTGCGATAGAAGAATCGTTTAATTCGTCGTTAGGCAGTTGGCCCGCAGACGGTGAGGAAAATACTTACTATTTTCTTGCTCATGGAAATTCCAATAGTTATACACTCCATGTTAATAAAAGAGATGTTGCAACTAGTTTATCGTTGGACATTCACACGAGGAATCGTTTCACTGCTCGTAGTTTGTCTTTAATCGACAAAACATATGATAAAAGTACTACTCGCTCACCACTATGAAACCCTAAAACTCGCTTATAATCGAGCTTGCTAGCTTTTTTCCACATTCTAGCCCTACTTATCACACGTCCATCGTTGTCGGTTGAACAACTGCCTAATTATAGTGTAACATTACAAAACAAACATTTTAATCAACGATTGTAGACAATTGACGTGCCCCACGGTTTTATTTTAGTCTAGTCTATGCAAATGTTTATAATTCCCACGACTGTATCTATTTTATTATTTTTTGGTTTTTAGTACATTTATCTTAAACATTGCAATGTATGTATAACATAAAACCGTTTAACTTAAAAAGTTTTTTTACCTATTTTTTTATTACATATTTCGCATTATATTGCCTATTTTTGTAATTTGCTAGTTGACAGTTTTATACAAACGAAATTCATGCATAACCGCCATCTGACGACGAATAGATTTCCGTGTAGAATTTTCGATACGGTGCATACCTGTCGACAAAGAGCCGTTTTCAAACATGCTCCTATTACCTCTGTGGATGTAGAACGTTCGTTTTCTATGTATAAGAGCTTTTTTCGACCGAATCGGCAAAGTTTTCTTTTTGAGAATTTGAAAAAATTATTTCATTGTGTACGCTAATGAATCGTTAAATAAGGATTAACCTTTGCAAATTATGAAATGTTCAAGACTGAATTTATGTATCTATAAAAACATACATACATATGTATAAACGCACAACGTAAGAGCAAAATTGAATTAAAAAATGTTTGTACCTAATTTATTTAACTTACAATAGACATAGTCAATAAACATGAATTATCTAAAGTTGAAAAAATTTGAATTAATGCATTTTTTTTTTATTTTTCATGCATATTTCTCAGTTTTTGTTGCATTTTTTATGCGCATAATTTTTATTTATTAGTACATGAAATTCCATGCCCTAATGATTACTGTAATTGATTTGTGTATGTACATATATTTAAAAGATGTGTGCACTAAGCACAGCATTTTAGCTATAATAGTTAAGAAAATGCTGAAATTTCCAAAATACCGTTATGTGGGAGGTGGGCGTATTTGTGGGTAGACTTTGTTGCGCTTTTATATGTTTTTTCATTAAAACACTTGTCCTTTTAATTTTATAATTTTTTTTTTTTTATTTATTGTTGTCATTTGTCTCATATTAGTGCATACAAATAAGAAAAAGAACACTACTCTTTTAAAATTATTTTTGTTTGTTCTCGTTATAAATCGCTTGTGATATACACACATACGTATATACTACTTTAATTTAATTACATATATGTAAATAAGTATGTATGTACAAATGTATGCACTTGCTGAGTTATACATATGTACATTAGAACAAAACTACAACTAATTAAATATGTTTATGTATGTGTGTATTAGCATATATTTAAATATACATATATAGATGATAAATAGCGCATATTTTTTATATATTTTGAGTGTGTGGGTGTGTAATTTTTTTTTATCTTATTTTTATTTTATTTTATTTTATTTTTTTATTTTATTTAATTTTATTTTTTATTAATTTTATTTTATTTTATTTTATTTTATTTTATTTTTTTATTAAATTTAATTTAATTTAATTTTATTTTTTATTGATTTTATTTTATTTTATTTTATATTATTTTTTTATTTAATTTAATTTTATTTTTTATTAATTTTATTTTATTTTATTTTATATTATTTTATTTTATTTTATTTTATTTTATTTTACTTTATTTTACTTTATTTTATTTTATTTTATTTTACTTTATTTTACTTTATTTTATTTTATTTTATTTTATTTTAATTTAATTGTTGAATTATTGTGTAGGTACACAGAAGATTTTTAATTAATTTTATTTGGCGAAAAGCGAACAAGTTCAAGACTACGTATTACCAGCGATGGTAGAAATGATAGCTATTTCGAAGAAAACCAATTCTTCATCATCAGATTTCTTTTCGGGATCAAGCCGGGAATCGAACTTAGACCCACCGTGAGAAGGTGTTAATGTTAGCGACTTTTTGTCGCTTTTCTTTTGCCACCTTTGCTCGCTCAACATTGTTATTGTATTTTTATGTACACATGATTTTCATGAGATAACACAAACTTGTTGAGTACTTTTAGGCGGTCTATGCTTCGGTTAGCCGGAAGTAATGTGCATTTGCAACACCCTGCCTTTCTATTTTAATTTAATTGTTGAATGATTGTTCAACTGCGTATCAGGCCGTGTTTGGGTGAGTGGGTTAGCGCGTCGCTAACATTAACACCTTCTCACGGTGGGTCTCAGTTCGATTCCCGGCTTGATCCCGAAAAGAAATCTGATGATGAAGAATTGGTTTTCTTCGAAATAGCTATCATTTCTACCATCGCTGGTAATACGTAGTCTTGAACTTGTTAGCTTTTCGCCAAATAAAATTATTTTATTTTATTTTATTTTATTTTATATTATTTTATTTTATTTTATTTTATTTTATTTTATTTTATTTTATTTAATTTAATTTAATTTAGTTTAATTTAATTTAATTTAATTTAATTTAATTTAATTTAATTTAATTTAATTTAATTTAATTTAATTTAATTTAATTTAATTTAATTTAATTTAATTTAATTTAATTTAATTTAATTTAATTTAATTTAATTTAATTTAATTTAATTTAATTTAATTTAATTTAATTTAATTTAATTTAGTTTAATTTAATTTAATTTAATTTAATTTAATTTAATTTAATTTAATTTAATTTAATTTAATTTAATTTAATTTAGTTTAATTTAATTTAATTTAATTTAATTTAATTTAATTTTATTTTATTTTATTTTAATTTATTTTATTTTATTTTATTTTATTTTATTTAATTTAATTTAATTTTATTTTCGTTTATTTTATTTTATTTTATTTTATTTTATATTATTTTATTTTGTTTAATTTTATTTAATTTTATTTTATTTTATTTTATTTTATTCTTTATTTATTTTATTTTATTTTATTTTATTTTATTTTATTTTATTTTATTTTATTTTTATTTTTTATAGTAATAAAACTTTGCTAATATTATTATATATTTTTTGGTATTTTATGTCTTTGTATATTATATATGTAAGTATATACATATGTATATCTAAATTAATGACATGTCATATTATGTTAAAAGCCAAACGCAAAACGGTCGTAAGTTTGCACAGTGTCAGCCTTTGTAGCTAATTTTTAGCTCAACTGTGTCAAGTTGCATTTTTCAGCGCGAAAATGTGCTGCAGCAGCTCTTTGCATTGTTCTATTTGAACGCTGCTCTCAGGCGCAAAATTTCTAAATAAAACGCAGACATGCCTTTTTTAACAAAAAAAAAACATGTTTATTGCTATAAATTAATACTTAAAATAAATAAAAGCATGCATATATGTTTATGTGTTTTTTTATTTTATATTTTACAATAACTCATTTATTTATTTATTTATTGATTTTTTTACATTCAAACATCTTTCATATAAATATTGCATAGGTACTATTTTCTATGCTCCTTATATTTTTAATTTAATTAAAATTTCTTTGTTCATTTAAAAAGCTCTTTGATTAAAAAATACTTGAAAACTTAAAAAGCTTTTGCGCTTAAAAAAAAAAAAACAACTAGATAAAAAATATATATAAAATAATAAAAAAAAAAATTAAACAAAAAATAAAAAGAAAATTAAATAAAAAATAAAAATTAAAAATATAAAAAAAATATAAAATTTACTTTAAACATTTAATTTAAAAATTAATATTTTAAACAATTATGCTTTTGTTTTGGTTTATACAAAATATTTAGTAGTACATTATGTATTTAAATATACAAAAAAAGTAATGCAAGGTAATTGTTGAATTCTTGTGGTCTTCTTTTTTTTTTTCTTAATTTTTATATAGGGCTAAAAAATATAAAACACATTTTAGGTATGTCAGTGAAACGATGATTTGTGATTTCATTATTTTAATTTTTATTGTAATCTTTTCCGCCAATGACGGATGCATCCGTCAAAGGACTGTCACTACCGTACCGTTCAGCAAAACCTTCGGGGAGTATCTAGGTGGTTATACTAAAAGGAGACCTCTAGAGGTTGAAGAGAATGAGTTGTCATGTTTTGGGGTTTCTTCAACGATTGGCGCGTGCTTTATTGCAGACAACCATTCATTCACGTTAGACGTTTGAGCGCCAATTAGGAAGAAGAATAAGATCCATATTTGTGCTGCGTAATATGAAGAATAAAATATTTAAACTAAAAATGTTTATAAAAAGTTTTATAAAAATATAAAATTAAACATTTATGTTGATAACAAATAAATAGTTGGTAAAATTTATGCAACAAAGCAGTTTTTGTGTTACTTTGATTATTTTAAATTTTGCATTTGTTAAATCGCTAGCTTAGAGTGCAAACTGTGTAAGTCCATTTTTATGAAAAAGTGTATTTTTATGTAGAACGCTAGAAAAATCAAATACGCACCACGTTAACCAAGTCTGTCATTCTTGTCATATTTGTACTCGTTGTTATTCAGTGATACGCAAATTGTGTAAGTCCAAAAAACGAAGAAAATTGTGTAAGTTCAAAATTTTATATGAAGAGAAATTTTTTTTCATTTCGAATTTTTTTATTTTTTGTTTTTTGTCTCTCCTACAAAGTTTGAAAAAAGGACTTACACAATTTGTACTCTAAGCTAGCGATATTTCTACTCGTTGTTATTCAGTGATACGCAAATTGTGTAAGTCCAAAAAACGAAGTCCAAAATATTTACATGAATCGAAAATTTTCATTTTGAATTTTTTTTATTTTTTGTTTTTTGTCTCTCCTAGAAAGTTTGAAAAAAGGACTTACACTATTTGCTCTCTAAGGTAGCGAAATGCAATATTTTTATGCTTTTCTTTACAATTATTATTTTTTTAATTTAATTTAATTTTATTTAATTTTTTATTTTGTATTATTTTTATTTTATTTTATTTTATTTTATTTTATTTTATTTTATTTTGTTTTACTTTCATTTATTTAGTTTATTTTATTTTATTTTATTTTATTTTATTTTATTTTATTTTATTTTATTTTATTTTATTTTATTTTATTTTATTTTATTTTATTTTATTTTATTTTATTTCTTTTATTTTATATTATTTTATTTTATTTTAATTCATTTTATTTAAAAAATTTTAAATTTAATTTTTCATATTTTTTCATAAAAAAACAGACCAAAAAGCGCTGATTTAGTATAAAAAAAAAAATATTTAACAAAAGCATATTTTACCGTTTCACAGCAAAATGAAGAAGATAATAAAATACGAATTAATATTATAGCGATACAGAAAACATCTATTAAACGAGTTAAGCTTGCAAATAAGAAGCTTTCGCACTTTAAAGTACATACATACGAACATACTTAAATTTTCCTTAACCTGTTAACAACTATTGAAAGCTCTCTGCTTATTTTATTATTAATTTAATTTTTAAATATTTTATATGCACTATTTTATGCTTTCTAGCCCACTGTGCAATATTCTAATTTTTCATGCTTGGCTGCCGCGCTTGTACGCTGCTGCGCTGCTTACCACAAGCCAAGTGTGTGTGAATACAATAATTTAAACAATTTTAATAATACAAATTTATGCTTAACCCACTAACAACCGTGTGTGTCACATAATATACACTAATTGAATTGGTTTCAACTTTACTGCGCTTGCTGTTGTTGTGCCCCAGCGCCGGCCAAATTCGCTTGCTGTTGCTGTTGTTGTTGCTGCTGTTGTTGTTGCTGCTGATGCTGTTGCTGTGTTTCATAGCGTTGCCGCAGTGCGGTTAATGCGCTCAACAGCCGACTATTGGCCGCATCAAGCGCGGCAATTTGCTGGCCCTGCTCCTCGATGACGCGCTGTTTGTGCGACAGCGCCAAGGACATTTTCAGCTGTTCGCGACGCAACTCCTCCTCCATGGTGATGAGCCTGAAATAAACCAAAAATAAGAAAATTCCGCCGCTGCGACGCACGCCGCTTAACCCCCGCCACTCACCTATCGATAATACTGCGCATTGTCGACTCCGATTGCATACTCAAATTGCTTATGCCACTGCCGCCGCTACCGCCACCACCACCATTGCCGCCACCGCTGTTATGTCGATTGAACCCGAACAGTTCATCGCTAGAGTCGCGCAGCTCTGCTTCATCGCGATCGAGCGTGTGACGCAACGTGTCCAGCGTCTCTTGCAGCAGCTGAATTTCGCCATTTTGATCGAAGCTGCCGCCGCTTTTGGCGCTGCCAGCGCTACCGCCTGTGCTGCTGTTACCAGCTGCCGCCGTGAGCATGTGTTGCTGCAGCTGCAGTTGCTGATGATGATTGTTGCCGGCGGCTGTTGTGTTGTTGTGCGCGCGCGGCTGACGACGACGCTTGCCCTCGTGCGGTGCGCAGTGGCCTTCCGTGTCTGTCGAGCTGTCCGACAGCGTGCGCGCCGAATCCAAGCTCAGGCGCCGCTGATAACGTCCACCGCCACCAACATTGGCGCCCAAAGAGCTGCCTGTTTTACCAAAACCGACGCCGCCGCTATTGCCATACAATCCGACGCTGTTTGCATTCGTTGCAGCCGCTACCGCTGCCGCAGGCATATAACTGCCGCTGCTGCCGCCGACGCCGTTCAATGGCGCATAAATCTCATCGCGTTTGTATTGCGGATTAGTGCGCGGCATGCGTGCGCCACTTGCCGACGATTGTATTGAGACGGGCCCCAAGCCAGTGTTGGCGCCGGAGGATGATGAGCTGCTGCCGCCGCTAAGCGAACGTTGCGCTTCGATGTGACCATGCGAGGGGGATTTCATTATTTTCGAGTTGCCGTAACTACGGAAATTCATGTCTGCGGAGAGGCGCTCCTCGGAGGAGGAAGGCGTTAGCGTGCCACCGTTGTTGAGTAAAGCAGCGCGCGCTGCAACTATACCGCCTCCAAGTGGTTTGGTACGTTGCGCGCCGCCACCTATTGATGACGACGATGCGGAGCCAAAGAGTTGCTGATGCGCGGTTTGTTGTTGACTTGGGCCGTGAAAGCCGCTGCTGTAGTTGACGCGCTGATGATGATGATGGTGGTGATGATGAGCGCCACCGGCCGATTGCTGCTGCTGCTGCTGCAGTTGGTAAGAGGGATTTTTGAATGCCAGCGGCGTATTGCTGCTATTACTTTTATGCTGCGCCTGCTGTTGCTGCTGCTGCTGCTCAATGGGACTCGACGACTGCGATGGCGGATTTGTTGCTATGCTCTGATAGCCCGATGAGCAGTGACTATTCTTTGCAGAAAGCTGCTCGCGCGCGCTCTTCTGCTGCGCGCCACCAGCAGCCGAGGCTGCCGATACAACTTCACCCACCACTGCATGCTCCTCGGCGTACTTGAACAGATCATCCAAGTCCTCCAGATTCATTGGCATGTTGGGATGCGGATTTGAATCGCGCGCCGCATGTGCTGCTGCCGCCGGTGGTCTTTGGTAGGCGGGCAGCTGTTTGTGACCGTGATTGTGTCCATGTGCGTGTCCGCTATGATCGGGTATGCCCAAATTCAGCTTGCTTGGCGTACGCTCCGTCAGCACCAGACTGGCATTTGAATTGTGCAATTTCTGCCGCTGTGACTGCTGCGCTTGCGCTTGTTGTTGCTGCAGCAATGCGGAATTATTGCTTTTGAGCAGCGGCGTTGGTGATTTGCGCAC
The DNA here is from genome assembly GCA_960531455.1 of Urophora cardui. Taxonomy (NCBI): domain Eukaryota; kingdom Metazoa; phylum Arthropoda; class Insecta; order Diptera; family Tephritidae; genus Urophora; species Urophora cardui. Next base: position 19,717,022 of record OY482671.1, on the reverse strand, counting down.
AAAAGCGCTGCTCGTATCCAAGCCGGATATTTGTATGAATTCGCCATTCGCCAGCTCATCGTAGTTGTTGTTGTTGTTTGTGCTGGCATTTTGTCCGCGCGGCAAAGTGCTAGCGCGCAGCATGCCATCGCTGCCGCTCTCATTGCCATTGTGACTGCTCAGATTGCCGCTGCTCGCCAACGACGACGACATATTGCCATTGCTGTTCACGTTGTTGCACGCCATCAGGCCGTAATAGTGCGCATTGCCGCCGGCGCCGCCACCACCACCACCACCGCCAATCAACAAACGTTCCATTGTATTGTTAGCGCTTGCGGCAGGTGCGGGCGGACAGTGATGCTGCACATTGGCGGCAATGAGCAGATTGTGACTGCTGCCGCCGCCGCCGTTTATGCTCGAAGAAGCCAGCGAGCTTTGCGATTGCGCATGCTGCAGCTGCGTGCTCATATAGCCGCCGCCTGCAATGGAGCTCTGCGAATTTGAGTGACGCTTATCCAAAGCGCTATTGCTGCCCATTGCTGAATGTTGTTGCAGCTGCTGCTGCTGCTGCTGCTGCTGCTGCTGCTGCATGAGCTGATGTGCGTGCGCATGTGCTTGTTGTTGCTGGTGTTGCTGATGCTGCTGCAGCAGCGCATTCACTGTGGGATCATTATAGCGAAAAATATTCTTCTCCAACGAGCTGGGCGTTAAAACGCCGCGCATTATGCCACGTTCCGCCGCCAGCGGCTTGGTAACGACCGCGTGCTGTGGCTGCGCTAGCTGCGCTTGATGTTGTATTTGCGCCGCGGCAGCATGCTGCTGCTGCTGCTGGTGCTGCAAATGCATAGCGTGCATATCCTCGGGATTGCGATTCTCTTGATTCTCGGTCGGCAGCATATGCGGCATATGCTGCATAAAATTATTACTCTCTTTGGCTTTGCTGATCTCATCCAAGATGTGCTGCAGCGGATCGAGTTCGTGTTGACGCGCTTCCGGCAGTTTGCTGATGCTTTCGTTGAGTAGCGTATGCAAAATGGAAAGCTGCTTACCCTGATCTATGTAGCCGGCCCAATCGAGTATGGATTCGGGTGGCGCATGCTCCGGGCGCGTAGAGATCTGCTGCAGAAACTCCTTCATGCGTGGCGCCTCTTGTTCGAGGAAATCATTGAGAAATTCCATGAAACTCTCCTTGCCCTGGAAGCGAGTGAAATTCGCAAGCGTTTGCAAAGTTTTAGCGACCAGCGTTAGATTGCGTGTAGCGCGCGCCGAAGGCAATTCTGCGTTGGAGAAGTAAAAAAGAAACAGAGTGAGAAAGAAAGTTTAAAAGAAATGTCAATTAACAAAATTATTCATCAACTCACCATTTGTAATATTAAACAAGCTCGGCGACAATATTGCCGGACATAAGAAGCGCAGAAATATCGACGCCGATATCAAATTATCCGCCATATCCAGCCTGCCCAACTGCTGAAGCCGCTCTCTGAAGGTGGCAAAGCACGATCTCAACTGTTGCGGAAAATGTTTATGCGATTCGTAAATGCACTGCCAAGCGCTACGCACTGCCGCGCGCAGCGACGCCTGTTGCCTTTGCAGCGAACCGCTCGCCTTGGTGGGATCCACTTCACAATCGCGATCCGTTTGTATGATTTCATTGATGGGCGCCGACAAAGTATCCTGCAAATATTGCTCACCCGTCAACTTCAGAAAAGCTTCCATGCTCTTGGTGGCCAACGAATTGCCGCGAAAAGTGAGGCGCTGATCGCCAACGCGCAGCAGATCTAAAGCCACCACATCGGTAAGGAAAGCGCCTGCTAAACCCTGCGCATGCATAAGCAACACCAACGCCTGTCCGATGTCCTCTTTGGCCTTGACGCCAATCACTGGCTCAAGCGTTTCACAAACGCGCTTATAATTGCATTTCAAATATTCCAGAAAATCAGCGTAGACATTTATGGGTAGCACATCGGTGCTTTGGAAGCGACATTTAATGCGTAGCGTTGGCGTCACTTCCTTTCCATTGCGATTCAAACTGTCGCCGCCGCTGCTTTTCTCGCTCAATATCGGATACCAATCTTCGGAGAAAATGCGCGAAGTCACTTCGTGTATTGGTATCTTAACCGACCCAACAAATGTGTGCTTGTCGCGTTTCTTCTTCTTCTCAACTTCGCGAAACACATTGACGGTGATCACATTGATGTCGGGCACATCGGGAAAATCGAAATATTCACCCCAAAAGAGCAAATCGGTTTGTAGCTTGACGCTTGTGCGACCATACAATGCCTTATCCAAATGCAGTTCACAGAAATATTTCTTCTTTGGTGGTAAATTTTTGGCTTCGTAAATCCACATTTTCAACGAGTTGTCGGTGTGTCGTGTGTGTTCGGCATTCGGTGATATCGATTTGCGTAGCGAGTATATCCAGAGATCACGTTCTTGACGCGAACCGCACGAATAGTAACGTTCGCCGCGTGGTCCGCCGCGCACTTGAAAGCAATGACGGCGACCGAGCACGGATTGATGAACGGGCGCAACGCCAACAGCGCCGGTGCAGGAGAGATCTGTGTATGGGAGGGAGGGAAGAGTGAAAGAAATTTTAGAGTTAAGAGTGTGTTATGAGTAGAGAGAACGAGAGCATGAGCGCAAAGCTAACTCACCGATCGACGACATAACGGCATGACTGGAGAGTAAACTCTCATGTGAACGCGAGCCGCGCAAGCCGCCCGAGCCTCTTTTGGTGCGTTCCAATTTGGTTACAGATTTTGTACGTTTTAGGGGATTTGATCTGCAAAGAAAGAGAGAAGAAAATTAATAAGATCAATGAAAGTTAATAGTTAAAGGAAATTAAAGCTAAGAATAGATACGGAAATGAATTTCTAATCTTTATTTCGACGGCTGGGAATAAGATCGCCCTATTCAAAAAATTATTTGAATAACGTCCTATTTCAGATTTTGCTTCCATATATATTTCTCTGAAATAGGGCATTTTTGAATAATTGTCTGAAATAGGACGTTATTGAAACAAATTCTGAAATAGGGCGTTTTTGAAGCCAAATCTGAAATAGGACGTTATTCAAACAATTTTTGGAATAGGGCGATCTTATTCTCAGCCGTCGATTTCTAATAAGGAGATAAATATCAGAAATAACTTGAAGACAACTTCTGATTGGCAACAAATGGAAAAAAATGAAGAAACTCTTATATTTTATTCTCAGAACTGCTCAGTTTTGAAATAGTAATGGTAATAGGTAGCAATCACGAACGACTTCTTTGCTAGGACAGACAAATTTATGAACTGAGAAAGAAGTCTCGGCTAGCAACCTGCGAGATCTTAAAACAACATCGCCGCATGCAGCTTAGAATCTTGCGGGCATCAGAGAGCGTTTGCAGATGCTCTGCCTAATGCACCAAAAATCTAGCGCCTCTCCATTTTCTCAGATCTGTCACAGTTTTTGCAGTGAACTGTTAGAAAACAAGCAGATGAGATGGCGCTTGGAGTATTCGAGAGGAAAGTTCTTCGGAGGATTTATGGACCTTTGCGCGTTGGTGAGGGCGAGTATCGACGGAGATTTAACAATGAGCTGAACGAGCTGTACGCAGACATCGACATTGTTCAGCGAATAAAGATCCAGCGCATCCGCTGGGCAGGTCATATCGTGAGAATGGATGAAGCTACTCCGGCCAAGAAAGTATCTCTTTCGAAAACCGCTGAACGCTGAAGAAAGGGGAGACCTCCACTGCGTTGGGAAGATCAGGTGGACAGTGATGCTGACTCCTAGGTATTCCCAAATGGCGCCACGGTGCACGAAACAGAAATAGCTGGCATACTATGTTAGACTCGGCTAAAATCGTCTAGACGGTTACGTGCCAATTAAGTAAGTTAGAAAATAATTACGAATTTTCAATTTGCTTTGTGGGAGGTTGACTAACTTCCTTAAGCTTCAAGCGCATTTAATTGCCAAGAGAAATTTCGTCAAGCAGACTTTCGGCGATATTCCCCCCTGGGCTTCTGTTTTTTTTTTAAGGGAGACCGGGCTCTACCTCTAGTAAAAGCTCAGGTTCAATGTGTATATCAGCTGCTGCTTCCGCATAATCACTTCTACAACATATTGCTCACACTACCCACTGCCTCACACACAAGAATCCACGCTAGAAGTATAAGCCACTAAATACAACGAGAAATCACAAAGGTCAGTCAAATCTGGGACGCTTCTAGAGTTTAGGAAGTCGTGGCCACATTGCTTTAGAAATATTTTGAAAATCAAAAAGAAGTAGGTAGAGCGAGAGAGAGTCTCACATTTTTTTTGTTTGTAAGCTCGAATGTTTGTACGGGCATTTGAACAACAAACGGGCTTCAAACAAAAACGATCAGATCGAATTGCTCGATACCCGGGTATCTAGAGCCCTAAGAGAGACTCGTATACACGGTAAAAATTCATTTCATATTAATGTTTCTGCAAATTTAAATTTGAATAATGTCCAAACACATTAGACATGCAACATTGCAGCCACACCTGCTATTTGCTGCTTAAAACACCCAAGGGCAGCCTTAGATGCAGCTGATATAAAATTGACTTAAGCAAACCACGTGCCAAAACAAGCAAACAAGCATGCACAAGTCAGTTTAGTATGCAAAACTTATGCAAATTGGCAACACTGGCACAGCCTTTATTCCGGCTTCCGTGCGCTCACTGCCGCTAGCCGACTTGCTGCTTTATCGCTGCTGTGTTACATCGATTGACCGACAGCTGGGGATTGTTGTGAGCTCGTCATATACACAAATCGCTTTTGTCTACTCTCTGGGGGAGTTACGTGTTTAAGGTTGATGTTTGAAAATTTAGTGGCTATAGTAGTTATTGTATGTAAACATGTGTACTTTGTACAGGGTGAGACAATAATTAACTGGAAGTTTAGAGATAGCAATTTCGTAGTTGGAAGGCATTAAATGGAAATGCATACCTCCCAGCTCGCTAGATAAGTGGTCTGCAGAATAAAGCATGAATAGAGGTTTGTTTTAGATCTCAGAGGTGTCAGGAACTTTCAATGATTTCTTCTATAATCAATTTCTACAGCCGAACCAATACAGCACGAATAGAGGGATTGATTTAGATCTCAGAGGTGTCAGGAACTTTCAATGATTTCTTCTATAATCAAGTTTTACAGCCGAACCAATACAGCACGAATAGAGTGATTGATTTAGATCTCAGAGGTCTCAGAAACCTTCAGTGGTTTCTTGTAGAATCAAGTTCGACAGCTGACCCAATATAGCACTGATTTCTTCTATAATCAAATTCTACAGCGACTTTCAACTAATAGATAATATCGCGACTGGGTTGGCACTAATTGATTTATATAAGTATAAAACTAATTGAGATTGGTCTTCAAAAAAAAAAGGAAATCGAAATCCATCTAATAGTTCATAATACTCTATGCCGCAGCTGTAATCTTTCTGTAGCAGCGAAGACGGTGGAGCAACTGTTATGCGAGTGTCCTTCGCACTGCTAAGACAGAATGAAATTCCTTGGTAAGCCTTTCTTCGACAACCTCTTGGAACTCAGGGACGTCAGGCCCGAGCAGCTTCTTAGATAGCTAAACTGAATAGGATGGATGTAGAGTGTAGGACTTGCTATGGCTTCCGAATTGATTTAGATCTATTGGGTATATTAGTGTCTAGCACGAAATTATTATTTTTAATTTTTTAATTTTTATACTTTTGGAATAAGCGGAAAAATCCAATTAGCTCATACAGCGAAAAACCACTTTCTTCATCATCAGACATCTTCTCGGGAGCACACCAGGCATTGAACCTACGCTCCAACCATCAGTAGTCGAATATTAGCGAAACGCTAAGCACTGCGGCTACCGATGGTCCTGCTGAGCTGTTGGATTTTTCACTTATATATGCCATTGCTCTATTCAATCTAACCTCACTTAGTGTACGATTTTCGTACATCTATTTTCCTCTATTCTCCTTTACTCTATTCTTCTGGTTTTTAGTCAAGAGACGTGTTATCAATCTATTAGCTAATTGGAGTCTGTGGAACTCGCTACTCTAACCAACCAACCAACCAACCGATATAATAGTAGTTAGCTCTATTTAGCAATTTAAACAGATCAATAATAATAGACTGGCATGAATATAACTATAACGAGTTATAGCCCGATTTTGCCCCCCAATTTATTATTTGCTCTCCTAGATTTCTTTTTAGAAGATTTGATTGATCTGCGCTTTCTGCGTACGGCATCTGTAAAGTGAAATAGAGTTTTTGCTAGGAATTTTCAGTTTTTTTCACGACAAAGGCGGCTTTTCGTAGAGTACTAACGTGTATAAGCTGATGGTTCTTTCATTAAAAACCCATTTCCATTGATGGACAGCCATTCTAAATTGGGAATCCAATGTATGAATTCGCGCTGAGACCCAAAACCTAATCAAAATTATTCGGTTCAAGTGCTTTACCAGTTAAAAGACAAACTTTGAATTATAATAAAGTAGAGAAGCCAGCTGTAGTATGCATATGAAGACCACCTCGTAGATAAAACTTTACTTTCTGCAGGTCTTTTACAATTCCCTGACTTTCATTTATAACATAATGGACCCATTCAAATACTTTCTTTGCATACAAACTAGCGAAAATAGATTGAAAGGGGACAGAAGAGCAGAATTTTACTACAACTTGGCGATCTTCTACTAATAATTTCCTTTTTTCTTTTCACAATTAAAAATGTACACAGTAGATAGGCTTTTACATGGCTCTTTACGATCTTATGAAAACAAGCTACACATATCTAAGTACCCACAGGCTGGAAGTGGGATAATCTCATGCCAAAAAGGAAATGAAATGATTGGAAGAGGAAGTGCCGTTAAAAAAAAATTATAAATATAGGTACTTTAAAAAAATTAAAAGAAAGTTAAAGTTAGCTCAGGGTTTTATTGGCACTGGTACTCATTGAAAATTGGCAACAACGCAACTTTTTTTATACAAAATTGCCAATTTTCACAACACACAAATGCGCAGCTGAACAGCTGTTAAGTTATAAGCCAACTAGCAGAGTTACATGCTCAAGTGAAAACTGACAACACAGCAATACATAAATAACAGCAATTTTTAGTTAAGTTGATCTCACCCTGTTCTCTATAAATTCTATTGCTGCTCACAACAGTTGTCAACAAACATTTTGGCTCACAACTTTTGCGACAAGCAAGTTTAGGCGCGAATGTTTAAAAAAAGGCGCAGCGCCAAGCATTTGTAACATTTATTGTATTTTATGACCACAAAGCAGCGCTGGAATTACAAAGCGTGCAGAAACATGCAAAGTTTTGCATATTACATACAAACATACATACTTATGTATGTTATTTCTAACTTCGTTTATTGTTGATTTTACACTTGAGCCATAAAGAAATGTCAAAAATGAATACATATAACTGCCAAGTAAACAGCTGTGGTTGGGTGAGTGAATCGAGTGACAAGCAACCAACATTTTCTATTACAAAAACAAACAATAAAAAAATGGCTTTTGCAAAAAGTGACAACAAAGCGATCGGGGCCTTTTTAACACGCTTTTATTAGTTTCACCTGTATGTATGTATGTATGTATGTATGTATGTATGTATGTAACTTCATCCCATCCTAAAAGTTGTAAACATTTAACTAAATTATTATATCTTTCAAACATTCACTTTTTTGTGTTCTCTCTATTATTTCTATTCTCCTCCGGATTCGAAACATGACATCAACAGCCCAACGGCATCATATAGTAGGACATTCAACATTATATTTTATGCTTCATTGCGGCTTTTATGTTACCTTTCTTCAAAATAGCCTCTATGAATTTCAATTCACTCCCGTATACAGGCCAATAAGTAACAAGCTTGCAGGGTACGGAAAAACTCACTCACGAACGCTCAAAAATACATTCTACTCAAATCACAAACAAATGTTCAAAGAAAAACGTATAACCACTCAAATAGCGAGCGAACTAACGCACAACAGCCAGCGATCGCTCATAGCGATGGCGATAAACTCAATGCATTAATTCACTCAAAAAAAAATGAAGCTTGTAGCTTTCTGTTTTGGGTTTGTTGTATTTGCAATGAAATCAGCCGCATGTACAATGCACATACATACATACGTATGCAGAGCAAGAACTGGTTTTGTGTTTTGTGTAACAACATTCTGTTTTGTCATTGTTGTGTTTGCAATAAAAACAATCGCATGTACATACATATTTATGCAAAGCAAGAACTGGTTTTGTTTGTAATTCATTTAATAGTAAGTTCTGAATCAACGAAAAGGAACCCTAATTACATTTTTATACAATGTTTTGTAAACGTGAGGTGAAAAAATTTCTCTAAAAAAAAAAATAAAAAAAAAAAATAAAAAAAAAAAAAATGCGCCACTCGGGACTCGAACCTGAGCTTCTTGGTCCGTAGGCAGCATACCTCACCATTACGCTACAAACGTATTCGGAGCTTTATTGTCTAAATTCGAATTTATTCAATCAGGTTTCTTTTTTTTTGTTCTTTTCAAATGCTTCACCTCAACTTCTCTTCACTTTCTGATTGTGAAATATAACAAAACGTTTGGGAAATTTTGTATTTCCAAACTAGTTTGGAAAACCTCGAATAAAAGGGTTTGGAAAATATTGCATAATAAGCTAGTTTACTTCACTGCATATTGGGATTTTTGGTAGAAGTTATATATACATATGTATGTATGTAGATCTATTTCGGAGAACACCACATCCCATCAGACTTATTTTTACTTTTATTCTTGCGTCCGCATAAAACATCCTTTAATGAAAAATTTCACTAAAAAGTCAAAAATAAATAATAGCTTAAAAAACTAAAAAACACGCTTTAATCTTAAAAATCGTACTAAAAATTGAGAAATAATTTAATTAGAAACAAAATGATGAACGAAAATATAAGTATTTAAGGAAAAGCGTGGGGCTGCTCAATAATATTTGAACATGAAAATATTCGATTCGTACAACTAGTACAAAAATATACCTAGTTGCGAAATTAAAGAGTACGATATATGAAATCTCAAAAAAGTCAAAATAACATTATTAGTAAAAAAACACCGATTTTAAATATTTTTTGACATACTGAGCACCCCACGCTTTTCCTTAAATACTTATATTTTCGTTCATCATTTTGTTTCTAATTAAATTATTTCTCAATTTTTAGTACGATTTTTAAGATTAAAGCGTGTTTTTTAGTTTTTTAAGCTATTATTTTTGTGTTAAGCGAGCTAGTAATCGATGATGAAATAACAATGGACAAGCATTGTAATTTGAAATAGCAACAGCTGTCAAATTTGCTAATTTTTGTAATAGGAAAATTGGCACCGCGGCATTAAAACGAAATTGATGTGTTGTCAGTTTTCACTTGCTAATTTTTGTAATACGAAAATTGGCAGCAGAGCATTAAAAAGAAATTGCTGTGTTGTGAGTTTTCACTTCGGAGCATTAAAACGAAATTGCTCTGTTGTCAGTTTTCACTTGCCAATTTTTTGTAATATGAAAATTGGCAGCAGAGCATTGAAAAGAAATTGCTGTGTTGTCAGTTTTCTTTTCGGAGCATTAAAACGAAATTGCTGTGTTACCAGTTTTCACTTGCCAATTTTTTGTAATATGAAAATTGACAGCAGAGCATTACAATGACAATACAACTCTGCTAGATAGCTTATAACATAACAGCTGTTAAGCATGCGCATTTGCGCTTGTGAAAATTGGCAATGTTGCGTAAAACAAATTGCGTTGTTGTCAATTTTCATTCGATGAGTACCACTGCCAATAAAAGCATGATTTAAATGTGAACTAGCGCACATTTATTTTTAGATTTTTTTAAAGGTGTAACCATGACGTTTCTACCACACTTCCTATTACAAACATTTACTTTTTGGCTACAAAATTTTTTGCTTTTGAGTATACATTTGATTGCCAAACTTTCTAATCAAACTTTTGTTTGTGCAATCTTTGCTTTTTCAGCGCTTCTTTCTTCTTTCATCTTCTTCGCTTTAACTGCTTTTCTATTGGTGTTCTGTGTAGGTTATTGTTACATTAAACTGATTATTGGCTTGGCTCTATTGGACATGCGAGTGCAATTCAGTTGTCAGTTTGCCAGCTTGTCATGTCAATTGCGATTTTGTGTGTTGTTGATTTGTTTGTGTCATTTGATTGACACTTTGCTGATTGCGTTGCAACTAATTTTGCTTTATTGCATCAATGTTTGTGCAAGTAAATGGTTGAGCAATGGTTAACTTGATAGCGGAATGGTTATACATAGTTTTGTTTAAAGGAAGCACTTACAGTTTGTTTTAAGTTATTGGTTAAATAAATAATTTCCGTAGAGGGAAATTTATAGTCAAAAAAGAAAGTGCAATTATTATTAGATCACTTTACAAAAGAACTGCAAATGCACAAAGAAAAATTAGATTAATTTATATTGATTGGCAGTTCTAGGGCAGATACACAGTCGTCTCAGTTCCTAAATTTCTAACCTCGCTTAAAAGCTTTTATATTACAGTGGACTGATAAGAAATACCAATAGAGATATTATTGTCTTGCATATTAGATTTGCTTGGAGAAATACATTAAGAAGAGCGCTGATATTCTTCACGCCCCTAAGGCTTCGCACACAGAAGAAGCCTTTCTTTAATAGCACCTTTCTTCTACTATTTTTCCTCATTTACCCAAAGCACGCTTCTAAGTAGACACTCACCGTTTGGAAAAGAAATTCGTAAATCTTGATGTTGTATTATGTTCTTGCTGTTGTTGCTTTTGACCCAATATGGGTGTTGCTGGAGCGGAGCCACGCCTACAAGCCTTCTCGTAAGAGGTGTCTGGAAAAGATAGAAAAAAAGAAGGCGGGAAAATTAAATAAGTACTTAGGTTACTTTTAACTGATTATAATAGCAATAAAAAAAGATTGATCATAAAAAAAGATTGATCATAATCCCCAAACCGTTTTCCTCCCTGATGTTGTTTTATTGCCATTTTAAATTTGCGAAATTTCATCTTAATGATTTGTAAATAAATGCAAAACAAGGCTTAAAATATATATCGTATAGTAAGATGTTGTTAGGCAACATATAGTAAAATTGTACACTCATAGAAAAACAGCATTTTAAAATCAAAAATAAAATTTTTATTTTTATAATGAACGTTTTAAACCAGATCATTTTTATTCTAAAAAATCAATATTTTTAAATTAAAAATGAAAATTTTTAAATTTAAAATGAAATTCTTGAAATAAAAATGTATTTTGGATTTAAAAAGAAACATACTAAAATTAAAAACGAAAATGAATGTTGATTCAAAAACTCGCTCACTGTTTTGGTTAGAAAATATTTTTTTGTGATAAGTCCAACAAAAACAATAATTTAATTTTTTAATTTTGTTTATACAATGATTCATATAATTCATAGATTCTTTTTTAGGAAAAGGGAAGTATAGATAGGTTACTACAATTCAATATAATGTTTAATGTTCCACTATGTGATGCCGTTGTATTGAATTTCAGGTTGATCTCATGGTTCGAATCCGCAGGGGAGTACAAAATAAAGAAGAAAAAGGAGAATAGTCAAGAAATGAATATAGCACACAGTGACGGCTAGGAAGGAAAGAAGAGGAGAATAAGCGGTGGTTACATATTTGTAGTTGAGACTCGGATGGAGAGAAGACGAAGAGAATGCCGTTGGGTTTAATTTCAGGTTCATTTCATGGTTCAAATCCGGAAGAGAATATAAAATTGAGAACGCTGCAGTGAAGCAGAATATTTTTCTCATAGTGCTTAAAACATTTTTAAATTTAAAATGTCTTTTCTTGATTTCACAATTTTACAATAAACATCTTTAAAATAAAAACGTTGGTATTTACATCACTTTTAAATAGGTTTTTGCCCATTTTAAGCACGTTTTCATATGTTTTTATAATGTTTTTCCTTGAGTGTACGAGCTTTAATTTCGTAGAATACTTTAACGCTCTAACACCTCGACGTAGAGTTTGTTTTGATCTCTTTTTTAAAAAGCCCGCAAAAGTTAGTATTTTGATTGTCGTTAGAGGGTTAAAATGTTCTAGAGAATTAATGTATATTTTTGAGAGATAGAGCCAGTTTTATAAAAAAAATGAAAAAAAAATTTTGGTGGAAGTTATAGATCTATTTCGCAGATCACCACATCTCTTCAATAGACTTGTTCTAGAGAATTATTCGCCATAAAATTTCACTAGGGATCTCCTCAGACAAAATTCTTTGTACAAGGGACGGAGAAGATCACATTCCACAGACCATCTCCAGCTGTATTTTAGAAAATTCCATATGCATTTCAGAAAATTTTATTTCACTTGCAAATTTCTGAAATACACTTGAAAATTTCCGAAACACATTTGGAATTTTCTGAACTACAGCTGGGAATGGTGTAGTGTTCGCATTGAAGAAACACCATATTTACGAGTACCTCTTATCGAAAGTGAGACTTGAAAAATGAGTTCGTTTTCCAATCGTTATCGAATTGTTAAATAAGCAAAATGTTTTCTGTTTAGCTACATATGTATATATTAAATCGTATCAAAGCACACAAACTGCTTGTGTTTGGCATACTGAAGCGATTTTTACTTCATGATTTACTTTAGTATTTTTTACCGTCTGCACAGCAAAAATACATATATGTATATGAAAGTGTTAATGAAAAATGTAAAAACAAAAAATTAAGAATAAATTCCATGAAAAGTAAATACACATTTTGCATGCAGACACTACTCGATGGCAAAAGAATTTATTGCATTTGGCGTTGGACACATATGTATTAGCCACACATATCAATACGAGCAACGCTGAAGCGCAAGCTGGTCAAACAAGCTCTGGGTGACAAATGCCTTGGCTGGCTGGCTGACTGGCTGCGTTGAAGATACAGCTTTAATGCACGCAGGGCTTATGCAAATATGTATACGTACGTATGTATCAGCGGCGGACGCCTCATACAAGCCGAAAAGCCCGTTTTGCCTAAACATTTTCGTTTATTTCATAATTTTGTACATGTACGTGCACATGTGCAAATGTAAAAATATCAAATATCAGACTGTGAAAGCGTTCATTTTGGCGACTGTTGATTTTGAGCAAAAGCGTCATTTTAAAAAGCGACGAAATTCAAAATCAAATAAAATTAAACATTTCACGACTTTTGCTAATTCGACTTTCAAACGCTGCCTAAAATTCAAGCTTAAGTAGGCATTTTTTAGATATTCTCGAAATTCAAAATCAAATAAAATTAAACATTTCACGACTTTTGCTAATTCGACTTTCAAACGCTGCCTAAAATTCAAGCTTAAGTAGGCATTTTTTAGATATTCTCTTATGGGGCTATAATAAGCAAATTCACATGCCGTCGATATGAGCCCAGCTAACAATTTTACCCGAAATCGGTTAGATATCTATCAGACTTTCGGCAAAAAACTCCGAAATCCATAAGATGTCTGTACGACTTCTCCAAGAGAAATGTATGGAGACGTTGACAGGAATTCTCACAGACATATCCGAGGAAAGTCTGGGTTTTCTACCGACGATTCGGACAGATATCTGACAGATTTCTAAACGAACAAAAACAATAAAATTTCTGGCGAAAGCTATCAATAAAAAAATTCTGTACGAAAAGTAGAACATTTGACTTTTGGCTGACGAAAAGTATCAGTAATTATATACTGTTTTTACATTAAAATTGTTGTTATTTAAACGAAATTGATAGTTTTCGTCAGCCACAAAAAATCGTATGCTAGCTTTCGTATGGTACGACGATTTAAGAAAAAATAAAATATTTTGTCATGTCTACACGAAATCGTTCAGATATCTATGAGATTTTTTCGGATCTATAAAAATCTATAACATATGTCTACAATGTAGACTCTACATAGTCAACTTTGTACTCAGATTTTTTTCAGAATTTTCTGAATCAGAAATTGTCTGGTAAAATTGTTAGCAGGGAGGAAAGTAAAAATACTACTGCGCACTTTCTCTAAATATAAGTTTGGCATTAGCAATAAATTCAGTTGAATTCTTCACAAATGTATCTAGTAAATAGATAATTCACGTTCTGATGGTGAAGAATTTGAATTTAATTTCGACTGAGCTAGGCTTGTTGATGTGCTGGCCAAAAATAGGTACAGCTAAAAAACAAGATTTCTTCATTAAATCTCTTACAGCATTGTTATTTTTCTACTGATTATAATTCGGAAAGTGCCAAAATATTCATTAAGAAATAGGCTATTGACTCAATGTGTGAAACCGGGAAGTTATTTAATATTTCGTAAAAAAAAATTACAAATGTGAAGATGAATGTCGAAAAAAAAACTGAAAATTTGCATAAAAAAAATTTTTGTTCGCCATAACTACGTCACTTTAACGTCGATTTTTTGTTGGCAAGCGTATTTCATCCTCTCAAAACGAAATAATATAAAAATCGAGACAGCAATGGCGGAGATACTGACAGATTACAGATAAGTAATCCTACATTTTTTTCTTAGCTCAAACACTGAAATTTCAAAATATCTCGAAAACTGTACTACTTTTGAACCATATGATTACATATTTTGAATCAGCAGGAAATTCTACATAGGTAGCATGTATTAAATGTCGTGGATATTTTTTTTCGGGTAGTATTTACTATACAATGTATCAATTGTGTCAAAACTTAATTATTCTTCATCATTTTCATTTTCCCGATTTATTCCAATACATTCAGTTTTATACGAAATGAGTATAAAGAACAAACCAAATATCAAAACGAGTTTAATAAAAGTCAATGGCGGAAACGCAATCAGACTTTCAGATAATGCAGCAGAGAAAATTGCATGCTAATGGCTATGCTTCATAAATAGGCTTGCCCAGCCAATTTATGCTAGAGCCGCCACTGGTATGTATGTTTATAACCGCATACAACCAGAGAACTTAAGTTCTCTGATACAACCAAGCAGGGCCGTAGCCAGACTTACATTTAAGGTAGGGCAGCGTTGGTTTAAGGTGGGGCGGAAGTCAGTCTTGGCACTACCACCATTGAGTGCAGTTTTATCCGTGCTTAGTGGTGAATTCGAACGCTAGGTCAGTTTTGGCAATTGACATGCATGTGAATAGAAATATAATTAATGGAAGATAGCGACCAACCGCCATACGCAAATAAGCGAGAGATACAATTGAAGCCGAAAATATTATAATAAATTTAATGCAACAAAAAATTTAATTTTTTAATTTTTTAAATTTTTTATTTTAATTTAATTTCCTTCGATTACTCCATACCTAAGAGAGCTTCGATCTTTAAATTTGGTATGTGGGCCGACTGTAGGTATGCACGCAAGTCAAGGTGAGAAAAAAACTCTCGAAAATAATTAAACGATAACCATAGAAAATTTAGACACCTCATTTTTCAAACGAGTAAAATGTTTTAGATTAGCACACAGCCTTAGAAATCAATTCCGCGATCTTGGTGTTGTAGGCTCACAGTCAGTTTAGTTTTTGTCAGAAAACTGCCGGAATGAACCATTCCTTTAACCAAACTACAAAAATTCGATGGTCTTATTTAATTATATATGTGATGCAGGGTGGATTCTCCATATCGCTAGCTTAGAGTGCAAATTGTGTAAGTCCTTTTTTCAAACTTTGTAGGAGAGACAAAAAACTAAAAAAGAAAAAAATTCAAAATGAAAAAAAATTTTTTGTTCATGTAATTATTTTGGACTTACACAATTTTCTTCGTTTTTTGGACTTACACAATTTGCGTATCACTGAATAACAACGAGTAGAAATATGGCAAGTATCACAGACTTGTTTAGCGTGGTGCGTATTTGGTTTTTCTAGCGTGCTACATATACATACGCCTTTTCATAAAATTGGACTTACACAGTTTGCACTCTAAGCTAGCGATATCATACATTGCAATCGAAATAATTTTTTATCTCAAACAAAAAATTTAATTATAATAACACTGTAGGGAGGTCAAAATATCACAAATCTAAAGGAGTAATTTAAATACTACTAAGGCTTAAGAGATTATTTACTAATATTTATAGCTTTGAAGGCTATTAGTTTTATTAACTTAAAACCTTAAAATATTAGTAAATTTAAAAATTTAATGGATAAATTATACAATTTATATCTGTAGAATACGATGGCGTTTTCAGAAAGTCAAAGTTAGCTCTCGTTTTCGAGAAATTTAGGAAAGAAGTTTCAGAGCTCCGAAGGTAATTTTTTCCCGTTTATAAACTTTACTTAGGTTTTGAACCCTTTTCTCGCTTAAGGATTTTGACGGTTTTTCTTACTTAATTGGGGCATTCTAAATACAGTACCATCAATAGTTTTTCCAAACTGCCTTCGGTTTATGAGATAACGGTATTTAAAAAGTACCATCAATTTGGACTTTTTTGTTAATAACTCAGTCAGTTTATGAGCTAAATTGCCCAAAATTTGCACATGACCATATTTTACCATTACCTTAACTTTTTCTGAAAATAATTGAAATCGGGTGACTATAACATATAGTTGCCATACAACCGATTGTTCAGATGTGGACATTCTGGGGTATACTTCGCTATTTAAACAGCTAAGGACATGAAACTTTAGAGAATTTCGACCTGTATTGATCTTAATCTATTCACTGAAAATTGTCAAGATCGGGTCACTATAACATATAGCTCCAATACTACTGATTGTTCAGGTTACAATAGGTGTCCGATTTGTAAAAGAAAGACTCATATGAGTTATTGGGCTTGAAAAAAATGCCTATGGTGAAATTTCAACTTTGGCTGCACAAAAGTGCAATAACTGATGCAGATATGTGGAAATCGTATATGAGAAAATTTTTCACCTATTCATTTTGAATGAAAGTCTTTATGTTGCTCTTTCACGCAGATTGACTCTTTTCGGAGTTATAAAAAAATAAAAGTGCAAAACCATATATCTGAACAATCAGCTGTATGGTAGCTATATTTTATAGTGACCCGATCTCGACGATTTTCAGGGAATAGATTAAGGCCAATACGAGTACAAATTCTCCAAATTTCCATGTCCTTATCTGTTTAAATAGCGAAGCTATACCCCAAAATGTCCACATCTGAACAATCGGTTGTATGGCAGCTATATGTTATAGTCACCCGATTTCAATTATTTTCAGGAAAAGTTAAGGTAATGCTAAAATATGGTCACGTGCAAAGTTTGGGCAATTTAACTCATAAACTGACTGAGTTATTAACAAAAAAGTCCAAATTGATGGTACTTTTTAAATACCGTTATCTCATAAACCGAAGGCAGTTTGGAAAAACTAATGATGGCACTGAATTTAGAATGCCCCAATTAAGTAAGAACAACCGTCAAAACCCTTACGCGAGAAAAGGGTTCAAAACCTAAGTAAAGTTTATAAACGGGAAAAAATTACCTTCGGAGTTCTGAAACTTATTTCCTAAATTTCTCGAAAACGAGAGCTAACTTTGACTTTCTGAAAACGCCATCGTATTCTACAGCCAAAAATTAAATTGGGGTGTCTCGGCGTTTCTCTGTGATATTTCAAAAGTTAAAAATTTACCTACAGTGTAATTGATATCACTTGTTGGCCTTTTTAAGGTAGGGCATTCTAGTTTTAAGGTAGGGCATTGCCCCACAATGCCCCCCCCCCCCTAGCTACGGGCCTGCAACCAAGTGGACAGTAGCCAAACTAAAGACTCACATTAGCACATTTTGTTGGTGTAGTACTGTGTGCATCCTCCTCAAGACGCCTTTGGCTTAACTCAAGTGAAGAGGCACGTGGTATTGTGACACACGCAGAAAAATTATCTATATAAAAATATACGCATGCATTTTTATGCATGTATGTGAGCGCTTGAAAGAAGGACAAACAAAGAGCTTTGGAATGCCAAAACGAAGCATTAAAGATATTTTTCATATTAAGGATCATCAACGAGTAGCCAAAGGCAATTTAAGAGTTGATTATTATGCTTATAAGCAGCACAACTGAAAAAATAAATAACAAAAAGGGCTGAAGAATGTCTTGCTTGTTTAAAGTTTCAATACAAGCAAATACAGAACAAAACTTAGAAAAGGAACTTAAGCTGCAAACACAGCTGCAGTGAAGCGAGTAAGGCGAGGTTAGTTGGTTTACTGTTGTTGTTCGCTTCGTAGTCTAAAACTTATTTTTGAGAGTGAAAGGGTTAAGGTTTGGGCGTGGAAGGTTTGAGAAAAGCTCTAAATAGATCAATGAAGCGAGTAAAGCGAGGTTGGTTAGTTTTCACTTGTTGTTTGCTTCATAGGCTAAAACTTCTTTTTGAAAGTGAAAGGGTTAAGGTTTGGGCGTGGCAGGTTTAAGAAAAGGTCTTGTCTTTGAGAATATACCAATGAAGCGAGGAGGGCTTGGTTAGTTAGTTTACTCTTATTTTTCGCTTCGAAGCCTAAAACTTGTTTTTGAGAGCAAAAGGGTTAAGGTTTAAGCGTGGATGAGTTGAGGAAAGGTCTTTGTGCTTAGACTAGCAATCGAGCGGCGAACATCATGCATGTTAGATGAGCACTTACCCGCCGCTATGGTAACTTACAAAATTACTAAATACAAGCCTAAAGAAAAGTCTTCGATTACCGTATTGCTCACCATTATCTTAGAGTCCTTCTTAATGACTGCAAATAGCAAAAAAAAATTGTATATTCTCTGAATAAAAGTTATATAGTTATATTCGCCGTGACAAACATACTTCCCCCGATACCTATCTCAATCCCCATCCCTATCCCTATCCTTATCCTTATCTATCCTTATCCTTATCCTTATCCTTATCCTTATCCTTATCCTTATCCTTATCCTTATCCTTATTCTTATCCTTATCCTTATCCTTATCCTTATCCTTATCCTTATCCTTATCCTTATCCTTATCCTTATCCTTATCCTTATCCTTATCCTTATCCTTATCCTTATCCTTATCCTTATCCTTATCCTTATCCTTATCCTTATCCTTATCCTTATCCTTATCCTTATCCTTATCCTTATCCTATCCCTATCCCTATCCCTATCCCTATCCCTATCCCTATCCCTATCCCTATCCCTATCCCTATCCCTATCCCTATCCCTATCCCTATCCCTATCCCTATCCCTATCCCTATGACTATCCCTAGCCCTATCCCTATCCTTATCCCTATCCCTATCGGATTTTGACCGAGAACTTTCTATTTTTTAATTAAGGATAATTTCACACAAAATTTCATACAAAAACTCCGTTTTCAATTTTTCCAAATTTCCGACTTTTTCGGAGGGATTTTATGAATTACTATGTATACTATACAGTAAGCACTCTTAGCAGAGGAGCTTGAATAAGTGAAGATCCCTTACAGTTTTCTTAGATATTATTTTGCTACCCTTAGATAAACACATACGAGTACTTCCAAAGCAAATTACTAAGCCTAACAAAAAGGAGAACAGCTCTAGCTCATAGCATGCATTTCAATTATGTTCGCATATTTAACAAAAATAATACACAACACTTAACTTAAAAAAAAAAATAAATAAAAATAGCAAGCACTCAATAAAAGTAAAAGCCCATCAACCAACTAGCCGCAACAAACCAAACACGCAACCACGCAACCACCAGCACCACCAACACCACCACCACTTGGCCTGCTCCAGTAACGCGCTGACGCATTCGGCACTTGCCTCAGCAAGGCAGGCAACCGCGTGTTGCAAGCAAGTGCTGTTTGTTTGTTTGTTGTTGGTTGAATTTTGTTTTTAATTTTGCTATTGCTAGAGTGCGAAATATGCAAAACTGGTTCAAGCTTAGGCCTCAAGCAGACCAACCAACCGGCTGCCCCGACTGCCTGGCTTTGGCGCAAATTTACGGCAAGTGGTGACCGCCCGCCCGCGCGTTTGCCTCTAGCTGAAGAATGATTTTGCAGCAGCACTTTTGTTGCCAGCTTTTGTTGTCGTGCTTGAGTATCATGTTTTGTTTTAAGAGCCACACTTTTTATGTTGGTGCTCCTTCTTTGTGTATTAAACCATTTCTCCTCAGTTGGTCTCCTTATTTATTTTTTCTGCTCATTCTTTCATTTATGCTCCAATATTTTTTGAATGCATATTTGCAAAATATTATTGATTGTTGTCGTTGTTGTGGTTTTAATGCGTGTTATGCGCTCGTTTAGTTCGCGTTTTCAACTTGTTTGCTCGCATACTTTGCCTGCTTTATGTGGCGAAGCTGCAGAGTTGTTGTTGCTTAAGTTGAAACTGCAACAATGTCCGCAATACGACTGCGCTGGCCGGCTAGCTGGATGGATAGGCAGTATGGTCATGGTAGTATCATAAACAAAGCTCTCTGTTGTAGAAATGACATCGGACTACCTACCAACCACATTGGACTTTGACAGCAGTTTCAGGGTGCGGTTCCCCTCAAGACGGGAATGGAGAAGGGATAGCGTGCTTTAGCTGGAAACGATGTCGATTTACACGGATGGGTGAAAAATGGACGCAAGTGTCATATCTGGGGTTTTCTCCGAGCAACCAAATATCTCACTCTCTTTACGTCTCCCGAACTCGACCCGCATTTTCCAAGTGGAATTCTACGGCATAGAATGGGAGTGCGAGTTGCTGTTAGGGAGTGCAGTTATGGGACGTGAGTTATATATCTGTGGACATTTGGAAAAGCAACCTAAGTCTAAAGTGGCAATTTTACAGGAAAGCAAAAAACAGTTTTGCAACTGCACAGAGACTTTCCATCATATATTTTCATAGAAGTAAGAGCGTGTCATGATAAAACAATCTTCTGTTGTTCATTTTAAATTGAAATTTTATTTCTTGGCGTAACGGTTTTTATTTAAATGGATTTCAAATAAAATAAGTGCTTTTTCCAAATTGTTTTTTGAAAAAAGCACCAACTTATCTCAATTTAGGTTCTTTTTTCAAATTGATCTTCATCAAAATTTTACAGAATTTTAGCCTCCTAATTGGAATTAAGTTGATTTGGCAAACTGAAATATGATAGAAAATCGACTTAAGTTGCTAATTAGGTTGGTTTTTCAAAAGCATATTGAAAAAAATATGCCACCTAAATTTAATTAGGTTCTTTTTTCCTGAGGAATTCTTGCAATTTTTCTTATCACTTCTATCTTATCTTAAGTTAAGTTGCTTTGGTAAAAGCATTTGTGAAAAATATAGACTTAAGATGATTTTCGAGTCATCATATCTCCCGAACCCGAAATGATATCGTAACACCGATTAGACAGAAAGAAGCGTATTTTAAAATGTATATTTATTATTAAAAAAGCTGAAAATGCACCTAGGTCGACTTAGGTTGTTCTTTCAAATGTCCACAGATATACTCATCTGAGTCAGACAGCGCTCATGGCGCCTATGACAGTCACAAGATGCATAAATACGATCAAAACAATATCAGCGGAAGATGTAATCATCTCTCTCATCTGGATTACACGCCATAGGAACATTATGGTTAATGATAGGGTAAACGAATTGGCGAAAGCCGGTGCGTTTACTGGCCTAGAAAGTGCAGCCGCGATCAGCAATCCGCTGATCCGCTGTTGGAAATCAAAAGAGAAATTCACAATAAACACCACAGGAACTGGCCACTCTTCGGTGGAAGTCTTCAACAGCATGCAAGTTCACGAAGCAGATCTGGCCAGAATACAACATAAACAAGTAAGATCGCGGATGTCTTCGGGCTTACTGAAGACTTCATGCCTTTCATGAATAGGTCTGATTTCGAAAGTGTTAAAAACTTCATCTATTTGGGAACCAGCATTAACAACAAAAAATAATACCAGCACGAAAATCGCCCTCTCGACGAACAAAAATTACACTCTACAGCACGCTCATCGTTCCAGTCGTCCTCATGTACGACGCAGAGGAAGCATGGACAATGTCAAAATCAGTTGAGGTGGCATTTGGAGTATCGAATGAGATTTAATGATGAGCTGTACTAGCAGTTGACTCTTTCTGAAATTCAGTCGATGCTTTCTGCAATCCACCTAGAAATGGTGTAGATGGTGACGCGGCAATTAAGAAGAAGAAGTCTTCAGTAAGCCCGAAGACATCAATTGCTCGATTGAAAGAGTTAAGTTTATTAGCTGCCTCCTTTATCTGCCATTTAATAAGTACTAGTATCGCCCGTGCTCGAAATTCGAGCATGCAATTTATTTTTTCAACTTTGTATTGGATTACCAAACTTAGTACTCAAAGTATTATAAAAGTAATTAAAAAGCACCTCAAATAAAATAAATACGAATTAAGTAAAACTGAAATAAAAAGAACAAAATATTAAAATAAAAAGAACAAAATATTTAAATAAAAGGAAATAATATAATAAATAAATGAAATAATTTAAATATTGTACACAGTCTGGCAGTTGTTTGTGTGGAAAGAAATGTTAGCCTATTAATATAGATAATGGGCACATTTGCTAACGAAGCAAAAACGAAGTAAATCAAAAATGGTACAAATAAAAATAAAGTAATAAAGTATAACAAAGACGAATTAAGTAAAATTGAAATAAAAAGAACAAAATATTTAAATAAAAAGAAATAATAGTTATAATAAATAAATGGAAATAAAAAATAAAAAGAAATAAAATAATAAATAAATGAAAATAAAAAAATTAAAGCGTGAATAACGGGTATTCATGAACATTGTGTAAACAGTTTCGGAATGGGATATTTATTCCCTTTTCCTTATTCCTTTTTTTCCTGGTTTTCTATGGATTAAAAGGCGACTATCGTTTTTGTAATTTTTTGTTGTCATTTGTGACTGCTACTATTTTGTTGTTTTTGTTTGTTTTGGTTTTTGGTTTTTGACTTTTGATTTTTTATTTTATTTTGTTTGGATTTCTCAGAAACATGCAAGATCATCCGAGTCCACGTTTGACCCATATCTGGAGACCCGGCCTAGGACTCATAAAGAGTAGAGCTCCGTGCAGAAGTCCTGCTCAACACCTTTCATTTGATACCAATATTGCTCAGAAACATTCCGGGTTAATCCGGAGTCACATTTTGACCCATATTTGGGGACCCGACCTAGGACTCATAATGAATAGATCTCTATGTGAAAACCCTGCTCAACACCTTTCATTTGATACCAATATTGCTCAGAAACATTCAAGGATCATCCAGGTCCTCGTGTTGCCCCATATCTCGGGACCCGACATAGGAATCATAAAGAGTAGAGATCCGTGTGGAATCCCTGCTCAGAACCTTTCATTTGATACCAATATTGCTCAGAAACATGAAGATCATCCGGGTCCTCGTTTTGACCCATATCTGCAGACCCGGCCTAGGGGTCACAATTAAAACAGCTTCATATCAAAGTCCTGCTCAACACCTTTCATTTGATACCAATATTGCTCAGAAACATTCAAGGATCATCCTGGTCCTCTTTTTTCCCATATCTCGGGACCCGACCTAGGAGTCATAAAGAGTAGAGCTCCCTGTAGAAGGCCTGCTCAAAACCTTTCATTTGATACCAATTTTGCTCAGAAATATTCAAGGATCATCCTGGTCCTCTTTTTTTTCCATATCTCGGGACCCGACCTAGGAATCATAAAGAGTAGAGCTCCCTATAGAAGGCCTGCTCAAAACCTTTCATTTGATACCAATTTTGCTCAGAAACATTCAAGGATTATCCGGTCCTCGTTTTGACCTATATCTGGAAACCCGGCCTAGAGGTCACAATTAAAAGAGCTTCATATCGAAGTCCTGTTCAAAACCTTGAGCCTCATTTGATACCAATATTGCTCAGAAAATTAAATAGGTAGATGTAGGTATGCATATCCATACATTTGCATACATGTTCAAACAGGTTGGTCCTTTTTATTTTGCCTATTTGTCGTATTGTTGCAGAAAACAACAACAACAACAGCAACGAAGCGAAGTGAAGATATTTGCATTTGCACGGCTATGCATGCAAGCATTTGTAAGTACATGCCTATCTACCTACCTACCACTGACAAAGCCAAGCGATTCACACGGACACAGCAGCGCTAATTTATATTGGTTACCTGTTTCTGGTTTTGGTTACTTTAATTTTGTATTTTGGTAAATTTTAAATTTTTTAAGTGGCAACGCTGCCAATGTCATTCATATCAAAAAGAAAGAGAGAGAGTGCTTTGAAATTAAAGCAACTCTTCAACTGTGTTTACGATATTTGTAAACATTTTTACGATATCTCTTTCTCTTAACTAAAAACTTTATTTATTAATTATAAACAAATTAAATAATTTACGAAAAAAATTATATGCCTATGCACTGCTCCTGGCTCATACGAACACATCCATATCAATTTTATGTGGATATGAGTATGTTAAATGTGCTAAACAGCCTGGCAATTGTTTGTATGGAAAAAATGTTAGCCTATTAATATATAGATTTGCTCTGAGATTTGCCTCATTCATCATGGTTACAACAAATAATATCCACATTTATGTAAGCTTACGAAACATGATTTTTCTTTCATCACCACCTGCTAATCACCAAAGTTGCTTACATACATATCGCACCCTAAATCAAAAAGTGGCACAACTCAAAATTTTTCGAAATCGAGTTTTTTTCATAAACGGGTATACGGAACATATCTCTAGCGATTGCCAAAAAAAAATTTGAATAACTGTCTGTTTCGACCGAAAAATAACGATTATACCTGGCCATTTGCCATACGATTGCTTGTAATGAAAAAAAGTTTTTTGGCTCTCCTGAAAATTTTTGAATTTTGAGTTGTGCCACTTTTTGATTTAGGGTGCGATATGTTGCTTATGTTGCAGCAGCAATCAATGAATCGTGTGCGTATTTACTTATTTATGTGGAAACAATTGAATGAATGCAATAAGCGTTCAATACTTTTAATTACAAATTTTATCCGCTACATTGTTTATAAATAAATGGTTTTTTTTTTCACATTGCGATCACTTTTGCCGCCTTTCTACTATACACAACACGCGCTGCTCACTCATTTGCTCCGCAATGTTTCTACATTTCATATGAAACAGTGTTGTTTGTTGTTTTTTGCTGCTCAGCGCGTTTGATACTTGTGCTGTGTTGCAACATTTCCCTACATTGTTGCCATTAGCTATGCGATCATAGATACATAGGTACTAAGTAATATAGGAAAATTAATCATGGAATTGTGCCATTTAATGATTTGTGATTGTGAAAAGAAAAAATGCAAGAAAAAAAAGCAAGACAAAATCAAGAAAAAAGCAATTAAAAAAAAAAAAAGCACGTGTGCCAAAGTCAGCGCATTAGAGGCAAAAAACACTTTAATTCCGCAAAACCGTTAGTGCGTTCACTTTGAAATTTCTGCATATTAATTTTACTGTAATTTTTTTTATCGCTTTTGCTGTTTAGTAGTATTTTTTTCTAATTTCTTATGCCTATGACTTACATACATAAATATGTACTATGTTGCGATAAGCGCCTAATGGATTTTCTATGTTTTCCATTGGTTTATGCTTTAGACTTTTGTAAGAGGGAACTTATCCATCAATTCAACCAAAGCCCTACACGCACAAAGCTCTACAGTAAAAGATAAATAAATATTCAGCATTTATGTACATACAAATATATCTACAAATTCATTTATAGCCCCTCGAAATAATCGAATCAATGTTTAAAATTGTGCAACGCAAGAAAAACACATTAGATATACAAAATTTGTTTTCCTTTCGGTTTGCATGAAATTTGAGGTTTTGTAATTCTCAGCAAGCTTATGAAATAGCCAAAATTGGGTCGGAGTAGTAAAAACAAATATGTACCTATGTATGTCGGAAAATCCCTCTACCGATTAGGTACTCCTTCTCTCCTTTGTACTATTCTTATTCTCCTTCTTAGTTATCGCGTAACCGGCCGAGTCCAATAAAGCGCGCCAGTTCCCAGCAAAAATCTGGTCAACGCTATTACCTGTCAGGCATGACAGAAGGCCTTGTCATGGAACATCTGACGAGTTCATCACTTCTTTCACGCATTGCCAGTAATGCAGAGTGGAATGAGCTTCCATTACCCATTCCACGTAATGCAAAGTAGATTGGAGCGCGAAAAATGAACTGGAATAAATACCGTTATTTTTAGTGGAAATTACCATCATGTCTTACATTTTTCGCCTTCTTTCTCTGCTTCCCTGTAAGGTATTCTTTATTTGATTCGCTAGAATCCTTGCGGTATTGCGTGATTTATTCGTTCGGCGGTAATGCAGTGGGCAAGTCCAAGTCCTCCAATGACAAGCCCATGCTAATGTCAGCCATTATGTCAACGAATGTGGAAGCGATTGCCAGGGTTTTTCTGGATTATTCTCTTAATCCACCATATATTTTCCATCATATATTTTCATAGAAGTAAGAGCGTGTCATGATAAAACAATCTTCTGTTGTTCATTTTAAATTGAAATTTTATTTCTTGGCGTAACGGTTTTTATTTAAATGGATTTCAAATAAAATAAGTGCTTTTTCCAAATTGTTTTTTGAAAAAAGCACCAACTTATCTCAATTTAGGTTCTTTTTTCAAATTGATCTTCATCAAAATTTTACAGAATTTTAGCCTCCTAATTGGAATTAAGTTGATTTGGCAAACTGAAATATGATAGAAAATCGACTTAAGTTGCTAATTAGGTTGGTTTTTCAAAAGCATATTGAAAAAAATATGCCACCTAAATTTAATTAGGTTCTTTTTTCCTGAGGAATTCTTGCAATTTTTCTTATCACTTCTATCTTATCTTAAGTTAAGTTGCTTTGGTAAAAGCATTTGTGAAAAATATAGACTTAAGATGATTTTCGAGTCATCATATCTCCCGAACCCGAAATGATATCGTAACACCGATTAGACAGAAAGAAGCGTATTTTAAAATGTATATTTATTATTAAAAAAGCTGAAAATGCACCTAGGTCGACTTAGGTTGTTCTTTCAAATGTCCACAGATATACTCATCTGAGTCAGACAGCGCTCATGGCGCCTATGACAGTCACAAGATGCATAAATACGATCAAAACAATATCAGCGGAAGATGTAATCATCTCTCTCATCTGGATTACACGCCATAGGAACATTATGGTTAATGATAGGGTAAACGAATTGGCGAAAGCCGGTGCGTTTACTGGCCTAGAAAGTGCAGCCGCGATCAGCAATCCGCTGATCCGCTGTTGGAAATCAAAAGAGAAATTCACAATAAACACCACAGGAACTGGCCACTCTTCGGTGGAAGTCTTCAACAGCATGCAAGTTCACGAAGCAGATCTGGCCAGAATACAACATAAACAAGTAAGATCGCGGATGTCTTCGGGCTTACTGAAGACTTCATGCCTTTCATGAATAGGTCTGATTTCGAAAGTGTTAAAAACTTCATCTATTTGGGAACCAGCATTAACAACAAAAAATAATACCAGCACGAAAATCGCCCTCTCGACGAACAAAAATTACACTCTACAGCACGCTCATCGTTCCAGTCGTCCTCATGTACGACGCAGAGGAAGCATGGACAATGTCAAAATCAGTTGAGGTGGCATTTGGAGTATCGAATGAGATTTAATGATGAGCTGTACTAGCAGTTGACTCTTTCTGAAATTCAGTCGATGCTTTCTGCAATCCACCTAGAAATGGTGTAGATGGTGACGCGGCAATTAAGAAGAAGAAGTCTTCAGTAAGCCCGAAGACATCAATTGCTCGATTGAAAGAGTTAAGTTTATTAGCTGCCTCCTTTATCTGCCATTTAATAAGTACTAGTATCGCCCGTGCTCGAAATTCGAGCATGCAATTTATTTTTTCAACTTTGTATTGGATTACCAAACTTAGTACTCAAAGTATTATAAAAGTAATTAAAAAGCACCTCAAATAAAATAAATACGAATTAAGTAAAACTGAAATAAAAAGAACAAAATATTAAAATAAAAAGAACAAAATATTTAAATAAAAGGAAATAATATAATAAATAAATGAAATAATTTAAATATTGTACACAGTCTGGCAGTTGTTTGTGTGGAAAGAAATGTTAGCCTATTAATATAGATAATGGGCACATTTGCTAACGAAGCAAAAACGAAGTAAATCAAAAATGGTACAAATAAAAATAAAGTAATAAAGTATAACAAAGACGAATTAAGTAAAATTGAAATAAAAAGAACAAAATATTTAAATAAAAAGAAATAATAGTTATAATAAATAAATGGAAATAAAAAATAAAAAGAAATAAAATAATAAATAAATGAAAATAAAAAAATTAAAGCGTGAATAACGGGTATTCATGAACATTGTGTAAACAGTTTCGGAATGGGATATTTATTCCCTTTTCCTTATTCCTTTTTTTCCTGGTTTTCTATGGATTAAAAGGCGACTATCGTTTTTGTAATTTTTTGTTGTCATTTGTGACTGCTACTATTTTGTTGTTTTTGTTTGTTTTGGTTTTTGGTTTTTGACTTTTGATTTTTTATTTTATTTTGTTTGGATTTCTCAGAAACATGCAAGATCATCCGAGTCCACGTTTGACCCATATCTGGAGACCCGGCCTAGGACTCATAAAGAGTAGAGCTCCGTGCAGAAGTCCTGCTCAACACCTTTCATTTGATACCAATATTGCTCAGAAACATTCCGGGTTAATCCGGAGTCACATTTTGACCCATATTTGGGGACCCGACCTAGGACTCATAATGAATAGATCTCTATGTGAAAACCCTGCTCAACACCTTTCATTTGATACCAATATTGCTCAGAAACATTCAAGGATCATCCAGGTCCTCGTGTTGCCCCATATCTCGGGACCCGACATAGGAATCATAAAGAGTAGAGATCCGTGTGGAATCCCTGCTCAGAACCTTTCATTTGATACCAATATTGCTCAGAAACATGAAGATCATCCGGGTCCTCGTTTTGACCCATATCTGCAGACCCGGCCTAGGGGTCACAATTAAAACAGCTTCATATCAAAGTCCTGCTCAACACCTTTCATTTGATACCAATATTGCTCAGAAACATTCAAGGATCATCCTGGTCCTCTTTTTTCCCATATCTCGGGACCCGACCTAGGAGTCATAAAGAGTAGAGCTCCCTGTAGAAGGCCTGCTCAAAACCTTTCATTTGATACCAATTTTGCTCAGAAATATTCAAGGATCATCCTGGTCCTCTTTTTTTTCCATATCTCGGGACCCGACCTAGGAATCATAAAGAGTAGAGCTCCCTATAGAAGGCCTGCTCAAAACCTTTCATTTGATACCAATTTTGCTCAGAAACATTCAAGGATTATCCGGTCCTCGTTTTGACCTATATCTGGAAACCCGGCCTAGAGGTCACAATTAAAAGAGCTTCATATCGAAGTCCTGTTCAAAACCTTGAGCCTCATTTGATACCAATATTGCTCAGAAAATTAAATAGGTAGATGTAGGTATGCATATCCATACATTTGCATACATGTTCAAACAGGTTGGTCCTTTTTATTTTGCCTATTTGTCGTATTGTTGCAGAAAACAACAACAACAACAGCAACGAAGCGAAGTGAAGATATTTGCATTTGCACGGCTATGCATGCAAGCATTTGTAAGTACATGCCTATCTACCTACCTACCACTGACAAAGCCAAGCGATTCACACGGACACAGCAGCGCTAATTTATATTGGTTACCTGTTTCTGGTTTTGGTTACTTTAATTTTGTATTTTGGTAAATTTTAAATTTTTTAAGTGGCAACGCTGCCAATGTCATTCATATCAAAAAGAAAGAGAGAGAGTGCTTTGAAATTAAAGCAACTCTTCAACTGTGTTTACGATATTTGTAAACATTTTTACGATATCTCTTTCTCTTAACTAAAAACTTTATTTATTAATTATAAACAAATTAAATAATTTACGAAAAAAATTATATGCCTATGCACTGCTCCTGGCTCATACGAACACATCCATATCAATTTTATGTGGATATGAGTATGTTAAATGTGCTAAACAGCCTGGCAATTGTTTGTATGGAAAAAATGTTAGCCTATTAATATATAGATTTGCTCTGAGATTTGCCTCATTCATCATGGTTACAACAAATAATATCCACATTTATGTAAGCTTACGAAACATGATTTTTCTTTCATCACCACCTGCTAATCACCAAAGTTGCTTACATACATATCGCACCCTAAATCAAAAAGTGGCACAACTCAAAATTTTTCGAAATCGAGTTTTTTTCATAAACGGGTATACGGAACATATCTCTAGCGATTGCCAAAAAAAAATTTGAATAACTGTCTGTTTCGACCGAAAAATAACGATTATACCTGGCCATTTGCCATACGATTGCTTGTAATGAAAAAAAGTTTTTTGGCTCTCCTGAAAATTTTTGAATTTTGAGTTGTGCCACTTTTTGATTTAGGGTGCGATATGTTGCTTATGTTGCAGCAGCAATCAATGAATCGTGTGCGTATTTACTTATTTATGTGGAAACAATTGAATGAATGCAATAAGCGTTCAATACTTTTAATTACAAATTTTATCCGCTACATTGTTTATAAATAAATGGTTTTTTTTTTCACATTGCGATCACTTTTGCCGCCTTTCTACTATACACAACACGCGCTGCTCACTCATTTGCTCCGCAATGTTTCTACATTTCATATGAAACAGTGTTGTTTGTTGTTTTTTGCTGCTCAGCGCGTTTGATACTTGTGCTGTGTTGCAACATTTCCCTACATTGTTGCCATTAGCTATGCGATCATAGATACATAGGTACTAAGTAATATAGGAAAATTAATCATGGAATTGTGCCATTTAATGATTTGTGATTGTGAAAAGAAAAAATGCAAGAAAAAAAAGCAAGACAAAATCAAGAAAAAAGCAATTAAAAAAAAAAAAAGCACGTGTGCCAAAGTCAGCGCATTAGAGGCAAAAAACACTTTAATTCCGCAAAACCGTTAGTGCGTTCACTTTGAAATTTCTGCATATTAATTTTACTGTAATTTTTTTTATCGCTTTTGCTGTTTAGTAGTATTTTTTTCTAATTTCTTATGCCTATGACTTACATACATAAATATGTACTATGTTGCGATAAGCGCCTAATGGATTTTCTATGTTTTCCATTGGTTTATGCTTTAGACTTTTGTAAGAGGGAACTTATCCATCAATTCAACCAAAGCCCTACACGCACAAAGCTCTACAGTAAAAGATAAATAAATATTCAGCATTTATGTACATACAAATATATCTACAAATTCATTTATAGCCCCTCGAAATAATCGAATCAATGTTTAAAATTGTGCAACGCAAGAAAAACACATTAGATATACAAAATTTGTTTTCCTTTCGGTTTGCATGAAATTTGAGGTTTTGTAATTCTCAGCAAGCTTATGAAATAGCCAAAATTGGGTCGGAGTAGTAAAAACAAATATGTACCTATGTATGTCGGAAAATCCCTCTACCGATTAGGTACTCCTTCTCTCCTTTGTACTATTCTTATTCTCCTTCTTAGTTATCGCGTAACCGGCCGAGTCCAATAAAGCGCGCCAGTTCCCAGCAAAAATCTGGTCAACGCTATTACCTGTCAGGCATGACAGAAGGCCTTGTCATGGAACATCTGACGAGTTCATCACTTCTTTCACGCATTGCCAGTAATGCAGAGTGGAATGAGCTTCCATTACCCATTCCACGTAATGCAAAGTAGATTGGAGCGCGAAAAATGAACTGGAATAAATACCGTTATTTTTAGTGGAAATTACCATCATGTCTTACATTTTTCGCCTTCTTTCTCTGCTTCCCTGTAAGGTATTCTTTATTTGATTCGCTAGAATCCTTGCGGTATTGCGTGATTTATTCGTTCGGCGGTAATGCAGTGGGCAAGTCCAAGTCCTCCAATGACAAGCCCATGCTAATGTCAGCCATTATGTCAACGAATGTGGAAGCGATTGCCAGGGTTTTTCTGGATTATTCTCTTAATTCCACGGTCATCGAGTTTTTTGATGGATGGTTTCAGTTCCGTGCAGCATGGCGCCAATTGGAAATACCGAGATAGGCAGTATTGCTGCCCACCTCGTCTTGCCAACGCAGTGGTGGTCTCCCATTTATTCTGCGTTCAGCGAGTTTCAATAGAAATACTTTCATCCATTCTCACGATATCGCCTGCCCAACGCAGCCGCTTGATCTTTATTCGCTGAACAGTGTCAATGTCTGCGTAAAGCTCGTACAGCTCATCGTTAAATCTTCGTCCGATACTTGCCAACGCCAACGCGCAAAGTTCCATAAATCTTCCGAAGAACTGTTCTCTCGAATACTCCATCTCATCTGCTTTTGACATTGTTCATGCTCTGCGCCGTACATGAGGACTACTGGAACGATGAGCGTTCCATAGAGCGTGATTTTAGTTCGTCGAGAGGGCGAACTTTACTTTTCAATTGCCTACTTAGTCCAAAGTAGCATTTATTAGCAAGCGTAATTCTTCGTTGCATTTCCGTGCTGAGATTATTTTCGGTGTCAATGCTGGTTGCCAAATAGACGAAGTCCATAACGCTTTGGTAGCTGTCAAGAGTTACGTGGCTGGCAAGGCGTGCTGTTTCTTCGTGTGATGAATTATCTTTTCCAGCAGCAAGTTGAAGAAATCACGCGAAGGGGAATCACCTTGTCTGAAACCTCATTTGGTCTCGAACGGGTCGGAGAGGTGCTTCCCAATTCTGACGGGGCAGGTGTTATTAGTCAAAGTTATTTTGCATACAGGCAAGTCAAAGGAAGTCTCCTTCGACTCTTATAGCGTGACTAGCTGACCCGGCAAACTTCGTTCTGCTCAAAACAGAATTTTTTATTAATTTCATTTCAAAAATTGTTATTACACCGGTATTATTTTTAATAGAAAATTAACGACTTTTCACTACTTTATTGTGTACTTATACAACTTCAAAAATATATAATTTTAGTATTCAGTTTAAGGCTGCACGATACACAACATTTTTAGTTTTCTGTTCCGGATATTTATTTTCACTGAGTATTGGCTATTTTCACTAAGTAAGTAAGAGGATTGATATAGTCTACCTCCATAATGGTTTTCAGGCCCCTCCTCCAACCCTTTTAGATATATTCAGCCTCAAAAGTTTAGTACGTATGGGAGGTGCAATGTCACATTTTTCGATAAATCTTTTTTTTTTTTTGGGTGAACATGGTATTGATATCGTATATCTGCATAGTGATTTCTATGTACATGCCATGAACGCTTTTAAGGATATTTAGCCTTAAAAATTAAGAACGCATGGGAGGTGCCACGCCCCCTTTTCCCAAAACTACTGTTTTTTTCATAAGCACGCTATTGATATCGTTAATCTCCTGATCAATTTTCAGGTCCCAAGCTTAAACGCTTTTATAGATATTCAGCTTGAAAAATTAAGTTTGTATGGGAGGTGCCACGCCCCCTTTTCCGATAACCTACACTTTTATGTGCAAAAATTGTTTTGATATCATATATGTAGCTCTGTACCAATTTCCAGGTCCCTGCATTAAATCCTTTTAGAGATATTCAGCTTAAAAAATTAAATGTTGTTGGGAAGTGCCACGCCCCCTTTTCGTATAACTCCTATTATTTTGCGTTAATATGCAATTGTTATCGTTTATCTCCAAACCAATTTCCAAGCCCCTAGCGTAAACAGTTTTAGAGATATTCAGCATGAAAAATTAAGTTTGTATGGGAGGTGCCACGCCCCTTTTTCCGATAACCCCCACTTTTATGCGTGGGAATGGTTCTGACATCATTTAGCTCTATACCAATTTTCAGCTCCCTACCTTGAACTGTTTTAGAGATAATCAGCTTTAAAAAATAAGGTTGTATGGGAGGTGCCACGCCCCCTTTTTTGATAACCCCCACTTTTCTGAGTGAGAAGGGTTTTGAAATCACCTACCTCTATACCAATTTTCAGCGCCCTACCTTGAACTGTTTTAGAGATAATCAGCTTTAAAAATTAAGTGTTGTTGGTAGGTGCCATGCCCCCTTTTCGTATAACTCCTATTATTTTGCGTTAATATGCAATTGCTATCGTTTATCTCCACACCAATTTCCAAGTCCCTAGCGTAAACAATTTTAGAGATAATCAGCTTTAAAAATTAAGGTTGTATGGGAGGTGCCACGCCCCCTTTTCTGATAACCCCCACTTTTCTGTATGAGAAGGGTTTTGATATCACCTACCTCTATACCAATTTTCAGCTCCCTACCTTGAACTATTTTAGAGATAATCAGCTTTAAAAATTAAGGTTGTATAGGAGGTGCCACGCCCCCCTAACATTTTTTAATTTTTTCTTAGACTAAACCTTCGCGGGGTAACAATAAACAAACCCCCCTAAGGAAGTATTTGATTTGGTTCAGCCGTTTTCAAGTTTTAGCGTTAAAATTAAATACCAAATCATTTTTATATATAAAGATTAGTAAACGACTTAAGCCCGCATAGCTACCGTGTCAACTGATCTGATTTATTCTATAGGAGTTGTATAAAAAAAAACCTCTCGAACTCGTCCATCACTAGCATTAATTTTAAAGCCAAAATTTGTGTTGTAATTTTGAAATTAGATTTTTTCTGTTAGTCTATTAGCAGCCGCCCAAAAGCAGTGTTGCATTTATGCAGTCTATTAAACCAATTTGAACAAGTCGGCTAATAACAAACAAGAGAACCGGTTTTGAATTTTGCTTTGTTTTCGTTATTTTTGTTATTAACTTTTTTCAATTTTCATTTGATGTTCAATCTAGGGATGGGCAAATTGGAAAAATATATCGATATATATTATATCGATATTTAAAAAAACATCGATTTATGCCGTGTAAAAACATCAATATATCAGTATATCGAAAGGGTCGGCTTTACATTATGGAACCACGTCCCGCAAAAAACCACTTCTTCACGGGGTTAGAGGTGCTCTCACAGATCTCAAAACAGAAATTCAAACTTGCCGGAGACTTATAGTTTACTAGATATTTGTTGTTAAAGTTCAATGAGTCTACAGATATTCTACGAATCCTGAAGTATAAGCATAAAAATCATTAAGAATTGCTTGAAGAAGAAAGTAGTGTAAATTCAAGCACTCGAAAATTATGGTTATACCACTTCCTAAAAAATGTTCTGGTGTTAGATTCAAAGCGAATCAGAAATGTATGAAAAATATCGAATGTGGCTCGAAATGGCAAAAAATTATCGATTATCGATGCACGGTAATTCAAAATATCGTCGATATTATCGGCTGTACTATTTTAAAAATATCGATATATTGATATATCGATATATATCGCCCAACCCTAGTTCAATCGAGTGCCACACATCTGCCGCCGCCGCAAAAAAATAAAACAAAAAAAAAACAACAAGAAAAAACACAAGGCAGCAGGCAGCAGTTACAAAAGACGGCAATGTAACTGCAGCCGCCATTAAAATCAGTCAAACACACGATCCAGCAGAGAGTCGCACCAAGGCATGCGGACCACAAACCGATGGATCGTGTTGAGTGTTGGTGGGTTTGATGAGTTTGGCTGCTTGTTCAATGAGTTGGAAGAAACCGGCTTTGGTTCACTGTGTGTGCACGTCTTTGTTGTTGTTGCATGTGCGATAAATTTGTTGTTTGCTGATTTGGTTTTTTGTTTTCTGCTACTAGTTGCCGCTTTGTACTACAAACTTGCTTATTAAATATCGTTTTTGTTTTTGTTGTTGTTATAGTTTTTATTTTTGTTCCTATTTTGTATTACATTTTTCATTAGTTCATTTTTGAAAATGGCAATTAAGTCAAACACACACAACCAACAACAAAATTTTCAAGTGGCAGGTGGCTTTTGTTGTTGTTGTCATGTCGCACAATGGGATTTTTTGGCCAAAAATAAATTCGAAATTAAAGTAGTGATAAATAAATATTTTTTAACTGTAATCGACAGATATCTTATGGGACAAAAAAAAAGCCCATGTAAAATTTTTTGAGTTCCGTTTCGTTTAGCCATACAGGATGCTCAAAGTTGAACAAAAAATATGTCATATGAATTATGAATTTTATGACCTGATACGAAAAGCTCTATCTAAGCCATTTATCGACGTACATATATATCTGGTTTTGACATCTCAATATAGAAAATGACCTCTACTTTTCTAGGAAGTAATCTCGTTTCTTCTAACTTTGAAATCTGATTTTATATGATTTTTCAAATACTGATAAAAAAATATAGAAAAAAATTTTTCTTCGTCCACTTTAAGGAATAAAATAAAAAAAAACAAAAAAAAGGTATCTTGGTTTTTTTTGTGTTATGAACTAATATATTCTTTATCAGATCACATTAACAGATATTAATTTCACGCGCGCCTTCGCGTGTTTTAATTATTCTCCTAACTGGCTAAAAGTGCATTTTTCAAATTACATTTATAATGACATATTCAAAATTAAAAAAAAAATAAAGTGTATAGAAGATCTATCATCCAATTTACATCTGTAATATAGAAAATGGTTCACGATATGAAATACAGCAGCTCATTTTTAAATTAGCTATATAGATTCTATTATATATTGTTTTTTTTGCAGGGTAAAAAAAAAAAATTCAAAAAAATTCCAAAAGTTTGAAATCAATTAAAAAAAAATAAAAAAAGGTCTCCTCAATTTTTTAATATATGTTCACCCCAAGTGTGCTTTATAACCCCCCATAGTCAGTTTCATCATTCACGCGCGCTCTTCTCACTAATTCATATTTTTCGACGAGGTGTATATGCGCGCTATCAATATGGATGTACATACATATGTACACATGTGTAGCTAGAGAGAAAAGCATTGATGAGCAGTTTTGACATATGTTTATGCTTTAAAATCGCTAATATATTAACTAATGCAATTTTATATAGAATATTTACATATATACTTACTTTTAGCCTATTTACTTCAAAAGTATCATAACTCAAAAACGAGAGTTTTCAGGTAAGGATGGGTGTACATGCATGTGTGTGTATGTACATATATGTATGTGCATTATATGACGAAATTTCGGTCTGATATATTGAAAATTTAGAGTTCGAGATCAAAAAATTATCTGTGCTATATGTACTATTGATGTACATACATATATAGCGATCGAAAACTTAAAGGGCTTTTTCGTAAAATCAGCTTATTAAGGTATGATAGTATAGAAGTAAATGAGCGATATACTATCATTTGCTGCTTTTTATACCAGCCATGAACATGAAATAGTGTTATAACTTTGTGCCGAAATACTATGTATTTTTATGTAAAGTTTATCATTTGTCGGAATAACCCAAATCCAGTATAAAATATAGCTCCCATACAACGGATTGTTCATATGTACAAGATAAATTTGAGTATTTGTAACTTATTCTATTAAACAGATAAAATTTAATTTCTATCATTCATAAATGGTATAAAGTCTTTGGTACGCATAAACTTGATATTTGCATTTATCTATTTCGTCTCCCACCTGTGCCGTTACCTTATAAATGGGAGTTTACGTGGGGATCCAAGCCCTAAGAGTACAGATTTTAAATAAGTACACATAAACGTCACATAGATAATTAAATAAATATTTTTGAAATAGTTACAAATATATGCTTATACCTATATATATAATTGCCCCTCAGCATTCTAACTCAATTAGTTTCGAAAATAAATGCATTTTAATGTTTTTTCACGGCACCCGTTATATGGAGGGTGGGAGAATTTGTCATCAGATTAAGTTCATTTTTACACCATGTACTAATAATCATCAAAGAAGCTTGCATACTGAATTTCAGCATTGTAACTTAATTAGTTTCCAAAATAATTGCAATTTAATGGTTTTTCGCGACATCCGTTATATGGAGGGTGGGAGAATTTGTCATCAGATTAACTTCATTTTTACACCATGTACTAATATTCATAAAAAAAGCTTATTTTCAAAATTTGAGCACTCTAGGTCCATTTTTACTATTTATGGCCGTTTTTTGTATGAAACGTTCCCATTGTGTGTCGTTTCATGTTTGCTGCAGCTGTTATTTGTTGTTGTTTTTAATAAATAATCTTTTTCGTTATCTTATACGTTAGATCGTTTCGTCGTTTGTCTATTTGTTGTTTCGTTTTTTTTTCTGTTGTTGTTTCTGCTCTCAAAAATATTTTTATTATTTGTTGTTTGCTTTAATTCTATTTTGCTGTTGTTGTTTTTTTAATACTTTTTTCACGTGCTTATTTTTTCACTTTTTATGCGGCAGTAAATCGAATTGTGGCAACACACATTGCAATTAAGTACAACAACAAAAGTAGGAATATAGTATGTGGTGCAAACTGATGATGGCTTTTTGTTTTATGGCTTTGCTGGCCTCCTTTTTGAGCTAATAGCTGCTAAATTAACTGTCACTCGTAAACTAAAAAATTTCAACGTAAAAAATGTAATAAAGTTTTAAAAAAAAATAAATAAAAAAAATTTGGAGTCTTTTTAAACTCACCTGGCTGATACTCGATGCTATAACTGCTCGGCTCGCTATCCCAAAAATCATAGAAAATACGACGTGTCACAGCGTAAATGTGACTGTGTGACAAATGCGAACTCAAATTGTGTGACATATCGAAAATTTTCGTATAAAAATCCATGCTTAGGGAAAGGGGTGAATAAGTGGGTCAAAAAATTGCAAATTGATAAGAGGGTCGGTCAAAGGAGGTAAGTAAAAAAAAGAATAAAATAAAAGTAAAAAAATTAAATAAAGCAAAAAATTAAGTAAAATAAAATATAAGAATAAAATAAAAGAAAATATAATAAAATAAAATTAGAAAATAAAAAAAAAAATAAAAAAAATAAAATTAAATTAAATGAAATTAAATAAAGCAAAATAACAGAAAAAATTAAAAAAAATTGAAATAAAAAGAAACAATAAAATAAAATGAAATAAAATAAAACAAAATAAAATAAAATAAATTTAAAAAAAAAAATAAAATACCCGTTAAAATAAAAGAAAATAAAATAAAAAAATTAATTTAATATTAAATAAAATAACAAAAAAATTAAAATAAACTGAAATAAAATAAATTAATATGAAACAAAATAAAATACAAGAAAATAAAATGAGATAAAATAAAATATAATAAAATAAAATGAAATAAAATAACATCAAATAAAATAAAATAAAATAAAAACAAAATAAAATACAATAAAAAAAACAAAAAAAAATTGAAAAAAATAAACTAAAATTAAAAAAAAATTAAAATAAAATTAAAATAAATAAATATCAAATTAAATAAAACAAGATAAATAAAATAAAATATAAGAATAAAATAAAAGAAAATATAATAAAATAAAATAAAATTAGAAAATAAAAAAAAAAAAAATAAAATAAAATTAAATTAAATTAAGTAAAACAAATTAACAGAAACAAAAAAATAAAATTAAAAAAAAATAAAAATAAAAAAAATAAAAAATAAAATAAAATAATATAAGATAAAATAAAAACAAAATAAAATACAATAACAAAAAAATGGAAAATAAAATAAAACAAAATAAAAAAATAAAAAAAAAAATAACAAATTAAAAAATTAAAAAAAATTAAATAAAATAAAAAATTTAACAAATATGTAATGTAAAAAAAACAGATATTGTAAACGAAAATATTGAAAAAATGAAAACATTGGAAGGCAAAGATCCGGCCTTTTGATGAAAAAACTGCGTTTAGTATAACTTTATTGCTTTTTTTCTTTTTTTTTCACTGTCGTCAAGCATTTATTTTTGTAAATTTAAAGTTTTTATAACTTCAGCAAATAACTTTAAATCTTAAAATTACTTTTTTATTTAATTTTTCTTTATATAATTCAGCTTTATTTCACCATTTGCATTCACTTTTGCATGTTTTTGTTTATTATTTTTATTTAATTTTTTTTTTCATTTTTCAATGCCTTTTTTGCAGGCCACCAAATCAAGGTGTTGCCACCAGTGAGTACTTTAAATGGCCATAATAGTCATATTGTTTTTTATTTACTTTATTTTTTTAACACTCGCTCACCCATTGTTGCATAAATGATACAATAGCGTGCGCATAGTACATAGTATGAATGAGTTTTTGGTTTCATGCCAACAAAAGCATTTTAAATGTGACACTTAAGGTGAAGTGCGAAATAGCAAATAATAGCAAAATTTTAAGCAAGCAAAAGCTGACAATGTACAAAATAGGAAATAAGAAGAAAAGACAACGAAAAAAGAGACATAAAAAAGAGGCATAAAAAAGCGGAAAACGCATATCAATGCGAGTAAGGTCTGACATTCAGAAACAATGATTTTAGCGTGAATTAAAAACAATGTAAAAAAAGAAAACAAAATAATAGAGATCATATCAAATTCTGACACACGCATTATCACTCAATATCAGATCAAGATCAGTTGGTTACATGATCACTAAATAATTTTTGTTTTAGAGGGCTATTTTTTTATTCAGTTGAGCGTGTTTAGAACCTTGGTTGCATTTGAAAAATCTTAATCACATGAAGATCACTTGTAATCAGTATGTAGAAGAAATTATGATCACCTACGATAAGGGTAAAAATTGAAGATCACTTGCGATCAGAATAAACACTGATGATCACTTACTTACAATGCAAGAAATGAGGATCATTTACGAACAGTGTATGAAAAGAAGATCTCTTACGATCATTTGTGATCCGTATGATGAATCAAGATTACAAAAAGCGAAAATCATCCACGATCAGTACAAGAAGTGATCATCGATCAGTACAAAAAATGGAGATCATTTAGAATCTGTACAAGAAATGAAGATAATGTACAAGCAGTATAACAAATTAAGATCTTTTACGATCAGTACAAGAAATGAAGATCACTTGCGATCAATATAAAAAATTATGATCACTTACGATCAGTGTAAGAAAATAAGATCTTTTACGATCAATGCAAGAAAGCATTTACGATCAGTTTAAAAATGAAGATCCTTTACGATCATTTATCATCCTTATGATTAATTAAGATCACTTGCGATCAATACAAAAAAACGAACATCATCCACGATCAGCGCAAGAAATAAAGATCACTTACGATCAGTACAAAAAATGGGCATCTTCTACGATCATTAATAGAAAAACGAAGCCACGTTGGCACTATTTTAATTTTTAATTATTTGAAGATAAGTTATGGGTCTTTGGATTTGTAATATTTGGAAGAGTTAAAATTTCTCTTATTAATTTTTTTATCTTCTTTTCTCCCTCATTTGGTTAATTTAATTACACATTAAATAACAATTTTTGCGTACACTTAATAAAGTTCCCTTTCACATACAGAGTTTGTTCATGGAAAAATTTATTTCCATACAAAACACTTGGGCTCTACATCATTCAATCAATTTCACTTTAGAACACATACATATGTATGCACATTCCAACCAGGATTTTCAACAAAAAAAAAAAAACGATAGCATACCTAGCACTATAACTACACACAATCAAGATCACCACCGACCATTACGAAAGTAGACCGGAAACTGAGGGCAAAAAAAGAATGAGGAGTGAAATGGCATTTCATATTAAAAGGAAAACAGCATTAGAGAGAAAAGACAACAATAATGGCCTGGTTATGCTTACAATGCTGCTGGTCGAGCACCGTAAAATTGTTGTTGTGCACTCCGACGGTGAGAGAATTTTCGGACTCTCACATCCAGCAAATCTGCTGTGTGAAACAGGCAGCCAGCAGTCGAGGTTTCGGGGGTAATAATGTGTTATGTTGTGTATGTGCGCTCCAATCATCAATGTAAGCATAACCACCTCTCACCAATCACGAAATGTTTCCGATTTTGATTGGCAATTAACATTGGTACCATAACCACAGCATAAGGATACGAAATAAAAAAGCAGCAAGAAAGTATGCAGGAATTCAACAAAGAGGAAAGACGAGGCAAGGTTCAAAGGTGAAGCGAGAGGGAGCATGAAAGTATTTACACAGAGAGCAAATGTGTGGCATGATATGAGAGTGGCTTTCTATTAAAAGAATAAGTCGGTATTGTGTAGAGTTAATAGAGGATTAAATACAATTGGAGAAGTGAAAAGGGTAGGCAAAGGTGAGAGTAAGGAAAATAATCAGCGTTCAATTACATTGTAAAAGCACGTCCACATAACGCTGAAGCTCCACAAGAGAAAAATTATGTTACCTTTGTCTACCATTATCATGTCTAACATCCATGTTTTCATATGCGTGGGCAGTTCATATTATAACATAATCATTTGTAAAATGGCGCCGAATTGACATGCGGTGTACGCAGAAGCACTTAGAAAGTTAAAAAAAATTGTTTAAATGCACTTAATGTTCTTTTTATTTATTTTTTAAGCCAAAACACTCAAGCAAAATGGACGCCGTGCGAAATTTCACGTTAAATGTGGAGATGTTGCCACTGTGAATTTTTCGTAGAAATGAAAAATTAGCTGTCAAATCATCAAACTGACAGCTCATGTTAAGGCATTCATGTTAAAGCAATTGCTTTGACATCTCTGTTATACCAGAAGACAGAGGCGGTCTCCATTTGAAATCTATGTTATAATGGTGCTTGTTATGACGGAATTCTCTTTTGTGGAGACGCCGGGTAAGCAAGCGTTTATGGCTTAACAAAGAAAGAGAGAGAGAAAGGCTGCTTTTGAGAAGCTAATCCGATGAAATGAAGAACAAGTACATGAACTCCCTACAAATATCTTTTTTTTTATATGTATTTGATTCGCAAGTAGTGATCCGAAGAACCTTTCATTTGAATCCAATTAGGATTGTGCGAATAATTTATCTCAAGTTAATAGAGATCAACGCATACATACATATTTACATATGTAGCTGTGGTGACTGTGTTTTGAGATGGAAGTTCTATAATGTCATTCTGTAGTCCTTTCAAGGAACAGTTATTTACATATATTGCACGCCATTTATTGCCTAACATAAGAGATAGCACGTGGAGATCGTGTTCAGTTAAAGGAAGGAAATTTTAGTATGTAGGTATGTACTCGCTTCCACTCTCGTGACCGTCGATCTACCACTCTCACCGCGCTCTCCTTTAATAAGAAAATACCTACAAATATTGGTAGTTAAATATTTTGTGCATTGAATTTTCTCTACGTTTTCCTACATGAGCAGCTGCAAATAAAAAAAAAATGCCCAGCTCAGCGTTCTTGTCTTTCCATTTGCCAAAACACGCCGCAAAATTAAAGGTCCTGCTGTGTGCGCGCGCACAGATAAAAATCTACTCTGTGTAAACAACAATAAAAGCAACCATATAGATGGAGAGTAAGTAGGTACTATGTATGCAGAGAGTGTAACCAAATATCACCTGCTCTGCGCTGTCAATTACAACAATTGTAAATGGAAATGCCACGCCAACAACAACAACAAGCAAACAAGTAAATACCCAAACAGGCAACAAGCAAGTGGTGAAGGCAAAACGTGCCTCGGCAAGATCGTAGCACAAGGATAATAAAGCAAAGGAATGTAGGTAACTACCCTGCAAAAAAGTTTTGCTTATTGTTGACAAATCAGGTCTAAAAAAGGAGTACGCTGGCAGCGCCGTTTCTGTTATGCACTCACTCTGTCCGGTCCTAACTTTCTAATACTTATCTAGACCTTATTTCGCATGGCGGATAAGCCTTTGGAATAAGGTGTGTTCTCAGAGAGAGAGAGAGTACCTACTCCTTGTGGCCTGATGACATCAACACAGGAAAATCAGCCTTATTTTAAGCCTTACGCCATACAAATTTGCTACGCTTATAATTTTCACGCCTTATTTAGTAAGCCTTTAAATCTGCTGTCTTAATTCTTAAATAAGGCTTAGATTTTTTGGCGGGATGTTAAGCAGCATGACTTCGATATTCGAGCGTTATTTGAATGCGTCGCTGGCAAACGAACTCGAAAAAGCAGGAGAAAAATGATAAAATAGAAAAGCAAGCAAATCGACAGGAACAGGTACTATGCGCAGATAAAAGAAACATACATATGTATGTATGAATATCTACAGAGCCGTTAAGCACGTACATTAGAGCGTATCGCGCAAAAAAAGTCCGCCGTACGCCCGGCGCCCATATAAAGTCTTTTTGGAAAACATTTTCGGCAAAATAATATTTTTTGACACCGCTAGATTTCGGCCAAAGACATTTTTCTACTATTTTTATTATGTAATGGTATTAACTCTATGTGCGCCATTGGGGTCAGTACCACCCATTACTTAGCATCAACGACCTTAATA
This sequence comes from Urophora cardui, assembly GCA_960531455.1. Classification (NCBI taxonomy): domain Eukaryota; kingdom Metazoa; phylum Arthropoda; class Insecta; order Diptera; family Tephritidae; genus Urophora; species Urophora cardui. The sequence goes on along the minus strand of OY482671.1, from coordinate 19,672,909 downwards.
TACCATTTTTGGTTGCATATGTATTTGTTAAACGTCGTCAAAAATGCTTAATCTTTTGCGAAAAAAGTATTTCGATCGCTGCAGTACAAACCGAAATAAAACACATTTAATATTCCGAGGAATATACATATGTATGCCTCTTGTTTTCTGTGGTCATTTAGGTTCATTTTGCAAAGATTTTTTCTGAGGTTAATTTTCTAGAACATTTTAACCCTCTAACACTCCCACGAAAAGGTTATTTTGGCGCCTTTTTAGAAAGTGTAAAAAAATAGTATTTCTAAGATCGCTAGAGGATTAAAATGTTCTATAGAATTATTCGCCATAACATTTCACTAGGGGTCCCCTCAGAAAAAATATTTGTAAAATGAAACTAAAAGACCACAGGAAGTGAGAAATGTACATTAGGCATATAACTTTTTACAATTTTTGCAAATACGAAAAACGGCATACCATAGTCGAATAGAGCATAAAAAAGTATGAACCCCATTATTTTTTTTTGCGAAATTGCAAAAAAGTTTCGGCGCAAAACGAAATTACTTTTTTATCAGAACTGCTGAAAAAACAAAAAGTTTTGTACAGTGTACACGTTTTTCTTCATAATAATAGATATTTATTTAACTAATAATCTTCCTATTATTCCAAATGCCTTTTAATGGACCTAAGGGAAGTGCCCCACCCATCCCAAACTAATTTTTCTTCACAAAATTCTGATTCAATATAATAATAACACAGCTGTGCGCGGAACGTTTTTGAACCGAAATCACCTAAAAAAGTGATATTCATTACTTGTACAATATTTGCCACCACGTGGTGGTATGCCAAATTTTTCGTCAATATTTGTTATATGCCTAAAGCTCCTGCCAGACGATGCAATGAAAGTGCTTTCCGAAAGTGTCAAATCATTGAAAGAACTTTCATGAGTATCCACACGACGCAATGAAAGTGCTTTCAGAAAGTGCTTTTTACTTCCACTTTCCACAAACTTTCAGAAATTACTTTTCATTTGTCCACACGGTGAAAGGGAAATGAGTTTTTGAAAGTACTTTCTGGCAGCTGTCAAATTACGTTCAGACAGCTGCGAGAAGAAGACAGATATAGGAGAGCAAACAGCTTGTTGCGTGCATGATGGTTGTGTGAGAGCAAACAGCTGTGCGTGGATGGTGATGGTGGTGACTCTTGTGTATATATATATAACTTGTTTTGTGTCTTTGCTTTTGTGTTTTTTGCAGGGACTTGTAACAAAACTCGTAACGAAACGAAACTCTCGTTTCTGGCGTTTCTGTTCCAAGAAACATTAAAGGATAGAAACTAAATTCGAAACCAAAAGATTGTAACGTTTCAATAAGTAACAAAACCTGTAACGAAACTAAATTAATTTTGTTCCTTGTAACAGAAACAGAAACAGAAACAGAAACAAAACTCCTTTGTAACAAAAGTCGTAACAAAACTCAGAAACGTTTCCAGCAGAAACAAAACCTGTAACGAAACTAAATTAATTTTGTTCCTTGTAACAAAATCCGTAACGAAACTAAATTAATTTTGTTTCTCAGAAACAAAATTAATTTCGTTTCTCAGTCTCAGAAACAAAATTAATTTTGTTCCTTGCAACAAAAACAAAACCAGAAACGAAATTAATTTTGTTTCTCAGTGGCAAAGCTATAAAAATTATTATAATACTATTTGCCGTACATTAGGATGGACTTTTTATTTTTAGGTATATAATATATATATGTATACCTGTGGCATTTTGATGTGCAAACAGCTTTGCTGTAGCTACGAGTAATTTCGAAAAACAGGTAAAGTTTACGCGTATCTAATGAAAAGTTTTGGGCAGGGCTTCTACAGGGAGCCCTATTCTCTATGATTCCTAGGTCGGGTCTCGAGATATGGGTCAAAACGAGGACCCGGATGATCTTGTGTGTTTCTGAGTAATATTGGTATCTAATGACAGGTTTTGAGCTGGCCTTCTACAATATTGGTATCAAATGAAAGATGTTGAGCGGGGCTTTCGTATAGAGCTCTATTCTAGACCGGGTCTCCACATATGGGTCAAAATGAGGATCCGGATGATCCTTGAATATTTCTGAGCAATGTTGGTATCAAATGAAAGGTTTTGAGTAGGACTTCTACACGGAGTCCCGAGATATGGGTCAAACGTGGATCCGAATGATCTTGTATGTTTCTGAGCAATACAGAACAAAACAAATCAAAATCAGAAATCAAAAATTAAAAATCAAAAACCAAACACCGAAACAAACAAAACAAACAAAAACAACAAAATGTAGCATTAACAATGACAACAAAAAATTATAAAAACGATAGTCGCATTTTAATCGATAGAAAACCAGTGAAAAAATGAATAAGGGAAAGGGAATAAAAGTCATATTTCGAAACTGATTACACATCAATGTTCATGAGTACTCCTTCCTCACGTTTCCTTTTTTTTAACACAACTGCAGTTAGGAAAATATGTGAAAATTTACTAAGGCGAAATTAAAAAAAACCCTTATAATTTGCTTTATTAACTAATACCTATTAGAAACTTGTTTCGGACTATAATTGGCTGCGAGAAATGATAAATTGACAGAAATGTAATAAAGCTTGATTAATTAAGCAAATACACAAAAAAAAAAAAACGCAAGTCCGATATCCCATTATCCATACGAAACGATATTACACCCGCCAAAGCATCCTGTACTGCTTCGACGTCTTATAAAAATCATGATGATGAAGAAATTGCACTACAAAGTAGTCTGAATGAGCTATTATTAAAAAATTAAATATTTCTTGATAACAATTAATGTATACTTTTCACAATCCGTTGTTCTATGCATATGAAGCGTTTTTATATATCATTTAAAAAAATTAAAAAAGACAACCCTAATAGTCACCCAGTTATATTTTTCTTCATATCGACCCCTTTGTGCGACTTTATCGTAAGGGACAAAAGCAAATTTTACAGGAGAGCATTTTTTTTTCACTGTTTTTTACTGGTATATTTAAATGAAATTGAACACGCGTTTAGATGGTTAATTAATATATTGAACCTGATATCTTTTTTCTTGAAAAAATTTGCAGTTTGCGAAAAAATCATAATTTTGTCCCTTACGATAATTTCGCTCTCAATGTTTTATGAGCGTATTTGAATAAATGTCCCTTACGATAATATTTAAAAAATATAAGTGTCTTATTCCATACTTTAGTTGGTTGCCACAGACATACATATATATGTATGTATATTATATACCTAAAAATAACAAGTCCATCCTAATGCTCTGCACATATAGTTTTTCTACTGAGAAACAAAATTAATTTTGTTCTTGGTTTTGTTTTTGTTGCAAGGAACAAAATTAATTTTGTTTCTGGCTTTGTTTTTGTTGCAAGGAACAAAATTAATTTTGTTTCTGATACTGAGAAACAAAATTAATTTAGTTTCGTTACGGATTTTGTTACAAGGAACAAAATTAATTTAGTTTCGTTACAGGTTTTGTTTCTGCTGGAAACGTTTCTGAGTTTTGTTACGACTTTTGTTACAAAGGAGTTTTGTTTCTGTTTCTGTTTCTGTTACAAGGAACAAAATTAATTTAGTTTCGTTACAGGTTTTGTTTCTACTGGAAACGTTTCGGAGTTTTGTTACGACTTTTGTTACAAAGGAGTTTTGTTTCTGTTTCTGTTTCGTTACTTAGCTGTGTAACAGAGACCGAAACCGAAACGCGTTACAAGTCCCTGGTTTTTTGTGTTCATATGAAAAATATAACGTGATAATTAAATATTTTAATAATTCTATTTTATTTGTACATATGTAATTTATAAAGAAAACATATTTACATGCCGGTTCGATCATTTAGACAACTCTCTATCAGCTAGCAATTTTCAGAAAGTAAAACACTTTCAGATGTAACAATTGAAAGTGAAAAGTATTTCTGAAAAGTATTTTTCTCGCAGCTAGACGATGAAAGTTTTTGGCAAGAAATTAATTGCTGAAATTTCGGAAAACACTTTCAGAAAGTACTTTTTTGGTGGCTACACGAGAAAATTTGACTTTTTCACTTTCTGAAAGCACTTTAATTGCATCGTTTGGCAGTACCTTAATGTACATATCGTCGCTCCCAACGAAGACTAGCACGGTTCTATTTTTTTAAAAACATTGTGCACACTTTTTGTGTAGTACCAAAGCACTAGTCATATCTACATATATATAAATATAGAGTTCCGAGCAATAACTAATGCGGTGTTTTATTTGATGCGAAATCCAGGTTTTATTTGCACAACATATGCACATACTTAAAAGTAGGCCTAGTACAAGTCTAGGAATATTTGAAACTCATATACTTTTCATATAGTTTGGTTCCTGTTTAAAGTTTTATTTCAGTATGAATTATTGTTCTTGCACTTACTTATAAAATATCTTTCACTCCTCGGACAATCCTCCTTATGTGCTTAACCCCTAAGCTTATTTCTAACAATCAGAAGTATGTTAGTTTCCACCCAAACAAGTGAAGCATGCTAGTCTTCCACGCAGAGAACTGAAGTATGCTAGTCTTCCACGCAGAGAACTGAAGTATGCTAGTCTTCCACGCAGAGAACTGAAGCATGCTAGTCTTCCACGCGAACAACGAAGTATGCTAGTTTTCCACGCAGAGAACTGAAGTATGCTAGTCTTCCACGCAGAGAACTGAAGCATGCTAGTCTTCCACGCAGAGAACTGAAGTATGCTAGACTTCCACGCAGAGAACTGAAGTATGCTAGGCTTCCACGCGAACAACGAAGTGTGCTAATCTTCCACGCAATCAACGAAGTGTGTTAGTCTTCCATGCGAACAATGAACCGTGCTAGTCTTCGTTGGGAGCGACGATATGTATATTCCACAAAATGTTGAATGTATTTTATATCGTGTTCTACTGAAGCGATCGAAATACTTCCTTTGTAAAAGATTAATGATTTTTGACGATGTTTAACATGCCGACAATAAAAGTTACATTAAGGTGGTATAAGCTAAGTACTGGGTGGAAGTGACCCCAGTGGCACACATAGGGTTAATACGATTATACAGTCGAAGCCTTCCACTCAAGCCAAAGACGTTGGTGTAGTAAACTTAGAGACCGGTCTACAAATACCGAAGATATGAAAAAATATGAATTTTAGCGACATCTAGGGGTGTAAAAAAAAAAATTTCCTGGAAATATTTCTAAAAGGACACAATATGGGGGGACGTACGGCGAAGTGTTTTTCTTGTTTTGTTTTTTTTTGCGATACAGTCTAATGTATATACATACGTACAAGTATTTTCAAACATCGCGCCGCTGGAAAATGTGACTTGGCAAATCAACAAACACAAAACGGAAGAAAATAACCCATACAAACATACTAAATATGTGCGTGAAAAATTATCTATTTTTGTGTCTTCTTAAAGAAAGCGTCTACTACATAATTTTCACACTCAAGTGTGAAACACGTACGCGGCGCGGCGCAGCGCAGCAGACAATGCATTATTTTCTTTGCTTTTTCTTCTTATCGCACTGCAATTAGCATTCATTTAAGTACGCGGCGGCGGATCGCAACGGCCCTGAGCTTATCTTTTGTGTGTGATGATAGATAATGAAATCGAGCGATTGTCATACATATGTAGATGAAATTGACTACTTTAAGTAGTTTAGTTAGTAGGTAAATTCATGCTTTATTTCCTTGTTTTGAAGATGTGATAAGCTTACGTGTGATTCTACTTAGATCAGACATTGGCATTTTGATTTAAACGAGTGGGTAAATGAAAAATATCACACAAATTTTAATTAATGTAACGCAAATCGCTCTGGCTCACCAAAACCGTTTTTCACTCAACCTTGCCGAACATTTTTGTAGGTCGCGCTTTGGACGCCTTAAATTTGAATCCGACAAGTGAGTCCAAATGGTCGATAAAGTAGTAATAAGTGACCAGCAGGACTGAGACTGCCTTCGTCAATGCTGAAGACTTCTAACATACCTTTCATAAATGTGAGACCCTTTCTTTAAAACCTACGCGATCTGGCTGTCTGTCTATACCCGAAAAACGGTTGCTTGAAGACTACAAGCTTAACGATCCCAAGAAACTCAAAAGGCAAAGCAGTTAATGAGAATAGGAATCTAGAAGATACGAGAAATAACACGATGCTTGTTCTAAGGAGGTCATTTTGGTCGCTCTAAGTTGCTCTGGCACTTAGCTCTGACTGCCATGGGAATGATGAGCCCGAGCTAGCGATTTTGGACCATGATGTTTATCATAATATATGCTCTGAATCGAGATTCCCACATATGTGTAAACAATTAACAAGACCGCGTGCTTGATGCTTGGCAAACACGTAACTTTTTCCGGTCTCATCTTAGTACAAGGATGTGAAAATGCATAGCTTTTTATTCAATTTGAGAACTAAAGTCATTCTCCAGTAAAACGAAACCTTATTTTTCTGATGAATTTACTCTTCGTTATGAATTTGAAATCCAGTCCATTCGGGAATGGAAATTTTTTTTACTTTTTACCTGACTTTTGCGGAGACCAGGAACCAGGAGAAAGGAACCCGAGAAAAGCTCGGTCATTCAGGTAGTTAGTACTGGTTATCGATAGGGGCTCATTGTTGCATGTTCGCCGCAATGTTTATTGAATCTACACCATTTCCACTTTAAAATGAGAAAGTCTTAATTTAAAATAAGAAACCTTCATTTGAAAATCAGATTACTCAATTTTAAATGAGAAAGCGTCACTTCGAAATGAGAAAACTTCATTTGAAAATGACAAATTTTCATTTTAATATGAGAAATCATCAATTGAAAATGAAAAACATGTTTTTATTAAAATTTAAGTTTATTTAGGTACCAACAGGCATGTTTTCTAAAGCTGCACACTCGTACAGTAGCGCGCGTCACACTCGCCAAACCCGATAATATCGCTGCCTTCTCTAATTTTGTATCGCAAATTTATCGAAAATTTCACACAGACCAAAACAAAATCGCAAAAATAAGCAAACATACAAACCTTTAAGAACAAGAATGATAAATTCAAAGTGAACGACGATCAGCTACGTGGAGACGGGTTATATCGCAAGATGTCTTACTGCATTATTCGTTGGCGAATTAAGTTAAACATATGATTAAGTTAAATTTTTCTCAACTTAAGCTAAAACAATAGATTTATTGGGTATTTTATTTCAATTTGTTTCATTTTAATTTAGTTTCACTGTACATATTTATGTACATTTATTTATATACATACGTAAGTATGTAATCTATATATATAAAAATGATTTGGTATTTAATTGTAACGCTAAAACTTGAAAACGGCTGAACCAAATCAAATACTTCCTTAGGGGGGTTTGTTTGTTGTTACCCCGCGAAAGTTTAGTCGAAGAAAAAATTAAAAAATGTTAGGGGGGCGTGGCACCTCCCATACAACCTTAATTTTTAAAGCTGATTATCTCTAAAACAGTTTAAGGTAGGGAGCTAAAAATTGGTATAGAGGTAGGTGATATCAAAACCCTTCTCACTCAGAAAAGTGGGGGTTGTCAGAAAAGGGGGCGTGGCACTTCCCATACAACCTTAATTTTTAAAGCTGATTATCTCTAAAACAGTTCAAGGTAGGGAGCTGAAAATTGGTATAGAGGTAGGTGATATCAAAACCCTTCTCACTCAGAAAAGTGGGGGTTATCAGAAAAGGGGGCGTGGCACCTCCCATACAACCCTAATTTTTAAAGCTGATTATCTCTAAAACAGTTCAAGGTAGGGAAATGAAATTGGTATAGAGGTAGGTGATATCAAAACCCTTCTCACTCAGAAAAGTGTGGGTTGTCAGAAAAGGGGGCGTGGCACTTCCCATACAACCTTAATTTTTAAAGCTGATTATCTCTAAAACAGTTCAAGGTAGGGAGCTAAAAATTGGTATAGAGGTAGGTGATATCAAAAACCTTCTCACTCAGAAAAGTGGGGGTTATCAGAAAAGGGGGCGTGGCACCTCCCATACAACCCTAATTTTTAAAGCTGATTATCTCTAAAACAGTTCAAGGTAGGGAAATGAAATTGGTATAGAGGTAGGTGATATCAAAACCCTTCTCACTCAGAAAAGTGGGGGTTGTCAGAAAAGGGGGCGTGGCACTTCCCATACAACCTTAATTTTTAAAGCTGATTATCTCTAAAACAGTTTAAGGTAGGGAGCTAAAAATTGGTATAGAGGTAGGTGATATCAAAACCCTTCTCACTCAGAAAAGTGGGGGTTGTCAGAAAAGGGGGCGTGGCACTTCCCATACAACCTTAATTTTTAAAGCTGATTATCTCTAAAACAGTTCAAGGTAGGGAGCTGAAAATTGGTATAGAGGTAGGTGATATCAAAACCCTTCTCACTCAGAAAAGTGGGGGTTATCAGAAAAGGGGGCGTGGCACCTCCCATACAACCCTAATTTTTAAAGCTGATTATCTCTAAAACAGTTCAAGGTAGGGAAATGAAATTGGTATAGAGGTAGGTGATATCAAAACCCTTCTCACTCAGAAAAGTGGGGGTTGTCAGAAAAGGGGGCGTGGCACTTCCCATACAACCTTAATTTTTAAAGCTGATTATCTCTAAAACAGTTCAAGGTAGGGAGCTAAAAATTGGTATAGAGGTAGGTGATATCAAAAACCTTCTCACTCAGAAAAGTGGGGGTTGTCAGAAAAGGGGGCGTGGCACTTCCCATACAACCTTAATTTTTAAAGCTGATTATCTCTAAAACAGTTTAAGGTAGGGAGCTAAAAATTGGTATAGAGGTAGGTGATATCAAAACCCTTCTCACTCAGAAAATTGGGGGTTATTAGAAAAGGGGTCGTGGCACCTCCCATACAACCCTAATTTTTAAAGCTGATTATCTCTAAAACAGTTCAAGGTAGGGAGCTAAAAATTGGTATAGAGGTAGGTGATATCAAAACCCTTCTCACTCAGAAAAGTGGGGGTTGTCAGAAAAGGGGGCGTGGCACTTCCCATACAACCTTAATTTTTAAAGCTGATTATCTCTAAAACAGTTTAAGGTAGGGAGCTAAAAATTGGTATAGAGGTAGGTGATATCAAAACCCTTCTCACTCAGAAAATTGGGGGTTATTAGAAAAGGGGTCGTGGCACCTCCCATACAACCCTAATTTTTAAAGCTGATTATCTCTAAAACAGTTCAAGGTAGGGAAATGAAATTGGTATAGAGGTAGGTGATATCAAAACCCTTCTCACTCAGAAAAGTGGGGGTTGTCAGAAAAGGGGGCGTCGCACTTCCCATACAACCTTAATTTTTAAAGCTGATTATCTCTAAAACAGTTCAAGGTAGGGAGCTGAAAATTGGTATAGAGGTAGGTGATATCAAACCCCTTCTCACTCAGAAAAGTGGGGGTTATCAGAAAAGGGGGCGTGGCACCTCCCATACAACCTTAATTTTTAAAGCTGATTATCTCTAAAACAGTTTAAGGTAGGGAGCTAAAAATTGGTATAGAGGTAGGTGATATCAAAACCCTTCTCACTCAGAAAATTGGGGGTTATTAGAAAAGGGGTCGTGGCACCTCCCATACAACCCTAATTTTTAAAGCTGATTATCTCTAAAACAGTTCAAGGTAGGGAAATGAAATTGGTATAGAGGTAGGTGATATCAAAACCCTTCTCACTCAGAAAAGTGGGGGTTGTCAGAAAAGGGGGCGTGGCACTTCCCATACAACCTTAATTTTTAAAGCTGATTATCTCTAAAACAGTTCAAGGTAGGGAGCTGAAAATTGGTATAGAGGTAGGTGATATCAAACCCCTTCTCACTCAGAAAAGTGGGGGTTATTAGAAAAGGGGTCGTGGCACCTCCCATACAACCCTAATTTTTAAAGCTGATTATCTCTAAAACAGTTCAAGGTAGGGAAATAAAATTGGTATAGAGGTAGGTGATATCAAAACCCTTCTCACTCAGAAAAGTGGGGGTTTTCAGAAAAGGGGGCGTGGCACTTCCCATACAACCTTAATTTTTAAAGCTGAATATCTCTAAAACAGTTCAAGGTAGGGAGCTGAAAATTGGTATAGAGGTAGGTGATATCAAACCCCTTCTCACTCAGAAAAGTGGGGGTTATTAGAAAAGGGGTCGTGGCACCTCCCATACAACCCTAATTTTTAAAGCTGATTATCTCTAAAACAGTTCAAGGTAGGGAAATGAAATTGGTATAGAGGTAGGTGATATCAAAACCCTTCTCACTCAGAAAAGTGGGGGTTGTCAGAAAAGGGGGCGTGGCACTTCCCATACAACCTTAATTTTTAAAGCTGATTATCTCTAAAACAGTTCAAGGTAGGGAGCTGAAAATTGGTATAGAGGTAGGTGATATCAAACCCCTTCTCACTCAGAAAAGTGGGGGTTATTAGAAAAGGGGTCGTGGCACCTCCCATACAACCCTAATTTTTAAAGCTGATTATCTCTAAAACAGTTCAAGGTAGGGAAATGAAATTGGTATAGAGGTAGGTGATATCAAAACCTTTCTCACTCAGAAAAGTGGGGGTTTTCAGAAAAGGGGGCGTGGCACTTCCCATACAACCTTAATTTTTAAAGCTGATTATCTCTAAAACAGTTCAAGGTAGGGAGCTGAAAATTGGTATAGAGGTAGGTGATATCAAACCCCTTCTCACTCAGAAAAGTGGGGGTTACTAGAAAAGGGGTCGTGGCACCTCCCATACAACCCTAATTTTTAAAGCTGATTATCTCTAAAACAGTTCAAGGTAGGGAAATGAAATTGGTATAGAGGTAGGTGATATCAAAACCCTTCTCACTCAGAAAAGTGGGGGTTTTCAGAAAAGGGGGCGTGGCACTTCCCATACAACCTTAATTTTTAAAGCTGATTATCTCTAAAACAGTTCAAGGTAGGGAGCTGAAAATTGGTATAGAGGTAGGTGATATCAAACCCCTTCTCACTCAGAAAAGTGGGGGTTATTAGAAAAGGGGTCGTGGCACCTCCCATACAACCCTAATTTTTAAAGCTGATTATCTCTAAAACAGTTCAAGGTAGGGAGCTGAAAATTGGTATAGAGGTAGGTGATATCAAACCCCTTCTCACTCAGAAAAGTGGGGGTTATCAGAAAAGTGGGCGTGGCACCTCCCATACAACCTTAATTTTTAAAGCTAATTATCTCTAAAACAGTTTAAGGTAGGGAGCTGAAAATTGGTATAGAGGTAGGTGATATCAAAACCCTTCTCACTCAGAAAAGTGGGGGTTATCAGAAAAGGGGGCGTGGCACCTCCCATATAACCTTAATTTTTAAAGCTGATTATCTCTAAAACAGTTCAAGGTAGGGAGCTGAAAATTGGTATAGAGCTAAATGATATCAAAACCATTCCCACGCATAAAAGTGGGGGTTATCGGAAAAAGGGGCGTGGCACCTCAAATACAAACTTAATTTTTCATGCTGAATATATCTAAAATTGTTTACGCTAGGGGCTTGGAAATTGGTGTGGAGATAAACGATAACAATTCCATATTAACGCAAAATAATAGGAATTATACGAAAAGGGGGCGTGGCACTTCCCAACAACACTTAATTTTTTAAGCTGAATATTTTTAAAAGGATTTAAGTCAGGGACCTGGAAATTGGTACAGAGCTATATGATATCAAAACATAAAAGTGTAGGTTATCGGAAAAGGGGGCGTGGCACCTCCCATACAAACTTAATTTTTCAATCTATAAAAGCGTTTGAGGATGGGACCTGAAAGTTGATCATTAGATTAACGATATCAATAGCGTGCTTATGAAAAAAACAGTAGTTTTGGGAAAAGGGGGCGTGGCACCTCCCATGCGTTCTTAATTTTTAAGGCTAAATATCCTTAAAAGCGTTCATGGCATGTAAATAGAAATCACTATGCAGATATACGATATCAATACCATGTTCACCCAAAAAAAAAAAAAAGATTTATCGAAAAATGGGGCATTGCACCTCCCATACGTACAAAGCTTTTGAGGCTGAATATATCTAAAAGGGTTGGAGGAGGGGCCTGAAAACCATTATGGAGTTATACTATATCAATCCTCTTACTTACTTAGTGAAAATGGCCAATACTCAGTGAAAATAAATATCCGGAACAGAAAACTAAAAATGTTGTGTATCGTGCAGCCTTAAACTGAATACTAAAATTATATATTTTTGAAGTTGTATATACAATGAAGTAATGAAAAATCGTTAATTTTCTATTAAAAATAATACCGGTGTAATAACAATTTTTGAAATGAAATTAATAAGAAATCTATTTTGGGCAGAACGAAGTTTGCCGGGTCAGCTAGTCATAGATAAATTACATGTTTTCATACATAAATTAAAATTTAGTTTGGGTGTTATTTTTCCTTTTAATTTTTTGAACTAAGCATACGAATTTTTTGTTACCTCTTTACGCTTGTTCATTTTTATGTTATGGGAAATAAAAAAATTAATTATCTACTAATGACTTAAATTACATACATATGTACAATGTACATTAAGGTGGAGTGAAACTTTTTTTTGGAAATTCAATTTGTTCCAAAGCCAGAACGGAACCTTTCTAGCCCAGTAATAAGCCTGTAAAATTTTATTGACCTACTCGGATGTTTAGAGGTGCCCCCAGCCCCACAAAGTTGAAAGCAATAAGCACGATCTGGTACAAATATGAAATTTTGAAAATTATAAAATAAAAAAACGAAGTATGAGGATTGATGAAGATGGCTAAGCTGAGTATTAAAGTGATTTTTTTTTTGAAACAACAACAACAAAAGTTATTAAATGACAAAGTTTATATTGTGCATTTTTAAATTGCAATTACTTAAAAACTACTGAACCGATTTCGAATACTTTTATACCATTCGATAGGTATGTTGATTCCCTTTAATTTGATATACATTTTATTAGGGTTCCATAACACCACCCTGCGGGGGTCAACCCCCCTTTAACCCCCCTTAATTTTCATATACAAAATGTATATCAAATTAAAGAGAATCAAAATACCTATCGAATGGTATAAAAATATTCGAAATCGGTTTAGTATTTTTTAAGTAATTGCAATTTAAAAAATGCATAATATAAACTTTGACCTTTAATAACTTTTGTTGTTGTTGTTTCCAAAAAAAAAAAATTCACTTTAATACTCAGCTTAGCCATCTTTATCAATCCTCATACTTAGTTTTTTGATTTTATAATTTTCAAAATTTCTAATTTGTACCAGATCGTGCTTATTGCTTTCAACTTTGCGGGGCTGGGGGCAGTTCAAAACGTCATCCTATCGCGATAAAATTTTGTGGGGTTCATTAACCCTAGAACCATAATGTACGTAAATTTTACGTATATAGAATTTTCAAATTGTGATTGCACAAGTATATCATACTGTAACGGTACCTAACTCCGGCAGTGCTTGCAGCATGTATTTTTACGTATACACGAATATAAAAGTACAACAAATGTTGTCATTTGAAGGTGTGAGAGCGATTGGCGCAAATCCCTATACGTAAAATTTACGTATAGTTAGTAATAAGCGAAAAAATCGTGTACGTAAAATTTACGTATAGTTAGTAATAAGCGAAAAATAGGATATGGTATTTAATATGAAAGTGTAATATTCTCATGTAATTTTTGTAAAACGCTACAGTATATTATATTATTATTGCTCAGAAACGTTCCGGGGTCATCCGGGTCCACATTTTGACCCATATCTGGGGACCCGACCTAGGAATCATAATGAGTACAGCTCCATGTAAAATCCCTGCTCAAAGCCTTTCTTTTTATATCAATATTGCTCAAAAAAATTCCCGGGTCATCCGGGTCCACGTTTTGACCTATATCTCTGGACCTGGAACAAAAATTAGTAAAAAAATTAAAAAAAAAATCGCAAGAAATTAAAAAATGTTTGACCAGCTATCGCTCAGCGAGGTTTTGTTCGACAGCTACAAGTTGTATGTTATTAGAAGCGTATTTTAATTTCCTTTCGAACGAGGTACTGCTTGTGGTTATCGAACTTGTAACTTTAGAGAAAAATTCTTTTGAATGAAGTGATACCCAGAAAACCTCAAAATTCCGCATCATCATATGTTTAACCATAAAAAAATTAAAAAAAAAGTTTTGAGATCAGAAATTTCTTGGTATTTTATTCAATTTAAATGTTTGTAAAGCAGTGTAATCAACTTCGGCTGCAAAATGGAGAACAATGAGAGTTGTATCAGGCGGATTATAATCACTACGTAAAATTTACGTACATTAGTAATAACGTAGTATGAAATATCGTTATGGTTCTAGGGTTAAATCGTATAAAGGCAACTTTTCATTGCTGGTACGTTCAAAAAAAGAACAAACAAAAAATCTCCATATGATTTCACTCCACCTTAATGTACATAGTATACTTAATAAAAATATATACATTTTATTATACTTTACTCTTCTGTTTCTTGCTAAGGTTTTAATAAACATGGCGTGCCTTGAAATTTACCTAATTTCAGAGCTCAAACCAATCGCCTGTGGGGCTCTAGCGATGATTGGTCTCTTAATTAAGCTGCTAAAAATATTGGCATTTATTTTATTCAAAAAGAAAATGATGTTTGAAAAAAGCAGCTTGAAGAAAAATAAAAACAATTTAATATTGAAATTCTATTTCCGCAATTCGTGGGACCGAATAGTGCGGTGAAAAAGTCCCCGGGCTGAACTTAATTATCTACATAATTCGGCTTCCAATCGGAGTAACAGAGCTCTACACATTTTTATTTAGTTTTTATTTTCAGTTACTGTGTTTTTATTTTCTTCTTAAATTACTTACTTAATACGTTCTTAAATTTAAGATCACTTGAATTATTTTGTTTATTGAACTCACCTGAAAATAAAGAGAAAAGTTTGTTGTCAATTTATTGTTAGAATTCAAAACGCTTAAAAATACAAGCTTAAATCTAATAAAAGAGGTCTAAGGGCCGTTTACTCAACCTCTGATTAATACTAACCGGAGGATAAAGGGCCGGTAAACTTGTGGACTACATTATCGACAATCTGGTAAATGTTTGGTTTGATGAAGTCGATAATGTTGTTTAACCGGACTTTAACCATGGTTAGCGTTAATCAAGGGTTGAGTACATTTATCATGTAGTCGATAATACAGTAAACAACTTAACCAGGCCTTTATCCTCCGGTTAGCGTTAATCAGAGGTTGAGTAAACGGCCCTAAGGGCCGGTTTCACCATCTCCGGTTAATTTAATCGCTGGTTAGTTTGACGTAAATTGTATGGGGAGCTGTCATATAAATTGCTTAACCGGGCAAAAATCTCTGGTTAAGTGCTTAACCGGAGATGGTGAAAACGGCCCTAAGTATTGTAAAAACGTTAGATATACAATTCTTCTTTTTTCTTATATGTATACTAGATGTGATATATGTATATCATTTGCAGCCCGCTCTAATATCAATACTCTGAAAAAAATACCCGTAGTTAAACCAACAACTTTCGGCTGTTGAATCTCCGTCTTGGATTCAACAGCAAAAGTATTTATTTTTACAGAAAAGTTTTTGATCCAACAATTTATTCAAAGACGGGCGTTGTTGATTCAAAAACTTGCTTGCCTTTAAAAAATTTTTTGTGAGAAAATATTTTTTTGTGAGAAAACCAACAAAAAAAATAATGATGGAGAAAAGATGAAGAGAAAAACCCAAACAAAAGTTTATTTTTAGCAACAATTTTCTCCCCGTTGTTGATTTAAAGACAAAAGTATTTGACCCAACAGTTTCCGTTGTAAACAAAACTAATGAGAACAAATTTTTTTTAAATTTTGTTTTTACAATGATTCAAATAATTCATGGATTCCTTTTTAGGAAATGGAAGTATAAATAGGTTACTACAATTCAATATAATGTTGAATGTTCCACTATGTGATGATTGGATAGAATTTCAGGTTGATGTCATGGTTCGAATCCGGAGGAGAATATAAAATAAAGAAGAAAAATCAGAATAAGAAATAAAGATAGCAACCAGTGAATCATAAGAAGGAGAGAAGAATAGGAGAACAAGCGGAGGCTACATACTTGCAGTTGGGACCCGGGCGGAGAGAAGATGAAGAGCAAAATACAAACAAAATTTTATTTTTAGGTGAAAATGTTTTCCAACAATCTCCGTTATTGACTTAAATCAACAACGCTCGCACCTTTGAAACAACAACGGAGCGTTGTTGGGCACATTTCAACTGCGGAAAGTAGTTGATTTAACAGCGAAAGTCTTTAGATTTACAACGTTTTTTTTTCAGAGTACCAATTAGAATTACGTTAATAAAACGTCTACCGAATTCGTAATATCATTGTGAATAGCTTATTTTCCAATTGGAAGATCTTAGACCACAGGCCCTCTGGCGGCGAATAGCAGACTATCAACTGTGTTATCGACTTGAGCGCCAATTGAGAGCAGTGCAAATGGCATTGAATAGGAAATGAGAAGACGTTGTCGCTGAGTGAAAACAGAGAACTTGTGGAAATTAGTTTCCTTTCATTTGACTAAGTCAATAGGAAAACTAAATAAATAAAAGAAGAAATCACAAAAATGATAAATAAATATTAAGAAAAAATCAGAGCTGTTGAATGGAAACGCTGGACGAAAAATATGAGAAGAATAGCTTGGTGGCAGGCAAGTGTTGTAGCTGAGGGAAAGCGAAGATAAAGCCTTTTTAAAAGGTGACAAAAAATCATAAATGCAACAGATTTGCTATTCAGGTCGAAGGTGAGTGAATTAATATTGGAATTCAAAACCCGAAGAAGTAAAGCAAGCAAGCAAGCAAGCAAAAAAAATTTAAATTTAGCTCGAAAGGATAAAACAAACATTTTACAGCGCAATATTTACCGAGCAAATGAAAAGCAGTGAAATGAAAATAAACGTTTCAGGGAAAATAGATAATAAAAAAGTAAGAAAATTAAATGTAAATAAGCCGATATTAAAAAAAAAAATAAAAAACAAGAGGCAAGTATTACAGCAAAAAGAAAAACGAAATAAAAGAATTAAAAAGAAAAAAGAAAGAAAGAAAAATATGAAACACGCATATCTACACACAAGGCTATCTGCATAGTATACTATGTATATCAACTGTGTGCCTATGCCAATAGAAAAATTTCCATAGAAAATATCTGCCAAAGAATTCTTAGCACAATTTTACACAAATGTGTCGTGTTTACAAGCCCAAATCGCGCACAATCACACACATAAAGCATAGAAATAGAAAGAAAAGTGCAACAACAACAAAAGCGTGCACAATGCTGAGTAGCAGAGAGCTATTATGGCATTCATAGCAGTGACGTTTTGATAGATAATAAAGGAAAAATAAAGTATTTATTAAAGGTATTCAGTTTTGAAATCAAAGGAGAAAAGGGAAAAAAATAACCTTTAGACCTAGAGATGGGCGGTTTGTTATTTGGGTACAAACATCGGTTTTATAAGGTCTTTTTGCGAAAGACAAAAAAAGTACCTACGTCAATTGGTGAAAATTGTCAAAATCGATACCGGTTTTTAGAAAACCGATGTTTTAAAAACCGGTTTTGTTAAAGATTTTTTTTTTTTAAGTTAAGCGTTTTTTTTTGTTCTTTTCGAAGGATGAAAGAAAGTTGTGCAATTGGTGAAAATTGTCATAGTCGAAACCGGTTTTTAGAAAACCGAAGTTTTAAAAACCGTTTTTGTTAAAGTTTTTTTTAATATAAGAGTTTTAACTCAATCGACGAAAATCTGCTATATAAAACCGGTTTTCTCAAAACCAAAAACTAACGATTTTTTTCACAAACATTTTTAAGGAATGTGAGCGCTCTTTTTTAGTCAGAAAATTTTAGTCAAATAAAAGCATTTTAACTCAATTGGAAAAAAGATCGGTTTTCTCAAGACCGAAAGCTAACGGGTTTTTAACAAATTTTTCTAAGAAATGTGAGCGCTCTTTTTTAGTCACAGAAAATTTTAGGCAAATATAAGCGAAAATTTGACGCAAAACCCGGTTTTCTCAAAACCCAAAGCTACCGGTTGTTCCAAAATTTTTTTTAAGAAATGTGAGCGCTATTTTTCAGTCTCAGAAATTTTTAGGCAAATATAAGCATTTTCACTCAGTAGACGAAAATTTGCTGAAAAACCCCGGTTTTCTGAAAACCGTAAGCTACCGGCTGTTTCAAATTTTTTTAAAGAAATGTGAGCGCTTTTACTACATTTGTAGAAAATTTTTAAGTAAATATAAAGGTTTTAACTCAATCGGCGAACATTTGCTGCAAAAAACACGGTTTTCTGAAAACCGTAAGCTACCGGCTGTTTCAAATTTTTTTTAAAGAAATGTGAGCGCCGAAAGGTGCCGATTGTTTCAGAAAATTTTCAAGAAATGTGAGCGCTTTTGCGACAGTCGTATAAATTTCTGTGCAATAAGAACAATTTTTCCAAAAACCGAAATAGAAAAAACCGGTTTTTACTTTAATCTAAAACAATTATTGGCAACAAAATCGTTTTTTTTAACAAATATGTATTAACAAAAGGTTTTTTTTTATAGAAAAGCCTCTCTACAATAAAGAATTACAGTTTATTTTTCGCTAAGTATTTTCTTGGTTACAAGAACTCCGAAAGTAAAATCCGGTTTTTATATTATTTGAAAATATAATTAAAAAAAGCAAAAATTCAAAGCCCAAAAATAATGCCCAAAATTAACGCTTCTAGCTACGAAAATAATAATTTTTAATACGGTATTGTTGAGACTTTTTGCGGCTAGAGAGAAAACTGCATAAAATCGGTACTTCAAAAAACCGCATGTTCATAAAATTGAATTGAGACGCAGCAACATTTTCGAGTGCACAGTTTTTATTATCTACAATAAGAGTAATCAAAACGAGTTGTGCGACGATTTATGGTCAAAACAATTGAAGTTGGTATCGAAAAAAAAACCGAATTTGAAAACATTTCATTTGATCACAGTAACGTTTTACTATTTAATACACAAAACTAGTTTCTTGAGTGAGGCGCTCGTGTTTACTGATCAAAGCGAGTAACCGGTTTGCGCATTACCCATCTCTAACTAACGCTTGCATTGCGCGCTGTCCATTCAATAGCCGCTTGAATGCTATTTGAACTAAAGTAAACAAACTTACATAGATTACGATTATTTGTTACGGCATATTGAAAAATATTGTCATAAAAAGCTGATAGCACAAACGGAGAATGCTACATTTATTAAGGTGAATAAATATGAAAGATATAGCTTCATAAATATGTACTAAAGAAAGATTACTATCTGTTATTGATATTTACTTTTATACCTACTAAACACATGTAACTAACCGCGTTTTTTCTTATTTTTGCTTGCACGCTTACCTATTGCTCTCATCTTTAACCCGGGTTCTTTACATACATACATACATGGATATGTGTGCGCACATCCGCTTGTCAGTGAGTTGACAGATCTGTCATTCACTGACAGCGCATGATGTCTGAGGCAATCAAAGTTGTTTTTGTTTGCTTGGTTGTTTTTATTTTATTTTGCGGTACTAAGATGATATCGGTGATGAGCACATTTTTTATGTTCTTTGCTTCTAATAAATGTGTTTTTTCTCAACTACATACTACATTGTGCATATTTCTTTCTTTAAGTCAATGATTCTCAAAGATGATTCATTATTTGCAAATAAGCATGTCATTACACGGAGTAAAAATGCTGATTTTATTTGCTTACACAACTATTCGCTAATTTTGTCTAAATATGTCATTTATGGCAATGATGAGTGGCAAAAAGCGCTAGTCTCTGGCACGTGGGCGCAATTTAAGGACCGAAGAAGGTGGGAGCAAACGTTACATACATATAATACAAAGCAACTACATTAACTAAAAAAAACTAGTAATTAATTAAAATCATTTATGGAGAGATTAACATATGTATACATATACAATTGCTGGTGTATGAAACACTGTGTGGAGTTGAGTTGTGGTGAGTTCTAACTAGTAAGCAGGTTGCCAGATTTATAATTTTACTTCTTTTTGGTTACGAAGAATGTAGGGATAAGTGAACCTAAGGGGGCCTTAAGAACCACTCCCGCTAGTGCACCTGATACCTGTACGCTTAGCGGCCAAGAACATAGCGTTAACGACTGCAACGAGTTTTAAGGCTACGGGGAAGCTTGAGTTCAGGCATAAGGGTCACAGTAGCATGGCATCGTCGCTGACAGACTACATTGTTCCGTGTCTGCGCTCCGTTAAGTATGTTGATGCCACAATAGAGGCGGATGGCTGGCGGAGAGTTATGCAGTTATGAAGGAAGACGTCATTCATGTATTCACAGATGGCGCTAAGACATCAGAAGGCGTAGGACCTACCGTTTATTGTAGTGAATTTAATAACTGCCGGATTACTGTAGTGTCATTCAGGCAGAAGTATTAGCTGTGAGGAGGGCAGCAGAGCTGTTAGTCTGTAATTCCATTTTGACTGGAACCGGGGCCACAAGGGGATAGACGGTAATGAGTCAGCTGATGAGCTGGCAAAGAAGGGTGCAGTTGTCGGAGCAAAACACTTCATGGACATTCCGATGCCACTCAGTCATATTAAGCATAGATATTATGTGTATATGATGGACCAGGCGGATTAAACGTGGGGATAATAGCAGAGCTGTAGGGTGTTTAAAATTATGTGTAAATCGAAAATAATTAAATGGCTGCTATCCCTGAAAAGCGATGAATGTAGACTTATCATCGGGTTCTTCACAGAACCATTTTTTTGCTTCATATGCGTTCAAAATGGAACCAGTCTGTGATGCAGATGCTGTCAATGTAAATGGGAACTTCCCGCAATACAGGCCCAAATGTGGGCCCAGAGTGACCCAGCAAGTCTTTGAGCAATATTGGTATCAAATGAAAGGTGTTGAGCAGACCTTCAACAGAGTTATTTTCATTGCGATGCGTAGGTCGGATTCCCAGATATGGGTGAAAACGTGGTACCGACCGACCAATGAAAGTTTCTGAGCGATATTGGCAGCAAATGAAAGGCGTTGAACAGGGCTTCAACATATGTATACTTAGCTATTTTCATTGTGATTTCTAAGTCGGCTTCACAAATATGGTTCAAGTACCCAACAAACACTGAGGTTAGTTATCGATTTGAGAATGACTCGAGAACTAGCCTCATTCTCAAACCTCTAACGTTAGAGGACGACTCGAAAATCTATCGAGAATCATAGCGTTCTCAAAGAAAAGGGTACCTAATTCTCAAATCGAGAAAATTATAATTCTCGAATCGAATTCTAATGTAGTTCTCTAATGAGATTCTAATCAGAATTTGCAAATACTTCCAATTGAAATGAAAAACAAAGCTTTATCTCCTTTTACATAATTTTTCATTGTTTAGATTTTATTAACGCAATATGTGCCTAAATTGCATATGATTATATATATTGACATGTATATGTTTACCACATTTATAAGAACTGAAATTTAAACAAAATTCAGTCTTATTATTTAAATTAAAGGTACTTCTTGTACTTTTTAATGGAAAACATTGTACTACGGTGATATTAACTTTACCATTTTTTAGTATCTAATTTCAATATATGTATGTATATTCAATATATCACAGAAATATATTGAGAATTGATAAAAGGCGTGAGATTTGGCTCCTTCTCTAATCACTCGCTAATCGAATTCTAGAGTAGTTTTCAACCCTAGTTAGCGATTTGAGAATATATAGAGAATTACACTAGTTATCTAAGGTAATCTCGACAAAATTTCTAACGTTAGAAACTGTGTTTGCTGGGTAGTGGGCCCAGGACGTGGCGGATGGTCCCGGTAAGGTAAAGGCCAAGGCCAAGGTAAAGGTAAAGGTAAAGGTAAAGGTAAAGGTAAAGGTAAAGGTAAAGGTAAAGGTAAAGGTAAAGGTAAAGGTAAAGGTAAAGGTAAAAGTAAGGGTAAAGGTAAAGGTAAAGGTAAAGGTAAAGGTGGTAAAGGTAAATGTAAGGATAAATGAAAGGGTAAAGGTGAAGCTAAAGGTAAAGATAAAGGTAAAGGTAAAGGTACAGCTAAAGGTAAAGATAAAAGTAAAGGTAAAAGTAAAGGTAAAGGTAAAGCTAATGGTAAAAGTAAAGGTTAACGGAAACGTAGAGGGGAAGACTCATTATAACATAAAAACCGTTTTCGTCGCTGAGAAGCGGGGACGGATATTTGCTAGTATAACATAAATGTCATTACCAGGTTATCAGCTACAGAACACCGATATAGGACCTAAAGCAAGCCAATATTTAAGAAAATATAACAAAAACTTCAAGGAGCAGTGAAAAGGTGACGTGCCTCTCATTTAAGTTTCCCTTCGAGAATGTACTGACTTCCGGTTCTCGAAATTCGACCATGCAATTTATTTTTTCAACTTTGTATTGGTACAAAAATTATTCCTTTTCGCGGAGATAAGCAACACTTTCCAAATTCGAGTTGTACCGCAACACTGATTTGCCCTTTTCATCACGGTCCGACGCAAAATCATGGTCAAAATCAAGGCAGATCTAGGAAGGTAGGCCCGGTGGCGAATTCAGAAATTTCCCATGTATTTTGTTATTGTAATTGGTAGAGTGTAATGTCAAAATGATATTTCGCCGTGGTTAAAATCTGAATTCGCTTGGGGCTCGTCCATTCCAATTGGCCATGATGTGAATTCGCTTTGATTTTGACATTACACTCTACCTTTGTAAATAAAAAAAGAAGCTTTTCAATTCGCCGCCGAGCCTACCTGTTAGATATGCCTTGGTCAAAATTAAAATTACTCAGTGCTCTCCCGCCCTCTCTCATTTTTCGCTTTAATCGAAAAGCAATAGGAGATATTTGGCCGCCTTGATTTTGATCTCAGCGTAAACTGGGCCAATGCATATAAAATAGAGAGAGCGCTTTTAAATTAAAGCGACTCTTCAACTGTGTTTACGATATTTGTAAACACGTTTACGATATCTATTTCTCTTAACTAAAAATTTTATTTATTAATTATAAACAAATTGAATAATTTATAGAAAAAATTATATGCCTATCAATTTTATGTGGATATGAGTATGTTAAATGTGCTAAACAGCCTGGCAATTGTTTGTATGGGAAAAATGTTAGCCTATTAATATATAGATATTTTCGGATCATGGGTCATTCGTATGTATAGTGATAACAAAAATTAATCATTGTTATCTATCAGACAACCGATTTATCTTTTATGTCCTTAAATCTGTCACAATAAATTTAACACACCTTAATTTATTTTTCAAAAATAATTACCATTAATTTATCATATTATAAATTGTCTCTAAAAATATTAACCAAGTATTTTTTTATGCTTTTTAAATTACCATTTGATTCTTTTTTGTTTTCATATCATTTAATATATTCATGCTTCGCTGCCTATCTATCTACCAAAAAAAAAAGAATCCAACCCAAGCCAATTGATTACGAGTATACGTCATTTTCCTTTTTTTATGTTAAGACCTTTTCTTGAAACTAAAGAATAGTATGTTTTGGCATTTTCTTTTGATGTTTGTGTGGTCTCATGTTAAGCAGCAATGATTGATTTCTTTTTAAAAACAAAATATGTAAATGTGGTGAAAGGAATGGTGTTTGAGGAATGTGTAAGGTGAATGGCGACAAGAAGTAGGCAAGGTTAAGAAGAAAGAAAAAAAAAAAAATTTGTAAGGTTATAAAGCTCAAAAATGAAGTAATTATTGTAAGGTTTAAATTAGCCAAAAATAAAAGGTTTGCTCTGATAAAATCTTGGAATAAAAATATTTGAATAAGCTTTATATGCAGTATCAAACAACTCGAGAGTGTCAAACAAGAAATAAGATTTGAGCTTTAATCAAGTTTGAATCAAGTTCTATCAGCCTTTGCGGACGCAACTGATGAGGAATATAAGATCACGATATGAGGAATACGATGAATACCACGAGAAACAAGTATTCGAGTGTCAAGTGAAATAAGACACACTTCCATAATTCGATTTTTAATGATCTTAAGCAACACATCACAAACTAAAAAAAATTCCACACGAGTTCACTGAGCTTACAGAATATGTTTCAAAAAAAACAAAAGCTCAAAAAACAACTTAAGCTTAAACAAAGCTTAAAATGAAATTACAATTGACACTAAAGACAATATTACCAGCGAATTAAGAAACAAAGCTTCAGTGCATGGAACAAACGATGGAATAGACTAGAAAAGAACGGCGTAACAAATTCACAAAACAACTGAAGAAGAAAGCAAATGCTGAAGAAAATAGAAAGCTAAAAGCAAATAGAAGAGAAAACTGCAAAAGAGAAAAATATAATGATATATTTAGTAGGCGTCTTTGTGATTTTTTTTATAAATTAAATCTGTATTGCGAAGATGTTCTGTCGAGAATGATTAAATGCTAAAGCTTAGGCATAAGCGCACTAGACCTTGCGTCGACGCAAGTTCACAGAAACGCAAGAAAAAAATGAAAAAACAAATCATAGAAAATTACTAAACAAAAAGCCGATTTGAGCAAAAAGCAGATGTACATGCAAACTCATGAGATAAGCATTAAATGCGTGGGTGCTAAACACAAATTTATGTATGTGGGCGCATGTGTATTTAAATTTATAGAACAAGATTTCAAAGTACATAGTATACAAAGCAGCTGCCCAAAGTAGGTGAGACAGGCAAACAAAAGCGTGAGACAAACTGTATTTAAATTAGGCAGACTTTTATTTTTTCTATTAATTTTTCCATTTTTTGTTTAGATTAAATATAAAATTTGATACTTTTTAAACCATTAACAGAGACTTCGCGCGCTGTGTTTAAAAGTTGTGTCGCTGTTGTGTGGCGCATTCTGTTAGCTTGGTTGTGCTTACATGCGTGCTTGATTGCTTTAATGTGCGATCGCCTACGTTACTGATTTTGATTATTTCTGTTCGCTTAATCCTTCTTTACTTTGTTAGTTTATGTTTTTTATACTCAGCTGTACTAGTACACAGAGTATTATAGTTTTGATTTCCTAACGGTGGATTGTAACAGAATGAAATAATCGAGATAGATATAGACTTATATATATCAAAATGATCAGGGTGAAAAGAGAAATCGATTGAGCCATGTCCGTCCGTCTGTCCGTCTGTCCGTCTGTCCGTCTGTCCGTCTGTCCGTCTGTCCGTCTGTCCGTCTGTGAGCACGATAACTCGCGCAAAAATTGAGATATTTTGATGAAATTTGAAATGTAAGTTGGTATCAAGGCAGGAACGGATGGTATTGAAAATGGGCGAAATCGGACCATGACCACGCCCACCTCCCCTATATAGTAAAAATCGGAAATTTTGTATCTCAGTCACTAATAGAGCTGGAGTGATAAAATTTTACCCACGTATTGAGCTCAGGCCCTTATGAAGAAATATGGTGAAATTTTGGAAAATGGGCGGTGCCACGCCCACTTATTAAGGGGCAAACATTTCAAGTTTTATGAGTCATAACTCAGAAACCGTTGAAGATATATCGATGAAATTTGGTACGCGTGATATAATTACTTAGGCAAATGTTTGGATTAAAAATTGCCAAGATCGGTTGACGACCACGCCCACTTTTATATATGGGTATTATAAAGTGGCATAATAAAAACATTTTAAGCCATATCTCTGTCAAATATAAAGATATATCATTGAAATTTTATGGCAGGAGTCCAACTGCGGACATAAAACGAAAAATACAAAAATTTTGGAAAATGGGCGTGGCACCGCCTACTTTTAGAAGCAGGAATATACGAGATTTCTGAGCCCATAACTCGACAAATAATTGAGATATAACGACTAAACTTGGTGTGTACACTTTTATTACTTGTGGTAATACATGTTGAAAATTTTAGCGAAATCGGTTGACGACCACGCCCACTTTTATATATGGGTATTATAAAGTGACCTAATAAAAACATTTTAAGCGATATCTTTGCCAAATGTAAAGATAATTCATTGAAATTTTGTGGTTTGATTTCTACAATAGACCAGAACCAACAAATAGAAAAATTTTGGAAAATGGGCGTGGCACCGCCTCTTTTTACACAAAGGGATATACGTGATTTCTTAGCCTATAACTCGACAAATAATTGAGATATTATGACGAAACTTGGTTTATACACTTTAATAACATGTGTTAATAGCCACGCAAAAATTTATTGAAATCGGTTTATGACCACGCCTACTTTTTAAGAAAGATATATCTGGAACACTCTTTGGGAATTTGTAACGTGACATCTTTCTAACTAGAAGTCAAAAAGGAATGAAATTTTGCACAAAGAATAATATTCATATGCTTAGTTGGATGACTGATAAAAATGTTGAAAATGGGCGTGGCTACGCCCACTTTATGCAGCACTCGCTTTATATAAAGTACACCGTGTTTCCATCAAACGCAAACAAACTATGAAAACATACAGCTGAGTATCTAATGTTCGATTCCACTCGAACTTAGGCTTCCTTACTTGTTCTTTTTAATTCCTTTCAATTCTTTATTTTTTTGCCTGCTTGCACTCACATAATCTATGTATGTAAATATGTCTGTTGCGTCATTTATGTTTAAATACTTGTTATGCTTGGTATAGTTTTTTTTCTTTCTTTATCGCTGTTTCATGCTGCGCATTTATCATAAATTAGCTACTGTATTTTTTGGAACTTCAAACAAAAGCAGCCGCTGTAATTATTATTGTGTGGACCATTGAAAATCGAGTGGCATGATTATTTCATATTTGGTTTTTTGAGTTTTTTATATGAATTATTTCTTGAACGCTATCTTAACATTTTTAGTCAAGTTAAATTTTGTAATATTGTACATTTGTATTTCATTATACATACAGTGGCTCTCAGAAGTATGGCTCCGATATAAGAACCATTCAAAATTGTTGATCCTATCTTGAAGATCATGTGAGAAAATCGAAGATTTCCCCAAAAAATTATCCAAATGCGGTTTTGGCCGAGGAATGGGACAAAAAACCTCCGGAATTCTGCCAAAAATTAGCAGAGCCCATCCCTAGACTCTTGGAAGCCATTTCGAAAAAGAACGGATATCATAAAAATATTAAACAGGTTGTAGATGCATTTATTCACCAAAATTACCAATATGCAAAATACTTTTGTGAGCAAAAATGTATGCCTTTTTTCCTTTCTTTAATTTTATAAAAAAGATGAAATGCATTTTGATTTTTTAATGAATGTGTTTTTGTAGTATGGAGATTCAGCTATAATACCACATTAAAAAAATTTCGAAAACAATTCGAAAAATATGCGAATTTCTAACGTTTTCTTAATAAATGAATTATGCAAAATACTTCTGAGAGCCACTGTATGTATGTATTTCCGCTGCTGTTTGTTATTGAAATATTTCATAAGCTGCTTCGAAGGCTGTTGTGCGCCTACATTAGTGTTGTGCTCCAAGAAGACTTTGCTCTAATCAGTGTTTTGTTTTACTTCAAATGTTGAACTAATTTTTGGTAAAAAAAAATCAATATTCCTTGCTTTAAGCTTCTTATATCATAAATGATCTTGAAATGTCTGCATAAGCAGTATGGCCACAAATATTTTCGACATCGAAAAGCGAATTTATAACCAAACTTAGTCTTCCAACATTCATATGAGTTTCCCTCTACCTTTCCAATGATACCAATATTTCCCAAAGATTTGCTGGGTTGCTCTGGGTGCACATCTGAGCCTATATTCCGGGAAACCGCTGTGGTGCAGTGGGTAGAGTGCTCGCCTCTTATACCAGAGGTCTCGGGTTCAAACCACGGTCCGAAACAAACACCAAAACAATTTTTCTAATTAGTAAAAATGCAATTATTGGGTTTTTTAAGAGCAGCGGTCACCTCTCGGCAGTGGGCGGCATGTCCTTCCGAGTGTATTTCTGCCATGAAAAAGCTTCTCACAAAAAATGCATTCGCCGTTCAGAGCCGGCATAAAACCGTAGGTCCACCCAATTAGTAGGACAAATAAAAAGGAGCACACCACGAATTGGGAGAGAAGCTCGACCATAAAACTCATCACAGTTATAATAGTGCCAGCGTATTATATTACATGAATCTGTAGAGTTCCAGCGTCTCGCGTGAGTTTGCCTCATGTTGTTCCTGTTGTACTTCACGGTGCCCGCTATACTTGGTCCTATGTTTGGCTGCGGTTCAGTTGGTTGTTCCGTTATCCATTCTGCTGCTTTTCGTATGGTATAGAACTGCAATTGAAAAACCGTCGCCATTGTACCAAAAGCTTAATAGTCGGCCGCCAGTTGCCAACCGGTTTCAGTGCCATATTCCGTTTTTGATTCGTCTGTGCAGATGATTTTCTGTGGTCCTCCCTGTAGAGTTTCTGGATCTCTTCATTGGTCTCTTGTGGGAAAATCGACAGTGTAATGTCTACCAAAGGCTACTCGGGATACCAGCTTGTCATTTGGGGTCAGAAACAAAGGTTATTGCTCTGACAGCCTGCTAAGCAACTCACCGTGCCCCGAGCTCCAATGGTCGTGCTACAACTCGTCCGTAAGCGTGTAGTCGACACATTGTTTTCATAGCCTCCGCTTGGATCGCCAAATCCAGAGGGAGCAGCTTAAAACGGGTATTAAAGGCGGCACCTAATTACCCAAAAAACGACAAAGATTATTTTGAAACATTGATTTTAAGTACGTGTCCCTTCCCTTCTCATATACAATTTATTAATTCCACGCATTTAGAATATGCTAAAGTGAAATATTTTCAGCATTTCGCATTTAATCTTTTACATTCGCTTCATAAATGCATAAATCCCCCCTTCAATAAGAGTAATCCTTTTTAAACAACTGTCGGACATTTGTAATATATGCACATACCACAGGCGCGAGCAGATAAGCTTGCCTGGACTTTCTTTTGAACGTGAAAGCACTTTTAAATTTATTGTGCATAAATTTTAGTCTGATCTTTTCTAAGATTCGCATACAAAATTCGCGCGGCGCATCATTAATTTCATTAATTTTGCTGCACTCTCCGTCGCCAGCTGTCCATTGTTATCTGCGCAGAGAAAAAGCAAGACCCACTTAAGTAAGTAAATAGCGTATAAGACTTATATGTTATATTGTATTATATTCCATATAAGTGATTCAGCTTGCATTCTGCGGAAACTCAATGAGTTGGATTTACATATATGTCATTCGGCTGTTTCGCGCTGACATTCCACAGAATTTTGCATATTAAGTTATTATAAATTTACTGCGCAGTTTTTTTTAGTGTAAAAAAAGGCATAAAAAGAAAATTGAATTTAAGTAGATAATAATAGAAAGCAAAAAAAAAAGCATAAAGCACACAATGCCGAAGAAAGAGCGGAATGCAATTTACGCCAAATTGAGCTACGCTGCGCTGTGCGGTTCGTGTGGTCTGCGATCCGTTATTTCTAGCACACAAATTGAATGTGGTTGCCACAGTGTGTGAGCGGGAAGAGTGGCGCAGAGATTTTAAATTTTAACGTAAAAATGAAAAGCAGCACAAGTGTTTGTGGACTCTCTCGCCTGCACTTGTTGAACAACGCATCAGCCATGCAAATGTGCGCTCATATAAAATTATTGTATTTTTTTGTAATTTGAGAGCGCGTACCTAATTGTTTCTTTTCATTTAGTACAACTGCAATTATTGCAATTGAGGTTAAGCGTCTGCAAACTGTTATTTGAGCACTTTTAGAAAAGATCGCAAAAGGTCACAAGTCAATGAGAATAAATTGATGTTGTGCCGTAGCTTAATGCGGACGCTTGAATAGAGAGTGAAAGGTCAGGCAACGTCAATTGACTAGATAACATAAAAAAAAAATTAGAATAATTGAATTAAGTAAAATTTCATAAAACAAAAACAAACAAAAAATAATATAAAAATTTTATAGAGCATATACAAAGATCAACATACTTAAGATTAGTCTAAATCATTATTATATTACAAGCTCCGGAGAAAACACTGCAGCTCCCAACCTTGCGTCCATATTTGATGCGTCTGTAAAAAAGTTGAACTTATGGCGATTGGTTAGTAGGCCATTCTTCCATCCGTTCTGTTGTGTTCTATTATTACCTCTGCTCCGCTGTTGAGTTCGGTTTGGTAAGTAACGTAGTCTGAACTGCCGCTTGGCCTCTGTATTTTGCTGTGTCCACAAGGTCGTTGTTTAAATTGTGGCTTTCTTGACTTTTTTCTAAACATTAAGCCATGAAATATTGTTTGGTAAGTTTCAAGAACAATCCTAAAAGGCTGCTGAAAACAATAACGCCACTAAAACCAAATGAATCAAGTTAAACTGTTTATGCATTTTCAGGTCAAATTAAACTTTTTTCAAGTGAAGTGAAACTTTTTTCAAATCAAGTGAAATCTTTTTCAATTGAATTGAAACTTTTTCAAGTCAAGTGAAACTTTTTTCAATTGAATTGAAACTTTTTTCAAGTCAAGTGAACCTTTTTTTAAGTCAAGTGAAACTTTTTTCAAGTCAAGTGAAACTTTTTTCAAGTCAAGTGAAACCTTTTTCAATTGAATTGAAACTTTTTTCAAGTCAAGTATAATTTTTTTCAAGTCTAGTGAAACTTTTTTCAGCTGAAATTAAACTTTTTTCAAGTCAAGTGAAACTTTTTTCAAGTGAAATGAAACCTTTTTCAATTGAACTGAAACCTTTTTCAATTGAAATGAAATTTTTGCAATGGAAATGAAATTGAAAAAAGTATAATTTCAACAGAAAAAGGTTTAAATTTCATTGAAAAAGGTTTCATTTGACTTGGAAAAAGTTTAACTTGAGTTAAAAAAAGTTTCACTTGACTTGAAAAAAGTTTCATTTGACCTGAAAATGCTATAGAACCAAAAAGCGATTGTAATTGCTTGAAAAATTTCTAGAAATGGAGTAGCTCACTAAAATATTTATTTAACTCAAAATAATAAATCAATTTCTTCCCCCTTCAACTCTTAAATTTACCAGTTATTATTCTCTTGAAAAATAAAGCCATAAAAAAGAGCTATAAAATAAGTATTTAAAAACTGAGCACATTTTTCGTGGAATTCTCATTAAATTCACAATTCAAGTTCCCTACAAAAGCCTATGAATAATGAAATACGAGTACATAAACAATATTAAAGCGACGCTCAGTCAGCAAATTAGGGAGTTATTTGCGCCATACAGACGCCACTCGCTTATGAAAGTGGCTCTGGCTCTATCGCTGGCTGTACCACTGTCTGCTGCCTAGTCGTTTACTACGCCAATGGCAATGGCAATGACCATTATAATAACAATAAAGATAAAATTACATTTTGGGCTACACTTTACTAGAATGTACATGTATTTTCTTGTTAGTTGTGGGCACGAAAAAAGAGATGTCGAGAAATGAAAAAGAAAAAAATACAGAAAACAAAAAACAGAATGAGTGGCAGCATCGAACAAAATGATGTTAAGAGATTGATTAGTCAGCGTCAGCGGTAGCAGCAGCGGGGCATGCTGAACCAGAACTGACGGGCGACAGGCAGACGACAACAGTGAGATGAGAGTCCGAAAAGAGGGAAGAAACCGTGCAAAGGAGTAGAAGATACTTAGAGCACACTCTGTTTTGACACGCGAAGAACACAAAAGCGCAATAAAACTTGCGAACAAGTTTCAATTTCAGCTTTGCATTTTTCTTCTTCTTTTATTACAGTTATTATGCAAGCAGTTGGAGTTAGTGATAAAAATAAGAGTACAAAAAAAAAAGAAAAAATACACAAAAAAGGAAAAGGGCTTCCACAAGATGCAGATAAGAACGACAGCTGATGACATGCTTCAAAAAAGTAGAAAAGAAAGGCTGGAAGACAGCCATGCAGAGATGAGTGGCAGCTGTTGAAAAGCACGATGAAACAGAGACACGAGTCTATGCAAGTGAAAAAGAAAGAAATTCTAAAGACTCACTTACTAAACAACAAGCTAATTGTTAAAGGTTAAGTTCAGCGCGAAGACCAGACAAAAGACAGGCGTAAAGCAAGGCAGAAGATGAAGACAAAAGACGGAAGACAGAAGTAGCAGAGGCAGATGCGGAAGAAACGTCATGCATGCGGCGCAATGGTGAGGACAAAGCGTACAAACCACCAGCAACCACATTCCTCTTTAAGAAACAGCTTGTTATTTTTTTTATTGAGGCTACCATGTTTCTTGCTCTTTGAACTAGGTATGTAGATATTACTAATATATTGATTGCATGCAACTAACAGCTGTCATTTGATTAGCGGGTGTAGTTAACCCTTAAATTGTTGCCGTTATTGCTGCAGTTGTATTTTTACGCCAAAGCACCAATCAGCTACCAACTGCGCTCAACCGCAAAGTTAAAATTACGGAAGAAGAAGAGAAAGAATTTGTGTTTAATTTGTGTACGTACAACATAACCTCAAAAACAAGCAGTGTCAAATGTACATAACCTCAAAAGTAAAGGGCTCAGGTAAAAGTAAAAAAAAAAAAAACTTAGCCGTACGTAAACTGAAAAAAAAAAAATATTTTACTTGAAAGAGTTTTTAGTGCTTAGCACGAAATTTTTATTTTAATTCAATTTTTTTAATTGTTGGGTTACCCCAACAATTAAAAAAAATATTTATTTATGCTAATTTATTACAAATATTCACAAGTAATTCCATTTTTTTTCTCGATATAATTTTTATTCTATCATTCCTGGAGAATATGAAAAACACTCATTGACAAGCGAAACTAACTGACAAGCCATTCAAAAATATTTGGGAAACATAGTCAATAAGAAGAAAGGAATAAGTTTTCAAAAAAAAAAAAAGAGAGTATTTTTTTTTAGTTAAATAATTTGATAATGATCTTTAATTGCGCACATCAATTCATGATCACGAAAATTCGGCATTTGACATGTTACAAGCAATGCAAACAAATACATTTGCGTCTTACAAACAATGTTCACTCTTTCTTACCTGCTTTAGGTACTGATCTTACGTAGATATATAAATCAAACTAGCAATTTTTTATAGGCCTTTGCAATTCTTAGAAACATGCAATGTTCATACATATAAAATTAAAAAAACTAACACATCAATAAATTTAAAGTGACAGTTTTGTCAATTAGATGGAATGGAATGTGTCAATTGTGCGCAAGTTGGGTATGTGGGGCAATAGAGATGGAGTGGCAGGCAACTCTAATGTTGAAAATGACAACTGAAAGGGTATGTAAGGGTGTGTTTATGAGGCAGCTGCGATAAAAGCGAATATATATGGCTTCAGCAGCGATTACAGCTGACTAGAGTGAATAGCTCAACTTCCATATAAGCAATATGTACAGAGCTTTCATTTATAACTTTGCCGAAAAGTGGCAACAAAGCTTAAAGTTTGCAAAAGAAAATTGGCAACGAAGTTTCAATATTATGAGGAGTAAAATCGCAACGTAGCTTAATAATTATGAAGAGAAATTTGGCAACGAAGTTGAAATTTTTAGAGAGAAATGTGGCAGCGAAGCTTAAATGTCATAGTTAAGAAGAAATGTGGCAACGAAGCTTCAATGTTATAAAGAGAAAATTGGCAACGATAATTATGAACAGAAATTGGTAAACGAAGTTCAAATGCTATAAAGAGAAAAGTGACAACGCAGCTTAAATTTTCAAAAATAATAGTGTCACCGAAGCTTAAATCTTATAAAGAAAATAGTGGAAACGGTGCTCAATAATTATGAGGAGATAAGTGGCAACGAAGCTTAAATGCTATAACAAGGAAAGTGGCAATAAAGCTTAAATGTTATGAAGAGAAAATTGGCAACGAAGTATAATTCTTATAAGGAGTAAAGTGGCAAGAAACTTAAATTTTATAAAGAGAAAAGCGGCAACGGAGCTAAGTAATTATGAAGAGAAAAGTGGCAACGGAGATTAATAATTACGAACAGAAATTGGTAAACGAAGTTTAAATGCTATAAATAGAAAAGTGACAACAAAGCTTACATTTTTAAAAATAATAGTGTTGCCGAAGCTTAAATCTTATAAAGAAATAAAAATAGGTAAAAAAAACTTTTTAAGTTAAACGGTTTTATGTTATACATACATTGCAATGTTTAAGATAAATGTACTAAAAACCAAAAAATAATAAAATAGATACAGTCGTGGGAATTATAAACATTTGCATAGACTAGACTAAAATAAAACCGTGGGGCACGTCAATTGTCTACAATCGTTGATTAAAATGTTTGTTTTGTAATGTTACACTATAATTAGGCAGTTGTTCAACCGACAACGATGGACGTGTGATAAGTAGGGCTAGAATGTGGAAAAAAGCTAGCAAGCTCGATTACAAGCGAGTTTTAGGGTTTCATAGTGGTGAGCGAGTAGTACTTTTATCATATGTTTTGTCGATTAAAGACAAACTACGAGCAGTGAAACGATTCCTCGTGTGAATGTCCAACGATAAACTAGTTGAAACATCTCTTTAATAAACATGGAGTGTATAACTATTGGAATTTCCATGAGCAAGAAAATAGTAAGTATTTTCCTCACCGTCTGCGGGCCAACTGCCTAACGACGAATTAAACGATTCTTCTATCGCACATTAAGTCGATAATTTGTAGACAATTGACGTGCCCCCCGGTTTTATTTTAGTCTAGTCTATGCAAATGTTTATAATTCCCACGACTGTATCTATTTTATTATTTTTTGGTTTTTAGTACATTTATCTTAAACATTGCAATGTATGTATAACATAAAACCGTTTAACTTAAAAAGTTTTTTTTACCTATTTTTATTTTCTAGTTTTTAGTTTTTATTTCGCATTCTGTTTAATTCATTTAGTGCTTCATTATTGCAAGGTTTCTTGTCCGTTAGTTTATTGCAGTCCAACGCCTCTATAGCGACCCACGCGCCACCTATCGGAAGTTTTTTTTAGGAAAATATTTCCTTTGAAGGTAGTAATACATGTTCCGAATTTCAGCCAAATCGGACCATAAATGCGATTTTTCTAAATATAGCGACCCACGCGCCACCTAGCGGAATTTTTTTTTTAAGAAAATATTTCTTTTCAAGGTAGTAATACATGTTCCGAATTTCAGCCAAATCGGACCATAAATGCGATTTTTGTAAATATAGCGACCCACGCGCCACCTAGCGGAATTTTTTTTTTAAGAAAATATTTCTTTTCAAGGTAGTAATACATGTTCCGAATTTCAGCCAAATCGGACCATAAATGCGATTTTTGTAAATATAGCGACCCACGCGCCACCTAGCGGAATTTTTTTTTTTAAGAAAATATTTCTTTTCAAGGTAGTAATACATGTTCCGAATTTCAGCCAAATCGGACCATAAATGCGATTTTTGTAAATATAGCGACCCACGCGCCACCTAGCGGAATTTTTTTTAAGAAAATATTTCTTTTCAAGGTAGTAATACATGTTCCGAATTTCAGCCAAATAGGACCATAAATGCGATTTTTGTAAATATAGCGACCCACGCGCCACCTATCGGATTTTTTTTTTCATAATATTGCATTGTCATCGGGGTTATACATGCGTGCAAAATTTCAGATTAATCGGTTGACAGGAAGAGGGTGAAATTTGAATTACTAAATTTGACCCAAGAATAAAGAATAAATAATAAAACAAACGGGGTGAGCTAAATAAAACCGTTTAAAAAGTGGAAAACGGAGCTTAATAATTATGAGGAGAAAAGTGGCAACGAAGCTTAAATGTTATGAAGAGAAAAGTGGCAACGAAGCTTAAATATTGTAAGGAGAAAAGTGGCAACCAAGCTTAAATGTTAAAGGGGAGAAGTGGCAACGAAGTTAAATTTTATAAAGAAAAAAGTGACAACGGAGATTTATAATTATGAATAGATAATTAGCAACGAAGTTTAAATGTTATGAAGAGAAAATTGGCAATGAAGCTTAAAATTTTTAAAAAGAAAAGTGACAACGAAGCCTAAATCTTATAAAGAGAAAAGTGGCAACGAAGTTTAAAGCTTATGAATGTAAAACTGTCAACGTAGCTTAAATGTTGTATAGAATAAATTGGCAAAAAAGCTAGAGAAAATTGGCAACATTGCGCTATAATTTGTAATAGCCTATAACGTGAACGAATCGTATTTTCGATGTTCACTCGCAAAGATTGATCTTCAATACAATAATAGGCTAGATTTTACAATTTCTTTCGGTTTAAAATGCTAGCTTGAGATACTAAGTATAATTTTTAAGCCAGACATGAGTCAAAGATCCTGAATAACAAATTAAAAATGGTTAACGAAGGTATTGCTTTGCTCTGGAGTTGGAACTACATATGTATGTAGTTTTTGAACCGAGAAACAATCAGTTTCATATTCATCATGTAGGAGTCTTCGAAATTTTGACCAAGTGTAATGGTGTCTTTTTAAGTTTTAAAGCTTTCCCTTTCAAATCTTATTCAATAGCCGCAGTAGAAGCGAAAGTTAATAAGTGAATATTTTTATTTAAATATTTTATTTTTGTTTTTTTTTTTTTTTAATATAAACTACCTTGAATTAATATGAAATTTCTGCATGAATCACTTTTCGAACAAAAAGCACACACCTTAAATAAAAATTGAAATAAAATATGTATCTCCATATGTATGCCTTTTGTTATGAAGATTATTTGTTATAAAGAATATTCATTATCTTTTTGTTTTATCTTTCTTGGTTTTTTTTTTAATTTTATTTATTCGTTTCTTTTTTCGCATTCGCGCACGTCGCCCATAAATGTCTCGTCAAACAAATTTTATTTATCTTCATAGAAGGCAATTATGCAATACGTTTAAATGTATGTATGTATGTATGTAATTTACTTAAACATAACTGACAATGCAATTTGTGTTGAATGAGCTTTTTTTTAAATGCACGCTGTTTGCTTGCACGTCTTTTGTTATGCAAACAATAGAATGTTTATGTGAAGAAGCAAAAAAAAATTAAATAATTAAAAAATATGGTTGTTTGAACAAAACGTTTTCAATTATCTACTATTAGTTGATTGGAAAATTATGCAATGCTATTTAAGGAAATTATAAGCCAAGGGAAAAACTTCTCTTTAAGGAGAGCGAATGACGAATAAAAGCTTAAATAAAAAAAGAAAGCTGCTATAGTTTTTCTGTACATTTTTAATTTAAAAATAATAATTTTTGCATATGAATAGAAAAATAGTAAGAACAAGAAAATAAAAGTGAAGAACAAGCATTGGCAAGATGTAAGAAAAAATGGCTTGAAAGAAGATAAACTATTCGTTTTTCGATTAAAAGAAGTATTTTTAGTGAAAAAATAATCGATTTGTTTTATAAAAGTAATTGACTTCCGACAAAATAATCGATACTCGATTCATAAAATATCGTTTTCTGACCAAAAATAAACGCTCTGCCATACAAACAATCGTTTTTCGATTCAAAAAAGTCGATTAACAATAAAAAAATGTTTTTCGTAAAATACAAAAATTCGTTTCAGTCAAGAAATAATCTGCCATACAAACAATCGTTTTTCGATTCAAAAAAGTCGATTAACAATAAAAAAATGTTTTTCGTTAAATACAAAAATTCGTTTCAGTCAAGAAATAATCGATTTTCGATAAAAAATAATAGACTTCCGAAAAAATAAAATCGTTTGTCGATTGAAAATAATCGATTACTCATAAAAATTATTCGTTTAAAAATAATCCATTTTCGATTAAAACTCCGTTCCGCTAAAAAAGTTTGTCGATTGAAAATAATCGATTAACGATAAAAATTATTCGTTTAAAAATAATCCATTTTCGATTAAAACTCCGTTCCGCTAAAAAAGTTTTGGATCGAAATAATCGATTAGCGATAAAAATTAATTATCTTTTTTGTTGGAAATAATCAAATTGCGATCAAAAAAATCCGTTCCGCAAAAAAAGAGCTTTTCGATCAAAATAGTCGACTACCGATAAAGATTAATCGTTTTTCGTTACAAATAATTTTTTTTCTTTAAAAATACTAACCGATTACTGATAAAATAATCGTTTTTAATTAAAAAATTCAATTACTATAAAAACGTTTTTCGTTAAATACAAAATTTTTACAGTTACAAAACAATGGATTTTCGATAAAAATAATCAACTTCCGAAAAATAGTTTTTTTTTTATCAAAATAGTCGGTTCCCATAGAAAAAATTATTGATTTCCGAAAAAATAATCGTTTATCGATCGAAAAAAATCGTTTACCGATAAAACTTTATCACTTTTCGCTAGGAAATTACCGTTTTTTGTTGAATCAAAAAGTCAAATTTCGATATCCGTTCCGCAAAAAATAAAAGTTTTTCGATAAAAATAATCGCCTACCGATAAAGATTAATCGTTTTTCGATACAAATAATTTTTTTTCTTTAAAAAGAATAATCGATTACTGAAAAAAATAATCGCTTTTCAATTAAAAAAATCAATTACCAATAAAAAAAAAACGTTTTTCGTTAAATAAACAATTTTTACAATTAAATAAACAATGCATTTTCGATAAAAATAATCGACATTTCGATAAAAAAATCCGTTCCGCAAAAAAATAAGTTTTTTCGATCAAAATAATCGACTACCGATGATGATTAATAGTTTTTCGGTACAAAAAATTGTTTTTCGTCAAAAAATAATCGTTTTCCGACTAAAATCTAACGCTCTACGATAAAATAATCGTTTTACGATCGAAATAATCGTTTTAGTTAAAA
Source organism: Urophora cardui (assembly GCA_960531455.1). Classification (NCBI taxonomy): domain Eukaryota; kingdom Metazoa; phylum Arthropoda; class Insecta; order Diptera; family Tephritidae; genus Urophora; species Urophora cardui. The sequence goes on along the minus strand of OY482671.1, from coordinate 19,634,329 downwards.
GATAATCCTTCTCTAATAAAAATTAATAATTTTTCTAACACAAATTTTTTATTTTTTATAAAAAATAATTTGAATTCGATATATGTAATCGCTTTCCGTTGAATAAAAAATAATCGCTTTTAGTGAAAAAACAATCGATTTGCGATAAAAATAATACACTTCAGAAAAGCATAGTTTTTTCAATCTGAATAATGGATTACCGATAAAAATTGATCGTTCTTTGATACAAATAATTGGTTTTCGTTAAAAAAAAAATCCTTTTCCGACCAAAATCTAACGCTCTCCGATAAAAATGATTTTTTTGGATTAAAAGTGATAGATTTTCGATAAAAAAAAATCGAATTCGAAAAAATAATCAATTTTCGATTACAAAATAATCACTGATAGAGGCTATCGGATACAAAATAATCGATTATCGATAAATGAAATCGATTTCCGAAATAATAATCGATTTTCAATTAACAGATACTAATTTTCGATTAAAAAATTATAATTATACTCTTATACAAATTTATCAGCAGATTTTCTCCCCTAATAAATTTTTCTCAGTTCCCTTTCTACATTTTTCAATCGATAACAAATTGCGGTCTTATTTTTTTTCATTTATTTTCTTTCTTCTGCCTGCGGTCACAGCAAGAAAAAAAAAATACAACAAATTGGGTTAATACATTTCCTAACCGCCTTGGACTGTCGCACTTTCTTTCTTGCTCGCTTCCTGATGGCTTCTAGGTTCAAGCTTCAGCCAATGCCAAAACAACAAACACATCAGCAAAGTAACTCGATATGTTTAACATATGTTTTGTTGTTGTTGGGTGGCGTGGCATGCTATGAGGTGATGATGATGATGATGATGGAGAAGCGCATTCAAAACGACCGTTATTATTTTTGAGAAATTGTAAAATGATAGGCAAGCGATTGTTGTTGTTGCAAGCAATGAAGGCAGGGTTGCTATTATCGTAGCAAGAGCTGACAGGCCTATGAAATAGATGAGTTGGAAAAATGTATAGATATGTACAAGGGATTGATTATTGCAATTTGTAAACGCCGAAGGTTGCTCTAGGGCTGGAATTAAAAAAAAGTAGTTAAAGAGCCTGAAAATCTAAATAATGCCCTATAAATCTTACTGCCACATTCTCGTCTCGCTACTGTAATTTTTATTGTATTTTCTTAAATTATTATTGCCTTTATTATTACTAAATACAATTTTATGTCATCTTTCCGTTTACGAATTATTACCTTCACATCGCAAAATGTAAATCATGCTGCTCTAATAAATTTTTGCAAAATACAAAATGACATTTTGCGGCGATGAATAAAAAGCAAACAATTAGAAAAGCAACCACAACTCATAAGCAATAAAAAAAGGTGGCAATGTTTGAGGTACATATTGGCAGCAAAAGCAGTAAGTAAAAAACGGCGAAAAAGAGAAAAACAAAAAACAAATAAAAATAGGTAAAAAAAACTTTTTAAGTTAAACGGTTTTATGTTATACATACATTGCAATGTTTAAGATAAATGTACTAAAAACCAAAAAATAATAAAATAGATACAGTCGTGGGAATTATAAACATTTGCATAGACTAGACTAAAATAAAACCGTGGGGCACGTCAATTGTCTACAATCGTTGATTAAAATGTTTGTTTTGTAATGTTACACTATAATTAGGCAGTTGTTCAACCGACAACGATGGACGTGTGATAAGTAGGGCTAGAATGTGGAAAAAAGCTAGCAAGCTCGATTACAAGCGAGTTTTAGGGTTTCATAGTGGTGAGCGAGTAGTACTTTTATCATATGTTTTGTCGATTAAAGACAAACTACGAGCAGTGAAACGATTCCTCGTGTGAATGTCCAACGATAAACTAGTTGAAACATCTCTTTAATAAACATGGAGTGTATAACTATTGGAATTTCCATGAGCAAGAAAATAGTAAGTATTTTCCTCACCGTCTGCGGGCCAACTGCCTAACGACGAATTAAACGATTCTTCTATCGCACATTAAGTCGATAATTTGTAGACAATTGACGTGCCCCCCGGTTTTATTTTAGTCTAGTCTATGCAAATGTTTATAATTCCCACGACTGTATCTATTTTATTATTTTTTGGTTTTTAGTACATTTATCTTAAACATTGCAATGTATGTATAACATAAAACCGTTTAACTTAAAAAGTTTTTTTTACCTATTTTTATTTTCTAGTTTTTAGTTTTTATTTCGCATTCTGTTTAATTCATTTAGTGCTTCATTATTGCAAGGTTTCTTGTCCGTTAGTTTATTGCAGTCCAACGCCTCTATAGCGACCCACGCGCCACCTATCGGAAGTTTTTTTTAGGAAAATATTTCCTTTGAAGGTAGTAATACATGTTCCGAATTTCAGCCAAATCGGACCATAAATGCGATTTTTCTAAATATAGCGACCCACGCGCCACCTAGCGGAATTTTTTTTTTAAGAAAATATTTCTTTTCAAGGTAGTAATACATGTTCCGAATTTCAGCCAAATCGGACCATAAATGCGATTTTTGTAAATATAGCGACCCACGCGCCACCTAGCGGAATTTTTTTTTTAAGAAAATATTTCTTTTCAAGGTAGTAATACATGTTCCGAATTTCAGCCAAATCGGACCATAAATGCGATTTTTGTAAATATAGCGACCCACGCGCCACCTAGCGGAATTTTTTTTTTTAAGAAAATATTTCTTTTCAAGGTAGTAATACATGTTCCGAATTTCAGCCAAATCGGACCATAAATGCGATTTTTGTAAATATAGCGACCCACGCGCCACCTAGCGGAATTTTTTTTAAGAAAATATTTCTTTTCAAGGTAGTAATACATGTTCCGAATTTCAGCCAAATAGGACCATAAATGCGATTTTTGTAAATATAGCGACCCACGCGCCACCTATCGGATTTTTTTTTTCATAATATTGCATTGTCATCGGGGTTATACATGCGTGCAAAATTTCAGATTAATCGGTTGACAGGAAGAGGGTGAAATTTGAATTACTAAATTTGACCCAAGAATAAAGAATAAATAATAAAACAAACGGGGTGAGCTAAATAAAACCGTTTAATAAAAAGCACAGCTTCGCTACAACAACAAAACAACGCGTGCTGCGTTGGCCCAAAGCTCTCTCCATGCCCTGTTGCCACTTTTCACACTAAGCAAAACCTCTTCTCCGCTGACACATTTGTTACAATTATCGCGCATCGTAAAACGATTTTTATCTACTTTATTCTTTCTAATTTGTTTTGCTGGTAAACTTTTTGCGGCTTTACAAGCATTTTTCGTTTTTTTTTTTCTTCTACTTATGTACATATGTACATATTTGCATGAAATTATCTACCGCAAACAAGCGTCAGTAGCTTTGGGCGTTACAAAGTTGCACTTTCTAATTACAATTGTTGGCGTGTCTAATTACAGCGCCATAAATGTTTAATTAATAAACATAAAAACGTATGCAAAAAAAAAAAAACAACAACAAAAATGTAGCGCTAGTATTTTATTACTTTATTAATTTATTGTTCTTATTTACAGCTAGAGTAAAAATAGTTGTGCTTATACATGTTTGCATTTGTCTCTGCATGTCTCTAAGCGCCAACAATTTCTGCATTAATTGCTGACATTCGTGTCACAATCGTGTGACGCGACATGCAACGCTAAATTGTGGTCTCTTCGCTAACACTAGAAGAGCAATCATAAAAAAACACCCGTTAGCAACCTCATTATAGGCATACGTACAACTTTAATTTGCTTAAATCAGGGACAGTAAAAGTAGTGTTATTTACTAAAGAAACTTGATACTCTGGTTTAACAGAAAACCTATCGTTTCTTATGAAAGATCATGGCTTTTAAAATATGGTTAAAAAAATAATCGATTTTCGATAAAAAAAAAAAAACATTTATCGAGATAAAAATCGTTTTCCGACACAAATTTTTTACCGATTAAAGACAATCACTTTTCGATGAAAATAATTGTTTTTCAATAAAAAAAAAATAATTGATTTCCGAAAAAATAATCGTTTTCGATTAAAAAATAGACGGCGTCCAATAAAAAAAATCGTTCTCTGAAGAAAAAATAATCGATTATAGACTAGTAAGATAAAAAGTAATCGTTTTCAATTAAAAAACAATCGTTTTCCGAATAAATAATTGTTTTCGATTAAAAAGCGGTCGGTTTTCAATAAAAAATAATCGTTTTCTGATAAAAAAAAGTATCGATTTCCGAAAGTAAGTACTTGAATTTAGATTAAAAAGATAAAAAGTTATTGTTTTCGATTAAAAATAATCGATTTCCCAAAAAAAAAAAATATTTTTCTTGTAAAAATAGTCGGTTTCCAAAAAAGAAAATCGTTCTCTGATGAAAAAAGCAATCAATTTTAGACTAGAAAGGTAAAAAGTATTGCGATGTATTGTGGACAACAAAAAAGAAAATAAAAAGTATTCGTTTTCGTTAACAAAATAATCGTTTTCCGAAAAAATAATCGTGTTCAATTAAAAAGAAGTCGGTTTCCAATAAAATGTAATCGTTTTCTTATAAAAAAGTATAGATTTCCGAAAGGAAGTACTTGATTTCAGATTAAAAAGATAAACAGTAATCGTTTACGATTAACAACTAATCAGTTTCCGATAAAAACAAAAGGCTTAGATTAAAAAAATAATCGTTCTCTGATAAAAACAAAAGATTTCCGCTAGAAAATGATCGATTAAAGATTAAAAAGATAAAGAAAATCACTTTTTCGATCAAAAAATATTACTTTTTCGATCAAAAAATATTACTTTTTCAATAAAAAATAATCGTTCTTCGAAAATACGTTTTCCTATAAAAAAAAATTTCCGATAAAATTATTGTTTCGATTAAAAACTACTCCGTTTCCCATAAAAAAAAAAACACCTTTTTTGATAAAAAATAATCGTTATATGATAATATCTAATAATCGCTCTCTGATAAATATAATCGATTGTAGATTAAAAACATGGAAAATATAGAAAATACTTACTTTTCGACAAAAAATATTACCTACTATTATCCCAAAGAATAAAAAAAAAATTAGCGTTTAAAAAATTATGGTTTTCGAAATTAAAAAAATTGTGCTTTGATTAAAAATCTTTTTTCAATAACAAAAAAAAATTCTTTGTTTTTCTGGCCGTTTCGCTTTTATTTTTAATTATTTTTAAAATTTTGGTTTCGATTAAAAAAATTTTATTTTATAATTTTTACACATTCAGTAATCAAATAATAATTTTTCCATAGTAATAATAATTCTTTCAAAAGTAAGAAAACCTCGAAAAACCACGTTCATTTTAAGTCCCTGCCCGTGAAATACATATACATATGTAACTACCGTGTGAGACACTCAAACCGCCGTCACCTCAGCAATGTACATAATTTTTATTTTTCTTCGGCTTTAACAATTGTTGTAATCATTAATTACAAAATGCAGATAAATAACAACTTAACTAACCAATATTCCCATTCCATGGCCGCAAAAACAACGCGACGCACAGTGGGGAAGCTTCCATACATTCAGCGGAAAAAAATAGAAGGAGTTGTCGTAGGGCTTTGAAATTTTGCAGACAGGTTATATATGAGCTAGTTAAGAAAATTTCCAAAAATGGTTGAAATCGGTCAACTCCTAGGGGTACCTCCCTTGGACCTATAGTAAAAAATTAAAAAAAAACATTTAAATACAAATTTTAATTTCAGCCGAAAAAAGTAAGATATCTTCACGAAACTTTGCATATCAGTTACCCTCATAAAGGGCATTGACGGTACAAAAAATAATTGAAATCGGCCACTCCCTAGGGGTACCTCCCTTGGACCTATAGTAAAAAATTAAAAAAAAAATTTAAATACAAATTTTAATTTCAGCTCAAAAAAGTAAGATATCTTTACGAAACTTCGCATATCAATTACCCTCATAAAGGGCATTGACGGTACAAAAAATAATTGAAATCGGCCACTCCCTAGGGGTACCTCCCTTGGACCTATAGTAAAAAATAAAAATAATTTTTAATCCATACCTGTACTTAATTGTGAATAAAAGCGAAACGCGTTCATCGATTTTCTTGATTTATGTATCATTTTGTTCATAGGTTATGCGACTTTACGTGAAAATAATAGGACTTTGAACTTTTTTACCGTTTTCGATTTTTTATGAATTAAAAAAAAAAAAATTATTTTTAGGCAAAAAATATTTTTTTTTTCCATACATTTATTTATAACTGGGAAACTGTTGCCTATATAGCGAAGCGTTATATAAACAGATGAAAGTACTAGTAATTCTTGATTTTTATAAATTTGTTTAAACAAAATCCGACTAGTGGTTCTTGAGTTATGTTAAACAAAAGAGCCTTATCAGAATTGAGTCGCGAATCAATTAGCTGAAAAATGTTGTACTGTATAATACAATAAATTGAAAAGGGGCACCTGGGGCACTTGAAATTGATTAAAAATGTAAAAACAGATATGAAACAATGTATTAGTAGTGATTTCCAACTGGAGGCAAGTGGCGCTAAAATTACAGGTCCAAATGTTTGGAGAAAAAAGGGATTTTTGTTATATGTTCATAAAAATAAACAAAAAAAAAAACTTAAGTCTCTGCAGAGTTTATTTTTTCAATTTTAGTAGACTGAAATATCCTACTTTAAATAAAAAATAAAAAGAAAAACGTTAGCTCACATAATAAAAGATTATTCGTTTTGAAATTCTTAGGTTTAAATTAAGTTGGTTCGGTAAAACATACAAGTACTGAGTTTGAGACGGCTATAAAAAAAAAACTAGCAGTCAGATCGGAGTAATTCTTTTTGATTTGGTTGTACCATTTAGTCTAAATTCCAAAATATCACTGCATATTGCATGAAGAGTATGTTGACAATTTGACTTTTTTCCGCAAAATCCCCAGTGTGCGACGTGTTAATGTTGACACATTTTGGTGATAAATTAAGCGTAGCGATTTTTTTTCTTTTTTATGTTTTTCGCGTTTTTTTATGCTTTTTATTCGCTTTAATTTCTTTTCTTTGGTTTTTGAGTTATTTGATAGCCATTGTTTTAATACTGCGCGTATAAAGTTACAGTGGTTTTGAAATGTTTTAGAAATTAAATATCAATGCCACAGAAAAGGGGGAAGAAAGTTTGCGTATGTCAGTCGTCGGAGCGATTGTAAAAAAGGAGTGAATAAGAAAACGACCAGCATAAAAGCTCCAACAATGGCTTGAGCAATTGATTGCTCACTCTCCAAGCCCGATTGCAGACGATATTTCTTTTGTGATTTGGGACTTTGTTCCATTGGTTGAGATTTAATTTAATTGGTTGTTGGTTGTTCCATTGAGTGATGCTAAGTACTATCTCCAGCATAAGCGTGAATTTCTTTGAGCTTCAAAAGTAAAAAGAAAATATTGATAACTCTTAGAGTGCATACAATCTACAAACTCTACTAAATCCCCTATTAATCTCAAAACAATGCAATCTAATGTTTTCGCAAAAACACGCCCCCCCCAATGCTATAAGAGTCTGAAAAGAAAAAACTGTGATTGTGATCTATCATAAATCTCAAATGTATGCCTACACATATTCATATCAAATGTTTACAATTTACAAAATGTGTTTGCAGGAACGCCCCCACAAAGATAAGAATTACATACAAGATACCATGAATTTAACAAACAAACCAACAAACAAATAAGCAAAGTTCTCACAAAATCCAAAATTAAACACGCTTAACAAAAACCAGCTGTGACATATGGAAGCAATACTCTGATAAATATAAAATTTTAGTAAATGTAACAAAACACAACATACAAAACCTTGAAATCATTCAAAAAAAAAAAAACAAACTAAAAACGGCTGCTGGGATTTAATTACAAGTGTTTGGTTTCACTTAGGCAATGCGCACACCCAATGTAAGCAATCAAGCAACAAGAGAGAGGAGAGGGAGATAGCAAGAGTTTTTGGTTAGTCATCAACCCAGTAGGGAAAATTAAGCCGCTTTGTTGCAGTAGATCAGTGATGGGCGAAAATTTGGCTCTTGCAGCAGTCTCGGAGCCAGCAAGAGGATGGAGAGGGGCTGATTTGTTTTTCGGTGGTAAGGGGAATGCAAAACAATTAAAATCAGCGTATATTCCCTCGCTCGACATGTTCATCGCAAGAAGCCTGCGGAAACACTAAAAATCAAAAACCAAAACCACCAACTCTCAGCCACGATCAACAATTCTCAAACTGTATTGCCGTAGTACGGAAACAAAATAATACAATTTTTGCCAAGAATTACGAAAAAAGTAATTAATACTGAATTTTTCGACTTTTAGGTAGCAACGACTTTATAATATACATACATTTAGTTTGTGCGTATTTCATTTCTACATGCAAATCGATTTATTTACAAACTATATACATATTTTTAGTATTGATAGTAGAAAAGCATAAGTATTAGTTTTTAAGAGTAGTAGTTGTAGTAGTATTAGTTGTAGAAAAGAGTACTAAAACACATTTATTATACAATCCTTCAAACAATGACACCCTCCCTGTTGACAACGGCGCTCTTCCCCCAGAGTTGCCGCTCCTACAATACATATATTATTTTAGTGGAAATAATATTTGGTTTATGAAACTCACTCACATTCGATTCATAGAAGATAGATAATTTATTTTTATATTATTTTAGCAATGTCAAAATTCAAGAACTTACATTTATAAATTCTCTTATATTATATAAAATCTGTTATACAAAAAAGAATGTGTGTCTGTCCTTTATAGACTCCCAAACTAATCAACCGATCTTTACGAAATTTTTGCAGTAGATCCATGTGGTATTAACATGATAGCGTATATAGAATTTCAATAAGTGGGAACTTCTCGGGATACGGGCCTAAATGCGGACCCAGAGTGACCCAGATAGACTTTGAGCAATATTGGTACCAAATGAAAGGTGCTAAGCTGGCCTTCCATTTAATTAATTTTTTTTCAATAATTTTTATCTGATACGAAGAAAAAACCATGAAAGTTCCAATTTGTGATACCAAATTGTTTGACGCTGCGGCAATACTGCTGCACACTGCCTCTCAGGCATGAACCAGTGATGGAAAATGACTCATGCCTGTGCAGTTTTCGGTTATTTGGGAGTAGCAAGGCACTTATGTATAATCAATTGATTTTCGCACTATTCTGCAAAACTCAATTCAGGTTATAAATATTTTTCGATCACAATGCCATTTTTGTTTGCTTCATAGTAAACAAACGGTTGTTTTTTTTTATTATGAAGGCATATAAACTTTATTATAAACTAATCTTCATAAAAGTAGGACGCACAAATATGCGTAAGAAAGGTTTTGTATGAGATCCTTATTATACAATATGAGCTGTAAACTTATTTTATCAAGGTAATGGTACCAACAGACGATTTTCAAATTGATTGCACAATGAAATTCAAAAATTCACCACTTTTTGTACAAATTTGACACAATTGGAAACTTTCATTTTCCATCACTGCCACGAATACAGGCGGCGACATACTCTCTCGTTCTCAATCTTGCTTATGTGTTAGTGAGTTCTTCCTCAGTTCTTCTCCCCTTATGCTGCACTTGGTTGCGTCCCTCACCTTCGCCCAAATGTGCCAATTCGGCTCCTAAGTGCAAAATGCTACCAGGAGCTACTTTGCCCAACGCTGCAGTAGATGAAAGAAACAATCTAACCAATGGGTTTCTCGGAGTGAACGGATGCACCAAAAAAGGCCAAAGTGAGTCTGTCGGCAAATAAGATTATGGCCACAGTTTTGTTGGATGTATGAGGTGTTGTTGTTGTTGTTGCTGTAGCCACCCAGACATTCCCCCTAGGTTATGGAGAGTGTAAGGGAAGTAACAGTTCTTTGCCTGTTGAATCCGGGGTACGCTCGGGTACTAGTCGCTTCTGACACTAGACCGACTGTAGTGCGAACGATTTTTTTTTGGCCATTATCAATCTTCTAGGCCGGTGGATTTTAGTCACCTATACTACGACAGGCATTTCTTACCACGGGTATATTCTAAGCCCACTGGGTTTATGTACGAAGTGTCATTCACAGCTATTATCTAGAGAAGAGTTAAACAATTGCCATCGAATATTGATCAGAGCTTTTGGACAGATTCGATCTCGATTTAAAGCAAAACCGACCGCATTTGGCAAGAACAAAAAAATGCTGTTTCATCATGTACCGAAACAAATGCCTATTTTGAGTGCCTTGAAAAATCTTTTTTTTTTTTTTGAAGGAATAAAAAAATCGGAAAAACGCTGGACTAAGTGTATCGAGCTAGAAGAAGATTATGTTGAAAAATAAAATACATTTTTACGTTTGTTTTTACTTCTACCAAAAAAAAAATTTTTTTTTCAATTTTTCTTAATTAAAAACTGGCCAATAAAATTCGCATAAAAATGCATTTTTGCCGAACAAATTACGGCCCATCAAACAAGCCTTGTATAAGTAATTTTAAATATTACTTTTTGGTTGCTTGCTTTTCCGACAGGGTCAAACACTGACGATGGTGCCTATTAGCCGAGAACGGTTTGTCTACAAACCAAATTTGACAAGGGATGACGGAAAATTGTTCCACAATGGTTAAATACACTTGACGCCTTCAAACTAATTTTTCCTACAGGGTTGCTATGCCCAGAACAAGCACAGTTCGTGTATGGTGTGTACGCTTTAATTGCCTGTTATTCATATGTGAGTTGCTTGCTGTTTGTATTTGATGAAAATAAATTAAAATTAAAATTGTAGCAATTGATTGTAAGATTTATGGCGTTTGTGGCCGCCTGCGCTTGCTCAAGTCACAGGGTTGCATTGTATTGCAATTAAAAATTCAATTTTAACACTAACAATTACATATGTATGCATTTAGTGTCCACGACTGTTACTACAATTTATTATTAGATTTTATCAAAACACACAACAGTTAGGGGTTAACGCAGTTTGTAACTGTCAAAATTGACAATTTTCTGTGCCTAAATTGGATTAAAAATCAAACTGCACACTCGCTTTGCTAATATTTGAACTTTTCTCACTCTTCTACCTAAACGTTACATTATCCCCATCCCTTGCTCTATCTTTTTTCATTTCTTGTTCTATATTGTGATATACCTCATAAACTCATCCCATCGCCAACCATGACTCATTACATTAACCCAAAAATCGTTAATGTTGCAATTTTCATCAGCCAAACCATCTTTTATTTTGGCTTAGCGTTTGACCCGGCGCACAGTAGTCGGAATGAGAATTCTAGGTGGACAAAAGTCTCAAACTCGAACTTAGAAAACCGGCCTAATTCTGTCGCCCAACTATTATAAAATGTCCAGTGACAATACTGTCCAATCCGTAACTCATTCTATGACTCTACCTAGTATTTACGCGTCTTCAAAAGTTGCCTACCTTGCATACATATATATTTTTTTCTTAAAGCAAAGAGTTTGAATAATCTTTGCGTAGCAGGCCAGAGTTTTAGTCTAACTATTTGTATTCTTTTTTCGAACTATTATGAGAATTTAGATTTTGTATTAAGGTCATTAGAAGCTTAAAAATTGTTCAATTAAGTCAGTAAAAATACCAATTTAAGTAAGTATAAAAAAAATTTTATTTTTGGCATTTAACAGTCTGCCAAAATTTAGTGCCACACTCGTCCAAAAAGAAAATTATTTTTCCCAATCAAGAAATATATGTACTAAACGTATACTAAATCTTAAGCATTACTTTTTCTTACTTTGCCAGATATTTTAGTTTATATAATGGATCTATGGTATGATTTTCTTATTTTTCCCCTTGTTTTATATGGTTTGTTTTAGAACAGACCCCGGCAAAACTAAAACTGAGATTGTGTTAGTGAGAACAGAGAGATTTATGCAACAGTGGTGTAAGAACTAAGCATATGGGGCAAACGTACAAAATAGCAACGTTTTGAAAATAAAATAAATATTTGAATAATAATGAAAAATGTATTACTTAGGAATTTTTAACTTGAAAAAATGTTTTATAAATTAATTTGGATTCAACAATGTAAAATATTGGAAATTCCAATAATAAAAAAATATCTATAAGGAGTTTTTAGTGTAAAAAATATACATTAAAAATTTATTTGAAGAATATTCATTGAGAAATAGTTGAGAGTCATTTACGAAATTTTTCCAAAAGTACATAACTAAACTTGTTAAGGTATGCAAGGATGGGGCGTAAGTTATAACTGAAGATTTAGTAGAACCTTTAAGAATAAGCAAATTTTATTATATGAATTGAAAAATAAAGCATTGCAATTTTGCAACTTGAAAATTTGGTTGCAGTACAAAATTATTTATTATTAATGGTCATACATACGCAATGGCACACTGTCGTATAACAAACAAAGCAACGCAGGCAGTGCTTGTGTTGCTTCTTCGCTGTCTAAACAACGACTGAATCACAGAGCGTAAGCCTATGTGTGTTATACTCATTAACTCACGTGAGTCGATTTGCCGGGCCTTGTTTTAGAACAGAGATCCCCAAAACTCTAACTGCAGCAGTGTTAGTAACTGCAGCAGTATTAGTGAAAAACGACTACCCAGTTGGAAAGGTGGTCATGCATGACCTTGCGGACGCATGAAAAGATGTACGAAAAATTTACATTATAGTATGTATTCCAAAAAAAACTATGATTTCATCTAAACTCTATGTTGTGTGGCTGCCAACTTATAGGAAATCGGATACACTCTAGAATGCAACCCAAGGTAAGCGAAGAGGTCAGTCATCGGCTCTCAGCTATACCTTCCAACTTATAGAATATCGGATACATTCCAGAATGCAACCCAAGGTAAGCGAAGAGGTCAGTCATCGGCTCTCAGCTATAACATTGAATCTAGCAAAAAAAAAAAAAAAACACAATTAGGATAATCAGGTTTTCTCTAGTTTTGCTTTTTTACAATGACGACAACAATTCACAGAGTCTATTTTAACAAACGGACGCATAAAAGCGGCACTAAAGATCAATATAATGTTGAATGTCCCACATGGGTGAAGTAGTGAAGGGGAAGATGGTGCGACAATGAGAGAAGCAGAGGAGAACAAGCTGGAGTGAAGTTACATATTTCTAGTTGGAAATCGGATGGGGAGAGAATGAAGAGAAAAATGCAAAAAAAAGTATTTTTTTTTTATTTTTAAGTGAGAAAATAAACCGACACTGAGATCACGGCAAGAGCGACTCTCATCCAAACATTCCTTTTTGCCTTACCCTGGCAGGGAAAAGAGGATGCATGACTTCCCTAGGACATCACAATGAAAAAAATCATGCATTCTGGAATGTATAGATCCTATGGCCTTTATATCCATTTATAGATGACCATACATTACCTTTTCCGACTGGGTAGTTGAGTGCCCAGCTACTACCGTCGCATCGTTCAGCAGCTTGCGGGCAAACAAAAAGACAACAACGTGCACGCATATATTTTTCGCTTTTATGCGCTGCTATACCACGTCGCACAATGAAAACGAAGTATGCGTGTACGTTCGTATGAAAACGAAGTATGCGTGTACGTTGTTATCTTTTTGCCTGCCCGCAAGCATGGAGGAACAATAAAGGAGAATGCATAAGATCAGCTGACTTCTTCTTCAATCTTCATAAACACACGAACACAAGCATTTTTTTTGTTGACATATTCCACACACACACGCACCCTAGCATTTCCATAGGGGCCACATCTGTCAAATTCTTCTACATTCCTCTTTGCATGACACTTCTGGCCCCACTATGTATGAAGGTATGTCGTCATGCGTAAACCTTTATTGTTGAATCATGCCCGCAAGCAACTGAATCGTCGCACGGTCGTAGATGGTCACCTAACTTTTGCGCTCTTACTACGACAAAACGAGAGAGTATAACAATCTGTGTGAGTTGAGCATTGCACCTCAGTGCTATGAAACAAAGACCCCTGTTTTAGAACAGAGATCCCCAAAACTCTAACTGCAGCAGTGTTAGTAACTGCAGCAGTATTAGTGAAAAACGACTAGTTGAGTGCCCAGCTACTACCGTCGCATCGTTCAGCAGCTTGCGGGCAAACAAAAAGACAACAACGTGCACGCATATATTTTTCGCTTTTATGCGCTGCTATACCACGTCGCACAATGAAAACGAAGTATGCGTGTACGTTCGTATGAAAACGAAGTATGCGTGTACGTTGTTATCTTTTTGCTTGCCCGCAAGCAACTGAATCGTCGCACGGTCGTAGATGGTCACCTAACTTTTGCGCTCTTACTGCGACAAAACGAGAGAGTATAACAATCTGTGTGAGTTGAGCGTTGCACCTCAGTGCTATGAAACGAAGACCCCTGTTTTAGAACAATGAACTCAGCAAATTATAATAAAATGTGTTAGTAAGTAACAGTAATTTAGTATTCTGTCAATTGATTCCATATTTTTAGGACTTCGTTAAATCTACTTACATACATATCGCTAGCTTAGAGTGCAAACTGTGTAAGTCCATTTTTATGAAAAAGTATATTTTTATGTACAACGCTAGAAAAATCAAATGCGCACCGCGCTAAACAAGTCTATGACTCTTGTCATATTTCTACTCGTTGTTATTCAGTGATACGCAAATTGTGTAAGTCCAAAAAGCGAAGAAAATTGTGTAAGTCCAAAATATTTACATGAACAAAAAATTTTTTTTCATTCCGAAATTTTTTTATTTTTTGTTTTTTATCTCTCCTACAAAGTTTGAAAAAAAGGACTTACACAATTTGCACTCTAAGCTAGCGATATATGTATTTCTAACTCAGATAAAAATACTTGAAAAAATTTTCTGCACTTCATGACACAAAAACCTGAAATTCTTTGAACCTAGCAACCAACTCGATATCAGCAACCGAAAACTAGTTGGAAAGGAGATTTGGGACCATTTGCACGTAAGAAATAATTTTGTCCACCTAGAATTCTCATTCCGACCACAGTGCGGTGTGCTTTAATCAAAAATCACATGCACCAGCAAATAGCACAAAACAGGGTTGTTTTGTTTTTTTTTTGTTTTCCTTCTATTGCCTACCATGTCAATTTGCCATTTATTGGTTTTGCGCAAAATATTAAGGTTGTTCTCTGTGTCTAATCTTTTTGCCGAGATATCATGATATCTTGAGAAATTTGCCACACAGAGAGAGCGCACCTTTAAGAAAATAAAATTCTAACTGACTTCATTGTGAACTAGCATGTTAGTCATATTCTTTCCACTCTTTATACAACTGTTGTCGCTTTGCTTTGCTTGCTTCAATTTCGAATTAATTAATTTTTTATCTGAATAAAATAAAATACTTAAAAAAAAAGAACTAGAAACATAAATTCAAACTCACTTCTCATAGAAGACCATTGTGAATGTAATAACATGGTTGCATTTCCCGTGATATTTTTCTCATGATATCACATATCACGGGTTGGGGTATGAGAAATTTGCCGAAGCTCCAAATTTGACAAGACGTGTATTTTGTTGTTGTGCTCGGCAAATTTATCACACTTATGTCATCTCGGCAAATTTGCCAGGCCAAACTCACAGAGAGAGAACAACCTTATTAAATTTCCGTCACGCACATTTATCACTTTAATTAGATTGGATTTGCGCGCATCACACAAGAACAACAACAACATAAATTTTATTGTTTAGTTTATTTTCCAATATCTAAGGAAAACAATCGCAATATGTGGTCGCTTTTAATCCATGTAAATGCATACAAAAGCATTTAGCACATTGTCATTCAAACTGTTATCGCAAGCGCAGCGTTGTGTAATTTGATATAGCGGTTTGTGGCAGGCATTTAATTTCCGTTATTTAAGTGCTGTTCGGGATAAACCTTGGCAGAGCCCAATAAAGCGCGCCGGTCGTTTCTTGCTTCGCGCTGCCTCCTGGCGCCAATAGGAAATACTGAGGGAGGGCGAGTCAGTTTTCAACTGATCTATCCAACGCAATGTAGCTCTACCTTTTCTTCTGCCTTTAACGGGTTTCGATAGAAATACTTTCTGTAAAGGAGCACCTTCATCCATTCTCACGACATGAACTGCACAACGCAGCCGCTGTATCTGTATTCGCTGAACAATGTCGCTGTCTGCGTAAAGCTCATACAGCTCATCATTAAATCTCCATCCGATACTCTCGCCCTCGCCAACGCGCAAAGTTGCATAAATCTTCCGCAGAACTTTTCTCTCGCATACTTCCAAGTTCCATCACATCTGATTTTTACGTCGTTTATGCTTCTGCGCCGTTTAACACGTTTCACTCTAATTTAAAACCAAATCTACAACTTTTTCTACTTCACTGTTCGCACAGCTGATTTGTTTGAGTTTCTAAATTTACATTTTTGCTTTCAGCAAATGTCAAAATTACAATAACAATCAATGTTAAAGACCTCGTTAGCTCAATGAGCTACATAACAATCAATCAAACTTGCTTATTTTTTTTTAAATATGACTTTGCACGTTTTTTTTGCGCGCGATTGCCGTTTATATTTGTTTCGGTTCAGCGCAATTTTTCATGTCTTACAAGCATATTTCATTAGTAAATTATGATCTTGACTTTGACACACTTCGGCATTCATTTGCATGTTGGCGATTATACCTATAATTTTAGTTTGTAACTTTGACGCGTCTAACTGTCGATTGCTTGTTGATTGTAACAGCTGTTTTTGACGTTTTAATTTGTGCACATATGTTTTTGACAGCCATATGTAACTATTTTTTACTTACTTTTTTAATTTTTCTATTTTCTTTATAAAACCTTTTTCTATTTAATTATTTTACTTTTCAGTACTTCTCTCAATTTTAACCTCAAACTCCTTAATACCAATAATCAACTGTCTTCGTTTCTAACCTCAATTTTGTATTTCTCTTTTCTGTAGCACTTTTCAGTATTTACATTCTAATGCCTGGGTTTCACTAGGTCATATATGACGTCAAATATGGTCAAACAAATGAAAACGGGTTGGCATATTGTGTCAAATGCGTTTGCAGTCAGTTTTGACCACTCGCTGTCATATAAAATGACAGCCATATGAAAACACTCAAATTGTAGTTTGCCAGCGCATTGGGCAACATTTGACACGCAAAATTCATTTGCCAGCGTGTTGGCAAACTTGTTTCGTTTGTCAAGCTCACAGCTGATTCGCAGGGCCACGGAGCGTGTCAAGGACCGAAGAGCTAAGGAGCTATGGCTTTTTCACGGAGCGGAGCTGGAGCTAAAATTATAGGTAGAAGCTGGTCTTCATCTAAAGTGATAAAGTAATAATTTTTAAAGTTTATCAGTTTATCCGCATTTTACATGAAACCACCTTGGTAAATAATTGTTTAAACTCTTGTCAGTGTCAACTTGATTAATAAATAAAAAAATCCAATAAAATAAGCAAAAAAAAAATGCCGAAGGAAACCACAATTTCTTCTTTTAAATTGAAAAAGTAAAACTGACAATGTGTCAGACTTGAGTTTTACCGAAATTTATAAATTTACGCAACAAAATCGTTCGGTAAAGTGATAAACTTTGCTTAAATATATTTTCATACAAATTTTGACAGATAATTTATTACAATTAATATTTTATCACTTTACCGCATTTACCAGCAGTTTACCACTTTAGATGAAGACCCTTAATATTTTATTGGAATTCATAAAAAAATCTAAATGAGCAAAAAATGTTTCAATGCATATAAAAAATTTGTAGATGTATTGAGCTTTGTACTTTCAATACGAGAGCGTTTAGCTATAGAGAATAAAGGTAGGTTTAAAACCGAAGATGGTTTTAAAGCGATCCTAGATTATGCCAAATAGTATCGAGTTTACCTTTATCTCAGGTAAGCGTTGAGCGTCTCTTTTCATCATTAAAAATTGTCGTATCTGATTTAAAACAGTCTTGTCGATTTGAAGCTGAGCCAATATATAAAAAATCTGAGCGAGAACGGAGCCCTATGCAAAAAAAGGATGGGAGCTAATGCCTATATGACACTACGTTTTTTTCTTGTTTTTTTTTTTGGTGTGGAAAATCCACCGAACGTCAAAATTCAAAAACAATTCTTCTGTAGGTTGAAAAGAGACAAAAACTCCCTCAAAAACAATTTGATTGACATTAAACTTCAAACTAAATGAAAATAATATTTATTTCAAGAATTAATTTTTTTTGGAAATTTGAATTTAAATCACTGAAATAAAAGTTATGAAACTCAGATGGCAGAGTAGCTGTGTATTCCATGTTATAAAGAGAAGCCAGTGCGCAGTATACTTTTTCTTCCGGACATCTTCTTTCCCCTTACGGCCAAAGCAGAAGCTTATAAGAGGCAAATTTAAAATTTGTATTTCCATATATTTTTTATTTTATATATAATTTATTTTATAGTTGTCAAATTGAAACAATTGTCAGAAAAACCTGCCGAATGCAAAAAAACCTACGGAAATACAAGGTGGCTCGTTGGTTTTTAACCGCCTATTTCGTTTGGTTTTTTCAATATAGCTTGCTCGCTTGCGCCAACGCAAAACTGTATTTGACCATCTCCTTCACCCAAAAAAACCTTGTAGAATACCGGAAAAAAAACGTAGTGTCATATGGGCATAAGAGCAGCAAAAAATTTTGGAAGCGGAGCAAACGAAAAAATGCTTTGCACCGGGGCCCTGGTTTGTCGAGCGCACAGCTGATTGTGATTGTGCGAGTATTATAAATTTATTTATTTATTTTGTTAATAGTATTTTAATATTAGAAAATGGAAGAGTTATTAGTAAACGATTTCCAAGTTTTTGTGCAACCTAGAAATACCACCACCACAAGAAAACCACGGGTGCGAAAACTGACCTTGCTGTCCGGCTGTCAAAAGCTTTTACTTCACGTTTGACATGAGAGATGAAAACGGACTGTCAATCAACTGACACCAAAATTTGACGGCAATCTTTGACCCACACTGCTCTATCGACTTCATGTCAGTTTTTGAAACGTAATGAAAACACATTTGACTCAAAATGACATATTGTCATCTAGGACAGTGATTTGACGTCAGTGAATTTGACCTAATGAAAACCAGGCTTAAGGGCCGTTTACTCAACCTCTGATTAACGCTAATAACGGTTAAAGTTCGGTTAAACATCATTATCGACTTCATCGCACCATCCATTAACCACATGGTCGATAATGTAGTTCATATGTTAACCGGGCTTTATCCTCCGGTTAGCTTTAATCAGAGGTTGAGTAAACGGCCCTTAGGGCCTGCATTATCGACCACAAGCCAAATATGTGGTTTTATGAAGTCGGTAATGTGGTTCAGTTTGCTTTATTCGTGGTTAGCTTTAATCACAGGTTGATTAAACGGCCCTAAGGCCGGTTAGGTTATAGGCTGTATTATCGACCACGTGTTAAATTTATGGTTTGATGAAGGTCCCCTAAGGGCCGTTTTCTCAATATCCGATTAACGCTAACCGAAGGTCTAAGTGCCGGTTAAAATGTCGACTGCGTTGTCGACTACATGTTAAATGTACCTATGGCTTTAATTAAGTCGATAAAGATGTTAAACTGGAAGTTAGCTTTAACCGAAAATGGCGAAAACGGCCCTAGGCCGCTTCAATTTTTTCAAAAACTTTTCCTAAATCTCTGTTTAGTGATTGTATTATACCATGTCTCCACATAACGTGTTTCGCTCTTTTTTTCTGCATTTTCTCTCTCAATCTTGTTGCGACACGGAAACCAGTGCCGAAACTCGCCAATTTCCATACAAAATTTCTGAGAGCGAGTGAAGATTGAAACACTGTTTCATTCTGAATTATCTTGCCAACCTCGATGATATCGATGTCTTCTCTAATTTTGTATCGAAAATCTATCGAAATCTCACCCAGACCAAAACAAAAACGCAAAAATAAGCAAACATACAAACATTTAAGAAGAGCAAGAAAGAGAAATGTTAAACTGAATCACGATCAGCCACGTGGAGACGGGTTATTTAGCGAGATGTTTTGCTACATGTTTCTTTGGTGAAACAAGTTATGTGGAGACGGGCTTTTAGCCAACTTCTCAACTACTAGCTACCCATTCCTACCCTATTTTTTAGTCGCTACAATTTTAGATTTGACAAGCGCAGCACTATAATTCTCAACCAGTTAATAAAGTACCGTACACTTACGTGCTTCCATTGGCGTATTAAGCGGTGAGCGTAAGGCTACGAACTCTATCAAGGCTACCATCTCTATCTATAAATACTTACTTACTATTCGACTTTAGCTTCAAATATGCTTTAAGCTTACCTGAAACGATAGGAAAATTTAGAATAAAAATTAGTATTGCAGAAATGTTTAGAGAACTGCTATAGAGTAACTTAAGCTAGGTATAACTTATTTATTTCCTAATAAGAAAATCGAATATATATAGTGCTTATTTAGTCAATAAGAATATGAAAAAATAATATATAGAAATCGATAATAAAATAATTAAAGAATATTTTGCTATAAGAATTACCATAAAGCGTGACTTGTAAGAGACCACCAAGGCGCGAAAGAAATGTTGATGTACCTATATAAGCGTTATTTTTTCAAGAGTCAAACCTTTTGCTTTGAACAAAACATGAAGTTGAACTGCTTGAAATGCTGATGGACTTCATAATTAGAATTCCAAAAAAAACAAGTAAGGAAGCCTAAGTTCGAGTGGAATCGAACATTAGATACTCAGCTGTATGCTTTCATTGTTTGTTTGCGTTTGATGGAAACACGGTGTAGGTACTTTATATAAAGCAAGTGCTGCATAAAGTGGGCGTAGCTGCGCCCATTTTCAAAATTTTTATCAGTCATCCAACTAAGCATATGAATATTATTCTTTGTGCAAAATTTCATTCCTTTATGACTTCTAGTTATAAAGATGTCACGTTACAAATTCCCAAAGGGTGTTCCAGAAATATCTTTGTTAATAAGTAGGCGTGGTTATAAACCGATTTCAATAAATTTTTGCGTGTCTATTAACACAAGTTATAAAAGTGTATAAACCAAGTTTCGTCATAATATCTCAATTATTTGTAGAGTTATAGGCTGAGAAATTTCGTATATTCCTTTGTCTAAAAAGAGGCGGTGCCACGCCCATTTTCAAAAATTTGCCTTTTTTGTTTCCGGTCTATTGTGGAACTCTTGCCACAAAATTTCAATGAATTATCTTTATATTTGACAAAGATATCGCTTAAAATGTTTTTATTAGGCCACTTTATAATACCCATATATAAAAGTGGGCGTGGTCGTCAACCGATTTCGCTAAAATTTTCAAAATGTATTACCACAGGTAATAAAAGTGTAAACACCAAGTTTCGTCATTATATATCAATTATTTGTCGAGTTATGGGCTCAGAAATCTCGTATATTCCAGCTTCTAAAAAGAGGCGATGCCACGCCCATTTTCCAAAATTTTTGTGTTTTTCGTTGTATGTCCGCAGTTGGACTCCTGGCATAAAATTTCAATGATATATCTTTATATTTGACAGAGATATCGCTTAAAATGTTTTTATTAGGTCACTTTATAATACCCATATATAAAAGTGGGCGTGGCCGTCAACCGATTTTGACAATTTTTCGTCCAAACATTTGCCTAAGTAAGTATATCACGCGTACCAAATTTCATCGATATATCTTCAACAGTTTCTGAGTTATGACTCATAAAGCTTTCCATGTTTGCTCCTTAATAAGTGGGCGTGGCACCGCCCATTTTCCAAAATTCCATCAAATTTCTTCTTAGGGGCCTGAGCTCAACACGTGGGTAAAATTTCATCACTCTAGCTATATTAGTGGCTGAGATACCAAATTTCCGATTTTTTCTATATAGGAAAAGTGGGCGTGGTCATGGTCCGATTTCGCCCATTTTCAATACCAACCGTCCCAGTGTCGATACCAACTTGCATTTCAAATTTCATCAAAATATCTAAATTTTTGCGCGAGTTAGAGTGTTTACAGACGGACGGACGGACAGACGGACGGGCGGACGGACGGACGGACATGGCTCAATCGATTTCTCTTTTCACCCTGATCATTTTGATATATATAAGTCTATATCTATCTCGATTATTTCATTCTGTTACAATCCACCGTTATGTGATTAAAACTATAATACTCTGTGTCCTAGTACAGCTGAGTATAAAAAAACAACAAGAATTACGGAAGAATTGTAGAAAAGCTACAGAATTATGCTCAGCGCATATTGTAACAGGCATACAAATGATTCTTTCAATATAGCCTTACAGCAAGCAGTAGCATTGCACCGACGAAAGGCCTAATAAGTACATATAAAAAAAAATACAAATAAAAAACTGAAGTGCAACACTTCAAACAATTTTTTGTTCTTTTGTTTAAATACAAATTTAAATTTCGTTCATATCACGTCACGTCCGTCACTCGACACTCACCCCTACTCGTTATTAACAGCACAAAGCAATAACGAGAACAGCACGCCACAGCGCACAGTGGACGATTTTATCAATCTAGTAGAATTTTAAGCTAAAAAAAAGTACTTAAAATGTGAAAAAAATGTCTCGCTGTTACGATAAAAAAAGATCCACAATACATCATAAAAAAAGAACACTAAAATCACATCAGCATGATAACGGTTATCAAAAACGTGTACCTAATTTATATGCACGCCTAAATATCTAATTTTCACAACTTGTATTGGACGCAAAATGTAAGTGATTAAAATTAGATGCTACGTGTTTTTTTGACAAAAAGGTTATTTTTACCCTAAACCGCAATAGTTAAGATGTGAGATTATCAATCATGTCTTAAGGTATCTGCGCCTTTTATTAATTAATTTAATTAATTAATTTAATTCACTTTATCATATGGTAAAAATGACAAAGTTAAAAAAAATCTTAAATTTTTCCTAAGCTGTAACTTTTATGCTCTATCATGTTCTATGATGCCACTACATAGGAAATGATCAGATATATTTCTAGCACCGATCCGAAAAATAAAATCTTGCCCATATTTTGCCCAAAGGCATTGTTTTTTACTCCTTCTGTGACCTGCTTCATGCGTTGTTTTTTCTTTTAATTTTTCTTTACTTCATGTCATCCGATAGTCTTAATAAGTAATAAGGATATTTTGAAAAAAAAATTTATATATAAAGAAATATAAATATAATTTTTTTCTTAATTTCAAAGAAAATAAAAAATAAAAAAAAAATAAAAATATAAAAAATTAAAAAAAAAAAAATTAAAAAAAGACCAAAAGTTGTGTATTAAAAATATAGTAAGCCCGCATACCAAATTTCAATTCGATATCACTTAAACTACGGCTGGAATTAAATTTAGTCCTCCAAGATTGATAAAAGGCGAGTTCCCGTGGCAGTGATCCAGATCGGGATAAGAAGTTTGCATGCAAATACAACAAGAATTTTGTGATCTTGGTGTTCATCTGCATCAATTTCGAATCCGTACAAATTGTAATCTATTTTTTGATCCAGATAAATACCAAGATCACAAAATTGTTGTTTCATTTGCTTGCAAAATTTGTATCCAGATCTGGATCACTGCCACGGGAACTCACCTCAAATCGTCCACTGTGCAGCATGCAAAAGCAAACACAACGAAAAAAAGAGGCGTTTAAGCGAAAGAACAAATAAAACAAAAACTTGCGAGTTGTTGCTGTCACACGCTGCTTCCATTCCACGACATTGCTGTTGTTGTAAACCAATTTTTCGTTACGTTTACCCAACAATTACAACGAATTTCGGTATGCTGATGAATTCAAAAATTTTTAGGCAAATTTTGAAGGAAAAGAAATGAAAAAATAAAATAAAATAAAATAAAATAAAGCAAAACAAACAAGAAAGGTCGAATAAATGATCGTGTTAAGCAATGCATGAACGTTTTTTTTTTATTTTGGTTGATTTTTTTTTGTGCGTGCTTTTTTATAAATTTTTTTCATATTGACACAGTTAACGTTTTCGTAAAAATATTGCATGAAATCTTTTTTTTCTGTAGTTTTACACGTTCATCTAACGTTAATTTATGCCATTTCAACACATTGGAGCTTTCTTGACATGCAAAACATGCAATGTGAAGAGGGGTAAGTAGTAGGTAACTGACAGTACATAATTATGGCTTGTTTGTTATGGGTAAATGATCAGCATGCCATAAGTAGTTGGTTGGTGTGACAAATAAATGGGGCGCTGGACATATAAATTTATGGAGGTTAATTGCCAGATTTGTTGGGCATTATGCTATTAAATAACTGTAACTAACATATATGTATATACAACCATAGATATGTATTTGAGCGGGTGACCTACTTAGTGCGAATTGTCAAAGAAATGAGACGATGCAGAAACGAGCGAAGTTTTCATGGCTTTATATTGGGAGTAACTTTAAAGAATCTGTGGATGTTAACATCATGGGAATAATCTGTTATTTCATAATTGCTGTGGCATAAAAAATTTTGAAATAAGTTGTGATAGTAACTTCGAGGCCTTAAACGAGACTTTAAACATAGGGAGAGAATCGCCCTGGTTGCAAAAGCTCAATCGAGTCAAAAGTTGACCGCCTCTCCACTGCACAATCGGGTTTTTTTGGCTATTGTTCTGTTCAACGAGTCGAGAGCTTATATGGACTTGTGCAGCTGTGTATGATTTCGTTCATTTGAATTAATTTGATACAGCACTAGCTGACCCGCCAGACGTTGTTCTGCCTAAAATTTATTCCTATAAAGCCTAAAGGAAAAGTCCTAGATTACCGTGTTGCCGTATCCCTATCCCTAATCCCTAATCCCTATCCCTATCCTTATACCTATCCCTATTCCTATTCCTATCGCTAACCCTATCCCTATTCCTATTCCTATTCCTATTCCTATCCCTATTCCTATTCCTATTCCTATTCCTATTCCTATCCCTATCCCTATCCCTATCCATATACCTATCCCTATCCCTCCAGACTTTCTAGGGTCACCCGTGGTCCACATTTTGGTCGATATCTCGGAAAACGGGTCGCATAGGGTCTTGAAAATCACCTCTTTTTTAAATACTCACCAACACCTTTTATTTGATACAAATTTTGTAGAAAACCCGTTTGGAGTCACACCTGGTTCATATTTCAGGAAATACCTCGAATACGGGGTCTTATATGGGACCAATAACTACACCTTGTTCAAGCACTCGTCAACACCTTTCATTTGATACCCATATCGTACGAACCCGTTATGGGGTTACCCTGGTTCACATTTTGTGGAATATCTCCAAAACCTTCCCGGATTCTTATAATTTTTTGGCCATAAACCAAGTCGGGCTCAATCGAAAACTACGTGCAAAATTTCATTTAATTCAGTCCAGCCGTTCTGGAGTTAAATCATCAGGGAGGAAAATGCGACTTATTTTTATATAATAGATAAATGGCAATTCGTTTCAAAAGACAGCGAGTGGAATAACGTTGGCTACGAGCGAGTGCGAGATATTTTGGCGATTGTTTAAGTTGATGAGTATTGTTGCTGGAATTGAATACGAGAAAATGGTTATCATCCAGAAGCAACGAAATGATTGAGCGATTTAAACATCCTCAACTCACCCAACACTAAAATGCCGTATTGCCTTTTTTCAGATTACAAAAACCCCACTTCTGAGTTTATTGAGAGCACAACATTAAACTATTTTAATAGGACTAATCACACTGGATCACAAAATGAAATTTTTTGTCTGTACTTTGGACGTGACTATCCTATATATATGTAAAATCGGTCGCTGATTCCGAAAATCGGCTTCATTTTTAATTCTATGGGAAGGTTTTTGAGATATAGACAATTTACCGTTATTTGGCCAATGGGTCCACTTAATCCAGTATATCTCTTTAACACAGTGAGTTATATTCCTTAGAGTGACACCAAGCGAAAGAAAATTAAATTTCCTTTTCACGGTTCCTATAACATTTTTCTCTAACTTGTATAGTTTCTGAAATATTGACGATTAAATTTGAATTTTTTCGATTTTTTACGATTTTTTGAAGAAAAAATTGACTTTGTCAGACAATATCTTTAAAACCAATGTCTTCACCTTCGGTGAAGCTTTTACGTGAAGCTCCATTCTATTGGGAAAAAGGTAAGCTATCAACGAAGAAAATCCATTGTAAAATGGAAAAGTTATAGGCGATCAAGTAAATACAGCCAAGTCGCGCAATGCCTCTGCACGGGTATATTCTATGCATGTTATACCCGTAAATGGGCTTGTATCTACTGCGCTGCCAATGTGCTGCTACTGCAGATGTGTAGGTATTGGTACAATATGCATAGAATGTACGCGTGCAGAGGCATTGCGCGACCTGGCTGTATTTACTTGATCGTCTATAACTTTTCTATTTTACAATGGATTTTCATCGTTGATAGCTTATTTTTTTGGTAATAGAATGGAGCTTCACGCAAAGGAGTAAAACCGAAGGTGAAAACATTGGTTTTAAAGATATTGCCTGACAAAGTCAATTTTTTCTTCAAAAAATCGAAAAAATTAAAATTGAATCGTCAATATTTCAGAAACTGTAAGAGCTAGAGAAAAATGTTATAGGAGCCGTGAAAAGTAAATTTAATTTTCTTTCGTTTGGTGTCACCCCAAGGATGATAACTCACTGTGTTAAAGAGATATACAGGATTAAGTGGAACCATCGGCCAAATAACGGCAAATTGCCGATATCTCAAAAACCTTCCCATAGAATTAAAAATGAACCCGATTTTCGGAATCAGCGACCGATTTTACATATAGAAAGGATGGTCGCGTTCAGAGTATTTTTTGGCTGTAGAGCAGTGTCATTAGAATTCTTTTAGAAATATTTGAAATAATAAAACAACTTATACAAGAAAATTGTGTAAGGTACAACGCATAGGAAAATGTGGAAAGCAAAGCAACTCTACCGTGACTCAAGCAATAAAATACAATTAAATCATAGAGAGCAACGAAAAAATAATAAAAAACAAACAAAACAACAAAATTAATTTTAAAACAGGGGTCTTCGTTTCATAGCACTGAGGTGCAACGCTCAACTCACACAGATTGTTATACTCTCTCGTTTTGTCGCAGTAAGAGCGCAAAAGTTAGGTGACCATCTACGACCGTGCGACGATTCAGTTGCTTGCGGGCAAGCAAAAAGATAACAACGTACACGCATACTTCGTTTTCATACGAACGTACACGCATACTTCGTTTTCATTGTGCGACGTGGTATAGCAGCGCATAAAAGCGAAAAATATATGCGTGCACGTTGTTGTCTTTTTGCTTGCCCGCAAGCTACTGAACGATGCGACGGTAGTAGCTGGGCACTCAACTAGTCGTTTTTCACTAATACTGCTGCAGTTACTAACACTGCTGCAGTTAGAGTTTTGGGGATCTCTGTTTTAAAATAACACTATTAACACCAAACTAAAAATATTGAGTAGAAATTAGAAATGATTCGCTGTCGAACATAACAAAAATTACAGCAACAAAAACTATTTTCCAATGACAGAGCACACGCAACGGGATTACGAAGCATAAACGCTTCAAACAAAAAAACAGAAACACCAAGAAATGAGAACATAAATTGCAGCAAAAAATATGTTTGTTTCAAATGCGAATGACACATGATACATAAATTTCCAAAAACAAAAAAAAACAAAAAAAAAAAAATAAGAAATAAGGAGACAAGGAGACAAGAGCAGAAACAGCAAAATGCAACTGAACACGTAATGGAAGAAAAAGAAGAGAGGTGAATGAGGCAAACAAAATTTAGAATGCATAAAAAAATAGAGAAAATAAAAAACAGAAATTCAAAATCCATGTAATAAGCCAAAGAAGCTACACGTAGAAGATGAATGCGTTTTCAGCTGAAATAAGCAAATACGCGTGTCTTCTGCGCCGAGAAATTGTTTAGGAAAATGTAAAATTAGATACTTTTGAAAATAAATACATAAGGCGGCAAGTGAGAGCGAAAAAAACATAAAATTTAGAAAATGCGTGTGCAGCAGGCAAATTTACAAATAAAGACATGAAAACATGAAAAGCAAATAAGAAAAAAATAAATAAAAATTAAATAAAAAGGACACAAGTGTTAGATAGCATAAAGAGCGCAATAAAATTTCAACAAATGCGCTGTCAAGCAGAATGAAAAGAATAATACTAAATACTTATAATTTAAATAAATAAAACGCGCCTTAAAGTGATAAATGACTTTATCGATAATATAAGAAAGTGGAAATAGAATGAATTTATATTGCAGGCAATAAATAAAATATTTTCCAACCATCAAAACGTTGGAAGAGCTAACGAGTTTGAGAAGGAACATAAACCATAAACCACTAAAGCATAAAGTGATAAGAAAAAAATAAATAAAGTGATAAAACCACCGAATAAGAAGAGGAAGAAGAGCAAGAGGACAAGATAGTAGTGTTTCAATTCAAAAGAAGCGCTAAAGAAGATAGACAGCTGTCTAAGAGTAGAGCGAAATCTTAAGGCAAAGCAGATCTTATACACATCGTAACGATTGGCATTAAAGCTTGTTGTAAATATTTCAGAAGTGGAATCTAATAAAAAGAAAATCAAAATTAAAATATTAAAACAAAGAATACACATATAAGGAAATGAAATTAAAAATAAATAAATAAACAACAAAAATGCTACATCAGAATACTCATCAGTTTGAACGTTAGTTTAGGTTAAACCGGCTGGCCATTAATGGCCTCACATAGTAGACTGAGTGAGTTCGTAGTGTTACCGGAAAAGTTCTTGAACATGAATACCTCAACACTAAAAGAATGGACTCAGACTGAAGAACAGCCAAGTCACTGTTGACAAATATCAATTGTTTCTTTAGAACTATTTTGAATGCCGTTTCAACATCACTGATGCCATTTCATGATCACTGATACCGTTTCATGATCACCCATGCCGATTCAAGATCATTGATACCGTTTCAAGAACACTAATACCGTTTCAAGATCATTGATACCATTTCAAGATCGCTGATACCGTTTCAACATCACTTGCCCAAGTTGCCGTAGCTTTAACCTTGATAAAGCAGTAGAGGAACAGAGAACATTCTCTACCATTTCTTCGTACAATCCGCATTCTCTGCCTTCAGTTTCAACAACTAGTCACATTTTGAACGCATGTGATGCTAAAAGGCAGTGTCCCGATGATAAGCCTGCAGTCATCCCTTTTCAGCGATTTTTTTATACTCACAATTCTCTAGCTTCATTCAAGTTTTTTTCTGACTCCTTTAAGACCTATATTTTTATAGCTTCATTGGAGTCCTTTTTTACTTCTTCTAGACTCACAATTCTCTAGCTTAATTCGAGTCTTTTTGACTCTTTTAACACTTATATTTCTATAGCTTCATTGGAGTCCTTTTTTACTTCTTTTAGACTCACAATTCTCTAGCTTCATTCAAGTTTTTTTCTGACTCCTTTAAGACCTATATTTTTATAGCTTCATTGTAGTCCTTTTTTACTTCTTTTAGACTCACAATTCTTTAGCTTCATTCGAGCCTTTTTCTGACTCCTTTAAGACCTATATTTCTATAGCTTCATTCGGGTATTTGTCTGACGCTTTTAAGACTTATATTTTTATAGATTCATTCGAGTCTTTTTCTGATTCCTTTAAGACATATTTCCATAGCTTCATTCGAGCCTTTTTCATATTCCTTTACGATCTTTATTTCTATAGCTTCGTTCGATGTTTTTTCCCTCTTTTAAGCCTTATATTTCTATAGCTTCATTGGATGTTTTTTCTGACCCTTTTAACACTTATATTTTAGTTAGCTTCAGCTCGTTCGATTTACACACAATTTTGAACAGTACAGCCTAGCGATTATTTCCAAGCCTTATTGGCCTGGTCCATCATATGTGTATATATATAGTAGCTATACTTAATTTCATTGTATGACATCGCAATGTCCATGGAGTGTTCTGCTACGAGACCTGGACCCTTCTTCGCCAGCTCATCAGCTATCTCGTCACCGTCTAACCGCCTTGTGGGCTGGTATCCAATATAAATGGACATTGCTATCGCTGCATATTACACTTAAGGCTTTCTGGCAGTCCGCTACACACTTGGATTAGGTTCTATGCGACAGTATCGACTTTATAGCCGTCTGACTATCAATATCCTTCAAACTGCCAAACGTTTAATCATTTTCGTTGCTCACAAAATAGCGTGCAGCACAAAATAGCATATTTAAATTGATAGTTTAATTAATTTCCACAATCATGGCAACAACTAATTTTCACAATTGCATACAAATGTAAGTAAATGCAATTTTTTCTAAACAATTCCAATTCATTCACATTTATGTCTCTGGCCTGCCTTGCCTGTTGTCAGTTTCGCCTAGCCATTCATCGCCAAACATACTTAATTGCTATTTGCGCTGGCATGCCATATATCGCCTGCAGTCGGACCAACTACGAGTATATTTGTAGCGCCATTTTTTAATGTTTTCATTACTTTATTTACAAAATCCAATCATTTATTTTTTAATTATTAATCCCTTTTGTTGGCGGATAACGGATTGCATGTCTGTCAAACATTGAATTGCCAACAATCTTTTTCTATTATTTACTCTGCTATTTCTCTGCTGTCGATTGTCTATTGATAGATCGCGCGCTTGCTCGCCCCTCGATGTATTTTACCATGATGTTTTACTAGCAATCAATTTAGTTTGCTGATATATTGTCTTTATACTTTTGTTTTTTTCTTACTCTTTTTTTCAATGTCCCAGTGTGTCTTCTATTATCGCTGCTTGTTTGATTGTTTCATTACTTCTTTGGCTATTCGTTCGTTGTCTTTAATTTTCACTGATTGCCGCCATAGCTTTTTTTCTTTTTTCAATTGTCAAATTCTTCCAAGGCACTTATCTCAAATACACGAATGTACATGTGTTGCCTGCGGGACCACACACATCGCATGCCAGTCAGCCTATTCTTGGTTCAAAACTCAATTGCCAATGTTGGTCAATTTAAATTTTGGTATTTTTATGACTATTTTTTTTCGTTTTTTTTGTTCTTTTCGAACAATAATTTGCTCTGTTTGTGTGCCTTTTTCTTTGTTTCTTCAGGTACAGACATAACTCAATCTAAAACACTGCAGTAGCTCAAACTCTGCCCTTGGGTTACCTATTTGCATGTGGCGGCGTTGTCTGTATGTTTGTTGAAAGGAAATTGGTTTTACTGTTGTGTGTAATGTGTGGTAATTACGATTACTATTTGTATTAGAGTTGAAGGAAAGTTACCGGAGGTGCAGAATTTAAATGTACGAGTAGGTAAATGGCATGTGCTGTAATATATCTGGCAGCTTTAAACAAATTGTTGGCGATTAAGTATCAGATTTTGTAATTTTCTTGCAGTAAAGAATTTTTATTTTTGTTTTCTGCAAAATGTGTTTTAAATCTGGTAGCTTAAATGCAGTCTATTTCATCTTCAATCTAGTGCCATATATTTGTCTTATTTTGCGTAAGATGTTTAGCGTCGCTCTGGATAGTCGCTTTATTTTGAGTACTTAACATGTCTAACGTCGCTCTGAATATTTATTCCGCTAAGGACTTGGTGTTTTTGAGAACCAGCCACCAAAATAATGTCAACACGGATATCCAACGAAGAATCGCCACTTGCCAACAGGTGCTACTTTGGACTATGTAGGTAGGCAATTGAAAATTAAAGTTCACACTCTCGACGAACAAAAATCACGCTTTACAGAACGCTCATCCTTCCTGTACTCATGCACGACGCAGAAGAAGCATCGACGATGTCAAAATTAGATGAGATGCGAGTATTCGAGAGAAAAGTTCTTCGTTAGCAAGGGCGAGTATCGACCGAGATTTAATGCTGAGCTGTACGAGTTTTATCTATCGAAACCCGCTAAAGGCAGCAGAAAAGGGAGATCTCCACAGCGTTTAGGAAGATCAAGTGAAGACTTCGCTGAAGAAGTCTTCGCTTAGTTTTGTCCAATTGGCGCCATGCAGCACGAAGCAAGAAACGACTGGCATGCTTTATTGAATGCGGCCAAAATCGTCTAGGCGCTTATGCGCCAATTAAGAAGAAAAGATGCTGATTTCTTAGTTCTTCTATATATATTTAATTGCGTTTCCCTTTCTTATGGTCACTACTTTCTTAATTTTAAGTTGTTTTTTGTGTGTTTTATATTCCACTTCTGAATTTTTAAGCAATTTTTATTCGCAATCGGCACATCAAACACATATTTCGTCGTTGTAAAAGCACAATCGAGTTAGAGAATGCTGCAATGGCGCTGTTTTGCAAGAGTCGGTGGATCGATTTCACCAGTCATCTAGTCATAGACTCCAGGGTGTGTACGCTTAACAGTATTTGATTCATTTATTTGAAATAATTCGCTTCAACACAAATCGCAATTCATTGCCAAATATAGCGAATTAAATACCATTTGCAAATAGCGAGTCTGTGTTGTTTTGGCGATTATTTTCGTAGAGGACTACTATTCACAACTGGGTTCGCATGTGAGAGAAGAATCATCGCAAACGTATGTTTGAGCAAACGAATAAAAATATTTTGGACTCGTCAAACGCTAGTTAGAGCAACAGTCCAATATTTGCATGCGTTAAATTCATTACTTAGGCTTGTGTTTTCTAATAAACAAGCAAGCTCTACATTTATTTTACTCTTGTGCACTGTATATTTTTTTTTTTACTTTTTAAACAATTCGTCAAAAAACAATTACACGCCTTAATCCCTTCTTTCTTCGTTCAACCGGAAGTTGACAATAATAATTTCAAGCAAACTTGTCTGCGCAATTTTATTTTCTGCTGTGCCTATTTACTGCCCTTTTTACCCCCTTAAGTGTTGTCAAAAAAAAAATGAATAAATTAAATGCCTACAAAAAAACAACGCCCAAAAAAGTGAACTGTCATAAATTGTCACCGAAAATTGTCCCCGAATATTATTATGCATTTCGCGAAATTGCACGCACCCTTCACCTTCACGCAAATTCTTCGTATTTTTTTCTTTCTTTCCTTCTTTTCTCCCTTTTGTGCTTTTATCAACGCATATGATTACTTAAGTGTTGCTTGGCTTTGTTGCGTTTTACAGTTACATTTTTTTTTTTGCACATACTCAAATCCTCTATTGTTGTCTGCTGGCTGCCTCTATCTGCCACTTAAGTTTGCCAATTTGCCCTCTCAAATGCGAGCAAGTATGCGCGTCTGAAGTGTTGTTTTTTTCTCGATCTTTCTTTCCGTGTGTGAGGGGCTTTGTGCAGTTTCAGTTGTGTTTCGAAAATGTCGTCGTTCATGCCCCGATTCTGTGCGACCTATGTATACCTCTGGCTCTCAGCACTCATTTCGATTTTTTTACTCTGTATGTTTGCTTTGACAGCAGCTGGTTGCCTTGGCGGTTTGATTATTATGAGCTGTAAGTGTTTTTGAATAGGGTTTGGACATGTTCATGGTGTCACAATGGATGGCCGACGATGTGTAGGTACTCTTCAAGTACTTTTGTGTTTCAAAGCGTTTGGTCGTTTTTTTTACTTAGTTTTTTTTTCGCAACTGTCAATTCAGGGTTAATTTGTGGCACCTTTTTTGTATATCTTACTCTGTTAAATAGTAGTTCTGGTTGAACTTTCTGTATGTTTTCTCTTTTAAATATTTCACTCGAATTCAAAATCACTTTTTTAGATTCAAAAGCGCTGTTTTTTCTGTCAACGGTCAAAGTTGTTTGATTGCCTTAAATTGTGCGTACAGAAACAGATACTTTTGCGTCTTGTTTCTTTTTTAATACATAAATATTAAACCGATAAAAAATGTTTGCAAAACTATAGCAAGTTGTAAGAAAAAAGAAACTTCGGTATAAAATTTATTTGTCGCTTTGCGAAGCTGAAAAGAACGGGAATAACTGAACAATCGTTTTCCAAGAAAGAAAGGGAGGCGACAAAGCCTTTCAAAGTTGATTGTTATTATATCAAGATTTTATTATGAATATTTTAATGCCTTTTTAACTGTGTGCTTGTTGAACTATCCTAGAAGCAGTTTTAATGTATAGACAAATTCAAAATAATATAAAAAAGATCTTCTCAAAGTCATGCAAATTATCTTCAAATTCCACTTGAGAACTTTGACGGAATTCTTTACAGCACTCTCTGTGCAAGCTGAACATCCATCTGGCTGAAGACTCCTCTACAAAACGAAATCCCCGTGCAATGAGATGCCAACTCTATAGAGTACTAGAAGGCAGAGCGTGCATACATATATAGTTCAAAGGAATTTCTAAAGCAGAAATCTAGCTTTCAAAGAATCTTTAGGAATCCTGTTTGAAAAATAATAAATATGCATTTAAAATATACACAGCAAATATGATATTATTTTGCCCTTGAGCCAAGGAACTACCTTTGCAAGCAGTTGACTATCCAAATCCCAGACGGTTGTGCCAGCCGCCGTTTTAGATGGGGAAACAGAGAAGCTCCTATGGGCTCCGATAGTTAATATGGCTTACCTAGCATCTGTGTAAATTTATCTTCATATACCTTCTCTACCAAGAATCCCGAATCTATCTAGAATTGAAACTCAGCATCAAAGTTCTAGCGGGTCTAATGCACATTTAAAGCAGAAATATAACTCTCTGTTGATAACAACAAAAGCGCAATTATTTCTGCTCAAGAAATCATTTAGAGAACTTACTAAAACTGACTAAATTTTATATTCCCGCGACTTGAATTGGGTCAAGAAAACAAAGAGCGTTAAAGTTTAAAATTATTCTTCTTTTTCTTCTTCTTCTTGGTAGGCGCGTAACTCTCTCTGACTAAATTTTATATTCCCGCGACTTGAATTGGGTCATCAAGAAAATAAAGAGCCTTAAAGTTTGAAATTATTCTTCTTTTTCTTCTTCTACTTCTTAGTAGGCGCGTAACTCTCTAGACTATTCTGGCCAAGTCCAATAAACCGCGCCACTCTTTTCTGTTTTGTGCTGCCTGACGCCAATTGGAAATATCAAGTGAGGCAGTGTCGCAGTCCACCTGATCTTCCCAAGGCAGTGAAGGTCTCCTTTTTCTTCTGCCTTTAGCGGGTTTCGATAGAAATAGTTTCTGAGCCGGATCAACTTCATCCATTCTCACGACATGACCGGGAATTTACTTTTTAGAGAAGAGGAGAAATTTCTTCGCATCTTATAAAACATATGCATTTATGTAGCGATCTGGCCTAAATCTTATTCAAGCCCTATTTCTCTGGGTACCTGGCATGCTGGATTATCTTTCCATCTCAGGTTTTTGCACATCTATTGTTTATCGGAAAGAACCTGCCTTATCGCATTCCATGCAAGTTCATATGATAACTTATATAGTTTTCCGAGATGTCCCAGTATTTCGAACATTAGTTTAATTCTAACAAAATATAAAAACTCAATTTTCTATGAGTACAAGCTACAAAAATTAATTAATCTAGATGCTACCAACAGAAAGTGAGCTGAACAGAAATGATTGGAAAGTATCGAAATTCGCTAAGCAGTCTTTACATGCAAGTAAAGTTTACAAAAGTACGTGCTAATTGCTATAGAAGACGTTAGAAAATAATAAACTTTTTCTTTCTAAATACAAATACTGATATTTAGACTAGCACTCTGCTCTCTGTCTTTTTTTGCCTGCATTATTAGTAAACCATTTTCCGAGTGAGAAATATGTATGAAACAAAAGCAGCTCAATTTTAATTTAATTTGGCTTCATAAAAACTCGTTATTTTTTAACGCTTCTCTGCAATTTAAAACCTTAGCGAGCGAAGGGTCAAATGCATAATATTTTATTATGAACTTCCGCATTAACTGTACATAGTACAAATTTTGCTGCTGAGCGCAATTATCTTTAGAGCTGCAGCGTTACAAAATTAATGATGCATGCCATCACCAATACGAAGCTATTGAAGCGAGTAGATTTGCGGACACAGCGAAGCTTAGAAAGCTGCAAAGCATGACGTTGCTGTCATACAAATGTTTGTACAAACACACAGAGATGTAAGTCAAATTAAGTTTAATTTGAAATTAACAGAGCACATTAGTGCTTCGAAAAAAAAAAAAAGAATTGTGTTGTGGAATAATGCAGCAGCCGTCAAAGAGTGCAATGAACTACATAGTTGTAGAGAGAAAAGAAAGCATGAAAGAAATAGCTAAAAGGAAATAAGAACACTAAGCAAAGCGGTCAACAATGACTTGATGATAATTTTCTGGCTAAATGCAGTGACAAGCCTTGGGGAATATGAATTAAGTGTGCAGTTGGCATAAGTGTGGCGCAAGCGAGTAAAAAAGTTATTGATTAACGAGTATTGACGCTAAAGCTAACGAGTAAGACAAAACGATTTATTAGCGAGTGCAGCAGCAAAAGGCTGTTGCTGACAAATTAAAGAGAAGAATTTCTTTTATTGAACAACACATTAAAAATAAATAATTATTTCCCTTTTTCTTCTCATTACAGCTACCTACACCGTAAAAAATTTTTGTGCAAGTCAAAAATTCTGACCTGCTGTGTGACTCACTCACCTCTTCCAAATAAGCAAAATATGCAATGACAAAGACTAGACGCCAAGCAAGCATTAATTCACTCGCTGGCAGCCAATGACCGGAATGAAGCAGCGGACAAGCGAGTGAAACAAAATACAGCGAGCAGAGGAAAGGAAAGGAAAGGTAGCGAGCAGTAGAGCACAAGCCAACTGGTAGGTATGTTTGTAGGTGAGTAGTAAACATAATCAACTTTGTTGGTGGATAAGCAGCAACAGCGACTCGGCTAATTGAATATTTTTGTATTTCTTTTCTA
Organism: Urophora cardui; assembly: GCA_960531455.1. NCBI lineage: Eukaryota > Metazoa > Arthropoda > Insecta > Diptera > Tephritidae > Urophora > Urophora cardui. The sequence goes on along the minus strand of OY482671.1, from coordinate 19,597,608 downwards.
TTTCATTTTAGCTGCTGCTATCACACACCAAGTGACCAACGCCGCAATACTTAGGTAAGCAGCTGACTCAGACCCAGAAGGATAAATCATGCGCATGAATGAGGTACAACTAAGTAGTTTGATAAATTGGTTGAACCTGTTTCGGCGTGTAAATAATGAAGGAGGAAAGAACAGCTGTTATGCGGCAGACAAATGCGACGAGTGGAGTGGTGAAAAAAGCGCAAAACGAAAGTGGAGACGTAGTAAAATTAAAAGAATTAAAGAGAGAAAAGAAATATTAGAAGTAAATATCAATGAAGAAAAATTACTAAAAAGAAATAGAAGAACACACACCAAATAAAGTCTACCATGAATAATTAGACTGCTTTAAACAAATTAAGCATGAAATTACACATTTTTAACGGTTAAATGTCTTACACAAATCTAGGCGGGCTGGACTCAGCGCGACTAAAAAGAAATTTCTCACAAACATAACCGCCGAGCGAAGACACGGACAAGTGTGTAGGCGGAAAGAAATGTGAAAGAAAAAGGTAATGATAAAAGAATTTGAAAGCAAAGAATTTAACACAACAAATCTACAGCCGTTTTGGCCTTTCTTACTTACTTAACACGTTGGCTGCCAGTGTATCACCGGTGATCACATCAGAAAACCACCCCCAGGTGCCAGTGTATCACCGGTGATACACGCCTAGGCGCTTAAAATTTAAACAACATTTTAAAATAAAAAAGCAGATGTTCGCGGGGTCATCACAGCTTAAAAGCATGTTCAGATGCGTCGCCAGCATGGCTTTTACTCTAGGTAAAAAATCCCGTTATAATACAAAAAAGCAAAAGTAATTTTGTTCCTGGCACCTGTGAGTGGATTTTTGTTGTGATCACCGGTGATACACTGGCAGCCAACGTGTTAACCCAATACAACTTCACAATAACACTACAATTCTTCAACTTCTTATAAGTCAGGCATTTTCAAATGATTTGACTCAGGTGTAGCGCTTCAAAATTACGTACATACATATTTCATTTCGGCGTTGCTCTTCCGGCCTTTTGTGCAATGCGATCCATTGTTTTTAAGTTTTCAATGCTATATCCGCTTATGGATTATTGAATTGTTTTTGGATTAAAACCTGTGATTGTTTAGTGAGCGGAGTTTTGTGTATGAAGTAGAGGTAAAGACTAAGCGGCGGAAGCAGCAAAAGGAATGCCGAAACGGATGTACCTAAATAGTAGTTCTGTATGTGGAAAATGTTAAAAAATTTCGGTACAAATTCTGAATTATGTGCATATATGTAATTATAAATACTTTGAACGTTGCTTTGGAGTTATGGATTGTTTGAAGCAATTTGAAGAAAAAAGTTTATATAAAAGAAAGCCGGATACTGTTTATAAAATGGAAAAAATTGTCATTGCCACTGCAGTCGGATCTAAGACCGGAAGTAAAGTTCTACTCAACTAAGCCATAGTGAAAAGAACCTCGCTCTCCCGCTCTCTCTCTTTTATTAACACATCCCTTCGAGAATGTATTGAATTTCAAATTAATAACGAGGGAAAAATACAACGGATAAGAGAGACTTTGTTTGCTAGAGAATGACCTATTCGCTATCGATATCGAGGGTGATAAATTGGAGTCTGTCTAAGAATTCTAAAGACATAAAACAAGCCTAAATATTTTAAATCTACACAGTAAAAAATTGTAGTTTATTTCAGAGGCGGTCGCTTCATACAAGCCGAGAAGCCCGGCTTGCGTACACATTTTCGTTCATTTCATACGAAATTCTTTAAAAGCTGGTTATTTTACGTTTTAAATGTGTTTACTATTTAAGTTCTCAATAATATAGCGCCCACTGTAACATGCCCCTAAAAGCCTGCTAAGAAAATAGCGCAAATACACCACCAATCCACCTCACAATGTGTATTTTGTTTGTACAGCCAATCACAGCACAATGAGCATGCTTCAACGTTTCCACACATTAGCTTTTACGTGGCTTTCAAAACAGAATAACATAGCTTGTTTTCTCGCTTTCGCTAAGGAGAAACCAATTGCTTATTTTCAGACTGAAATTGAAAAAAAAACTAGCAAAGCACTTTTTTTATTTTTCACATCAAATTTGTATGCGAATATGAAGCTGGCTTCGGCATTCACAAGTTCAGTATTCACAGCCATATGCATATTTGATTTGATTTTCGTTTGCATGTACATAGGTACATACTTATGCACATAATTTCTTACATCTGCATGTGCATGCACACATAAATATCAAATACCAGATTATAAAAAGCTTGATTGTGATTTTTGGCGACTATTGGCACAATATCAAGATAATTTTAAAAAGCGGTGGAAATCAAATTGGACCTCAGTTTTTCAAACACTAAAGCACCCATTTTTTAGGTATTAGACAATAAGCAAATACACTTGCTACTGCTGAAATTTCCGTCGGTATAAGGAAACTAAAAATACCTCTGCGCTTTCGTGTAAGATTTCCCTAGGACACGTGTTTATATTTAAGAATAATGTAAATACGAAATTTTTTTAATTTAAAAATGTTCAGAGTAAAATTGCAAAATCAATAAAAAACAATTTTAATTTAAAAATGTTTATTTTTATTTTAAGCACTATGAGATTTTGAAGGAATAACTTTCATTTTTATTCCATTAATTTTAATTTTTAATTTAAACATGTTTCTTTTTAAATCCTAAATACATTTTAATTTAAAAAATTTAATTTTTAATTTAAAAATTTTCATTTATAAAATAATAATGACTTGGTTTAAAACGTGCATTATAAAAATAAAAATTTTATTTTTGATTCCTTTTCTCTGAGTATACAAACAAAAAAATGTGTATCAGGAAAACAAAAATAAAAAAAATACATATAAAAAAAAACAAGTAAGGAAGCCTAAGTTCGAGTGGAATCGAACATTAGATACTCAGCTGTATGCTTTCATTGTTAGTTTGCGTCTGATAGAATCACGGTGTATTTTATATAAAGCCAGTGCTGCATAAAGTGGGCGTACCCACGCCCATTTTCAACATTTGGTCATAACCGATTTCAATAAATTTTTGTGTGTCTATTGACACAAGTTATAAAAGTGTATAAACCAAGTTTCGTCATAATATCTCAATTATTTGTCGAGTTATAGGCTAATAAATCTCGTAGATTCCTTTGTCTAAAAAGGGGCGGTGCCACGCCCATTTTCCAAAATTTTTCTATTTTTTGTTTCCGGTCTATTGTGGAACTCATGCCACAAAATTTCTATGAATTATCTTTATATTTGACAGAGATATCGCTTAAAATGTTTTTATTAGGCCCCTTTATAGTTCCCATATATAAAAGTGGGCGTGGTCGTCAACCGATTTCGCTAAAATTTTGAACGTGTATTACTACAAGTAATGAAAGTGTATACACTATGTTTTGTCATAATATATCAATTATTTGTCGAGTTATAGGCTAAGAAATCTCGTATATTCCTGCTTCTAAAAGGAGGCGGTGCCACGCCCATTTTCCAAAATTTTTGTTTTATGTCCATAGTTGGACTCCTGCCATAAAATTTCAATGATATATCTTTATATTTGACAGAGATATCGCTTAAAATGTTTTTATTAGGTCACTTTATAATACCCATATATAAAAGTGGGCGTGGTCGTCAACCGATTTCGACAATTTTTCGTCCAAACATTTGCTGAGTAAGTAAATCAAGCGTACCAAATTTCATCGATATATCTGCTACGGTTTCTGAGTTATGGCTTATACAACTTTCAATGTTTGGCCCTTAATAAGTGGGCGTGGCACCGCCCATTTTTCAAAATTTCACCAAATTTCTTCATAAGGGCCTGAGCTCTACACGTGGGTGAAATTTTGTCATCCCAGCTCCATTAGTGACTGAGATACCAAATTTCCGATTTTTACTATATAGGGGAGGTGAGCGTGGTCATGGTCCGATTTCGCCCATTTTCAATACCATCCGTTCCTGTCTTGATACCAACTTGCATTCCAAATTTCATCAAAATATTTCAATTTTTGCGCGAGTTATCGTGCATACAGACGGACAGACGGACGGACATGGCTCAATCGATTTCTCTTTTCACCCTGATCATTTTGATATATATAAGTCTATATCTATCTCGATTATTTCGTTCTGTTACAATCCACCGTTAGGAAATCAAAACTATAATACTCTGTGTACTAGTACAGCTGAGTATAAAAATAAACGAGAAAAAACGATCTTCAAATACCCGAATTGTTCAAATGCCCGCACAAACATACGCGTAATAAGCAAACAAACGAGCGTTCGAGCATTGAAAAGCATTTATTCGGGCCACTCGAAAATGTTAAAAAGAAATCGAGAACTCTAAATCAAAGTCAATGACGGAACGCAATCAGACTTTTAAATAATACAGCAAAGGAAATTACATAAATGGCTAATGGTTATGCTTCACACATAAGCTTGCCCAGGCAATTTATGCTAGGTCCGCCACTGGTTTATTTCTAATATCATTTGGTTCCTAATTTAATCATTCTTGGAATTAAATTTCAATTTTAATGCCAAAGTTTCATTTTTAAACTATGAGAAGTTTTACAATTTTATTTATTCCAAAGTTTCAAAATAAAGTCTTAAAGAGTATTAAAATCCTCTCTAAAAAAGTTTATCATTTATGGTTTAAAAACAAATCCTGAAAAGTATAAAAAACTTTATCTTTCTCAATTATATTACCATCAAAGTATTTTTGGTTTGAAAACAAAACCAAAAAAAGATTACAAAAAAAAAATTATCAGAAAAAAGTAAAAAAAAAATCAAACAAAATGTTTCTAAAACTGCAATCCGGAGGAGTAATTAAATCTACTCAAATAAATGGCCCGAATCGAATAATTGTATCCAGTAAGTAATGCAGGAGATTAATTAAATATCATGAGGATAAATTTTGCTTTATTTTTTTCAGTCATAAGGCAGTTGAGGGTCCTTCTTTCAGTATCACTGCAAGAACGGCGACAGTGCCGAAATTTCCCTGGACATCTCCAAAATGTTAGTATAAAAGTGACAATATGTATAAATAAAATTGTATATATATCGAGACCTAACCGCCACAAAAGTGTATCCAACAAAATTATCGATTTCAGCTTTTTTATGCAAATCAACAATTTCCATGCATGAACTTCCAAAATTTCATAGCTGTGAAATGTGCAGTTTCGAAGTTAGAGACTAAATAAATTTCAAGGCTACATACAAACTGTACGCTAAACAAATTAAAAAAAATTTACTTTTTGTTGGATACACTTTTATGAGGATTAGGGCTCAATATATAAGGTACTTTAGTGTTTGCTACTACTGGTTTGGATTTTTATGTAAATAAACTATGTTAACGTTATTCAATTTCTCATTAATCTTTGGGATAATGTGTTATTTGCAGTATATCCACTGGAAATTTTATGGGGGTTTATTTTTAAATCCAAAAAAGTATAAAATTTATTCCAATTTTCGGATAGATTTAATACCATTTCAACTAGTTTTAATACCAGAAATATTCTAAAAATAATCAGAATTTGGTTTTGATTTAATTCCAAGAAAGTATTAATTTGACACCAAGAATAATATTTATCTCTCAATATTCTCTTCTTTTTTTAAACCAGAATGGTTTTAATTTTATGCTTTTGGCATTGTTATATTTAAATACCAAAATGGAATTAAAATTAAACTAAAATTTTTACTGTGTATCTAAAAAAACCCAACTACTCTAACTCATTAAACTCCAATTGACTCACTGACTGACTGGTAGGCTGCTGCGCCTGATTGCTAACAAATGTATTGAATGTGAAAAAATAAAAAAAAAAAATTAAAGAAAAAAATTAATGATCAAACGTTTTTCGTTATTTTTTTTTTGTAGCCAAAAACACAACAAACAAATTAAGGTGAGTCATAGTTGAGGTACATACGAGTATATGACGCTGTTTTAGAAAGAAATGCTTGTGAACACATGTGAATTGGCAGCTGAGAAGGAAAACAAGATTTTGAATAGCATTTTTTCTGTGGCTTTTGAGGCGCAGCTTAACTAAAAACAAAGAAAAATAATAATAGAAAAAAGCATAAATTATAAATAAAAATAACATTAGGCTTGTTTAAGAATTGGTAAACGATTTTAAAACGATTGGCGAGTCAATCTCTTTTACAAGTCACACATACACTAAGAAAAGTTTGTTCGATTTGAAAATTAACATTATTGACAGACGGCAGCGAAAATCCGTACTATGTATTTAGTACATACCTAGTTAATTCGGAGTTAACTTGAGAATCAATTGGTGTTAATGCGGACTATCTCTTGAATTAGTTCTCAAAATTTTAGCGGATTAGGGCATTTTGTAATGGCAACTCTGTCGAAAAATCTCTATTGTATGCATTTCATTTCTTGTTTTGTTGTGTATTAGTGGAATATGATGTGTTAAGGAACGATTTTCCATTATCGCTAGTCGAATTTTCTTTGGCTATAAACAGGTTTCGGCGATGTGCCATATACTTTTTTAGATAGGTACTCAAAGTTCATTTCAATTGCGGTTTGAAAGGCTCCAAGGCCAATTTAACAGGTCGGTCCATCATACATACACACAAACACGCTGAATGTCAAACGGAATGTCAAAACAGAAAGGAGAACGAAATAATTTGACATTCAGCCCACGAGCGAATGATGGGAAATTTCAGAGAACGAAGAATTTGACAAATAATAAACATGAATGCATGTATAGAATATGCAGAAGTAGAGAAATTGGATAGCTGTTGAAGAAGAAGAAGTCAGCTGATGTAAAGAGCCGACCTGTATAAGTGGATCCTGAAAGGCTCCCTAATGACACGTCATAAAACTATCGAGTTCTCCGAAAACAGTATCGATAAGCAAAATTATCGATATATATGTGCATTAGCTTTGTCTATCGCGTTGCAGTTCGCGTTGCACAGTCAGTGTTAGATTGGCGTATGTAGTAAAGAGCATTTTCATTTAACAAAGGGTTTGCGAGTTTAAGAGGGTTTTGTATGTACACTCAGAAAAATAATCACAGTAGTATCAACAGTTTTCTTCTGTTAATCCCTAAATTCGTTAAATTGACAGAAATACGTTTAAGTAGACACATTTAGAGTTATATAAACGAAAAAATCTTTTACTTTAACAAATATATCTATTAAAACCTATTTGTTAGTTCAACAGAACTGATCTGTCAATTAATAACAGAAATTTTTGTTGATATAACTGAGTCACTGTTAACTTAACCCTAATATCTGTTGCTATAACATTTATTTTATTTGTTGATTCAACAAATCATTACTGTTGACTATCAAAAGAAAAAGTTTTTATTTTGCCAGCTTTCTCCGTTGTTACTTGTTGCTTTGCTAACGTGAGTCAGTTGTAATTCACGAATGCTTTTGCGAACAATGGTAAGTATAAATAGCATAACTAAAGTTCAATATTCAATATAATGTTGAATCTTGCACTATACATATGATGCCGTTGAATTGAATTTTCAGGTTGATGTCATGGTTTGAAATGGGAGGAGAATATAAAATAGAGAACACAATATAGCAAGCAGTGGAAGCGAAGAAGGTGACGCAATGGAAAACAAGCGAAGATGAAGCTACATATTTGTACTTGGAAACCGAACGGAGGGAGGATGTAGAGAAAACTGCAAACAAAAGGTTTAAAAAAGATCTAAAAATACACATTATAAAGTAATTGTTAGAAATAAACGGCCATATAAAACACAAAGGGATTTATTTTTAAGAGACAAAATTTCAACTGCGGAAAGTTGTTGATTTAAAAGCAAAAATGTTTAGATTCACAGCGTTTTTTTGTTTTCAGAGCAGTTAGTTCAACAATAAAACGGTTATAACAAAAGGACGTCTGTCAATTTAACAGATAAATCTTTTGGATGTGATTTGACTGTGGAATCTGTTGTTTTAACCCGTAATCCCGTTGATGTACCAGCATCTTTTCTCTCGGTGTATGCAAACAAATCACAAATCAACGTGAATTACTTATACATACGATAAGATGTCGATAAATAGCTGAGTACCATTACGCATACGTAAGTACTTAGCTATGTAATTGTTTACTTAAAAAAAAAAAACATATAAAGAACTTATCAATTTTTAAAACAAAATTAACGAATGTAATTTCCTTTTTTTTTTTGTATAAAAAGCGTGTGTTTACAATTAAAAATCGAAATGTGAAAAATAATAAAATTTCAGATAAATAAAAAAAAGAGAGTAGGAATGTTGGAGCGAAAAATAAAACGAGAAAGCTTTATAAAAAGCCACTTAAAAGTTTTGCAGGAGGGAAAGGGTGCGCGATAATGTGAGTTGAGAACGAAAAGTTATCGATAGAGCAGATTCATTAAGCGTGTACTCGGGTGTGCGTGAAGGCAACCAAATTCCAGATTTGAGTCGCTTGTGTGCGATAAAAAATAGCTAAACATTTGCGTATGTTTATAATGAAGCAAATAATTAATTACTTATCATTAAAAGTGAGAAAAACGTGAAATTATTTAATTGGTTTTTACTTTGGATATGTTTTACTTATTATTATTATTATTTTTTTAGATAATTTTTGGAATGATTATGCAGCGCTTGGCATTACCAGTTTTAAGGCGATGACAGCAGCGCTATGATAGGTAGTAAGTAGTTAATAAAAACACAATAAAACACGTTATAACTGAAATTAAAATAATCAAAATATTGGCTAATTTATTTCTTATTCTTATTCGACACGCTGTTGAATTTAAATTAGAGGTTTAACTACTTTAAACAGCCAAAAAGATATCAAAACTTGAACAAATAAATATTTAACTGTCAACCAAAAGGAAAAAAAAACTTCAAAACACGCATGACCAGAAAAAAAATTAAATAAAGACTTTCTCAAAATTTAATTTTTGTATGCCATTTGTGAATGCAACAATAGCAAATGTTAATTTATTTATTTAGATGCATATCTTATTACGTAATGGCTGTATAACAATACAGTACCTGAATGACCGAGCTTAGCTCGGGCTGCCATTTTTCGAAGGTCATCGCAAGCGAAATAAAAAGATAAAATATAAAAATTAGCTGAAAAATGAAACTTTTCAGAAGTGTGCGCCCGAGACCCGTTGTATACGAAATTTAATGAAAATTGTTGAAGCAGTATGGGACTTAAGTAAATCCGACTCGCTTGGCCGCGATACCTCTACCTCTTCATGTCCTTTTCCTTCTCACTCTACCTTTTTTTCCTTTATCTTTCATCTCCGTTTCCTTTTTCTTCTCCTTTCCCTATCGCTCTCCCTAACCCCTCCTTTTTTCCCCTTCCTATTTGTTCTCCACTTCCCTCTCCCTTTCCAATTCCCATTCCATTCCATTCGACTTTAATTTTCCTTTTCATCTTCCGTTGACTTAGGGGACCAGGTTGAGCATTAAATCTAAAAGATCTCTATATTGAAGCCATGATTCCCAATTTTCGGCGACATCTATGTTGAAGTGAAATCTTTCATTCGATACCAATATCGCTCGAGGGTCCACGTTTTGATCCATATCTGGGGACCCGACCTAGGTACCACTATTAAAATAGTTCTATGTCGAAGTCTTCATCAAGACCTTTCATTCGATACCAATGGCCCTCAAAACCATTCCAGGGTCAACCAGGTCCACCTTGTGGTCCATATCTGGGGACCCGGCCTATGTATCACAATTAAAATAGTTCAATGTCGTAGTCTTCATCAAAACCTTTCATTTGATACCAATATCGCCCAGAAACTTTCGAGGGTCATCCAGTTTTGACCCATATCTCGGGACCCGGCATAAAAGTGAGTAAACAAATTAAATTTTTCGAGATTTTACCCAGAAGCTCCCTGCATTCCAAATTTCATGAAAATCGTTGGAGCCGTTTCCGAGATCCTGATTATATATAGGTATATATACATATGTACATATATACAAGAATTGTTCGTTTAAAGGTATTAGATTTGTTATTGGTCCAAACTAGAAAACTAAAATTGCGAAATAAAATAAAACGAAATTGAAATCAAATGCACTGAATGACTTGGTTAAGTAAGCAGCATCACTGTCAGCATAAGAGATCATACAGACAGCTTATGAGTTACCGATAACTTTGGCTCGTTATCAAGTAGCTAGTACATAGTAGCCTCTCAAGCTAAAGGGAAGTTCTATGTAGATTAGATTGGCCGGACCCAGTGATCCTTCACATAGACCACATATGGTTAACAACATCGTATTGGAGGCGTTATACTAAACTTGGAATGCAAAACTTCGAAAGTTTTAGTATTTTATGTATTTTCTAAAGAGAATTTTGTGCATTTATGAAGAGTATTTGTGTTGAAAATTAGATTCCGCAACAGTGGTAAGAGTACTCCCTCTTGCGGGGTGCCCCTTTGTGCCCTCCTTGACAACGTCGAAATCCTCCACCCACCCCACACCGTTCGACAACTCAAAAGGTCCTCGATCCAGCGCTGAATGATTTGAGGTATTCCGATCCATTCGAACCCCTCCAACAGCGTCGCAGCAGAGACCTTGCTAAAGGCACCCGAAATATCAAGAAAGACACCTATCGCACTCCCTGTAGTGAAGAGACTTTTCGTCAAAAGATAAAATAATAATTTACACATCAACATTTCCGTAATTACATATATCTTATCAGTAGCCTTAGGTGAGGCACTAAGGCAGCGCAATTTTATTGATTGACCTAAAAAAGATAAGCGAAAAGTTATGAAACGACAAACTACGCCTCTTTTTAAAATGAAAATTACCCTCAATTTATGTGCGAGTAGGTACTTATCGACTTTGCGTCGACAAGCGCACGCTAATCGTGCATGATAAACAAGTCCACTATCGCAGAATAATTTCAAAGCGTAATTCCGCAATTAAATCAAAACAAAGCTGGGTATTCTAGTATTTTTATAAACAAAAAAAAATTACAAATCAACAACGACCATACTTGGACATTCCTTCGGCGGCCGAAAACATAAAGCGCTGCCTTGTCCTGCGCACAAACTTTGCGCATTTTCTCAGCGCTCAAATGCGGAGCGGCTAAGCGCTACCAATTACTCTACCAATACGTTTGTACCCTGCAAAAAATGCGATTAATCCGGGACGTGTCCGGGATCAATCGCAAGGGAGCATGCGACTAATACAATTTTACATCCCTTTGTATGGAGCGAATTGATCGCATTTGTTCGACCATGTCCTATGAAGAGACTAATTGTTCAACTTGTATACCCGAACGGGTACCAATGTAGATTAATCGCTTTCATCCCGAACGGGTACAAAATGTAGATCAATCGCTTTCATACCGAACGGGTACAAATGTAGATCAATCGCTTTGATACCGAACGGGTACAAATGTAGATCAATCGCTTTCATACCGAACGGGTACAAATGTAGATCAATCGCTTTCATCCCGAACGGGTACAAATGTAGATTAATCGCTTTCATCCCCAACGGGTACAAATGTAGATTTTTCCAAGTTGTTAGCCAAGGCAATTTTAATAACAATCTTTAAAAAATTGTAAATGTTCATGCATATTTAAATAAAGATTATATAATGTTTTACTTTTGTAAAAAAATCTCAATAAATTAAAAAAAATTTTACGTTTTGAGTATGCATTATATGAGCGTAATGTAAAGGATTTTTTCATAGAATATTGTAGACAACATTTTGTTAAAATTATTATTCATCATTGTTATTAAAAGATAGGGTGTTCAATTCGTTTTACCGGTTGTTCTACAATTTTTTAAATACATTGCATATTTTTGTAAAATTTCTACATTTAAGGAATCTAGATTTGTACCCGTTCGGAATGAAAGCGATTAATCTACATTTATACCCGTTCGGGATGAAAGCGATTAATCTACATTTATACCCGTTCGGGATGAAAGCGATTAATCTACATTTATACACGTTCCGGATGAAAGCGAGTAATCTACATTTATACCCGTTAGCGAACAATTGGGCTACAATTAGTCTACATTTATACCCGTTCGGGAACAATTGGTCTACAATTAGTCTACATTTATACCCGTGCGGGAAATCGGGGACTAATTGTGGACCAATTGTTCTCGAAAGATATCAATCGAGGACAAATCTCTTTCGGGATTGATCGCACATTTTTTTGCAGGGTATTTTTCCTAATCAATCATTTTATTGTTTCTATGCTGTCACTGTCACTGGTCGTTCGCTTCGTAGATAACTGGTGCTGCTCGTTATTAGCAGCGTCGCGCAGCCGATCGATAGGCGTATGCATGCATGCCGCAGCTAAGGCGGCCTGTACACGTTGCAAACGTTGGCGGGAATTTTCAAGAATAAGTTAGCCATGTAGAGTACGAAAAAAGACACTGAAGCCGAAACCGGTTTATAACCAAATCAAACTTGACAAGGGATGACGGAACACATATTACACCATGTAGTTTAACCGTCACAGCTAAAGAATGGTGAATACTGCCACCATTGTATAGCTATTTCAGTGTTCATCTGTCAAAGCGATGTTATTCTTTCAACATTTTGAGGGCAGCTTATAAGATAGATAGATAGTTAATTTTAGATAGATAATAATAGAAGGATATATTGCACTGCGACCTTGGTGTCTATTGTGCCTCCCACCTCATCACATCACCTCCTTAAGTCCAATCTCATTCAAGAACTCCAGAATTGAGGTTGGTCTTAGGTTTGGTTCCTTTCCGGCTGATACGAGCCGAGCGTTCTCTGCAGTGCATTCGAGGATTATGTGCTCCGCAGTCTCATCTTGCACATCACAGAACTGGCATGCACTACTAGAGCAAAATACGGCAAAATTGTGGGGGCCACTTTTGCCGGTGTATGTACTAGAGTAAATTCCATCTTTGTGCATATGCACAGGCTTTTGGAGCCTGCAGTGGCCTGTGAAAATACCTGTCACTATTCTCATCTGGCTTTTCGGGTGCTCTATTATCGCCTTGAAGCGCTTTTTGCTATGCCGCTCCGAGTAAAAGCTTCGCCTGTCGCATACCAGCTGTTTGATAGCAGTGCTGTTCCCTCAAACGATGCTCCTTCAGCCTGAGCTCTTCTCTTCTGTAGTATATGGCTCTATACTTAGAAAGTGCTCAGGTCCAATTGGTTTCCCAGCTGCTGCCACTCTGGCGAGACCGTCCGCTATATCATTTCCTATTATTCCTCTATGTCCAAGAACCCATGCCAGAAGTATTGAGTCCCTAGCGCCAAGTTCGTTTAGATTATTTATGCACTCTAGAACTAGCACACGAGACCAGTGCCTTGTGTACCGCTTGGCTATCACTCAATATAAGTAGTGATGTACTCATCACAGTATCCTCTTCTTATGTTTAGGGCTCTAAATGTTAATTGACGGTTATGTTCCACGTTTTTTTAACACTGCGCTGTCATCGCTGCACCAATACACGTTGATTTTGAAGTTGTCTGGGGTTGTTTATTTGCCGACTACTTTTTTTTTTTGGGTATTTTATTTTTTTTTTGGTTCTTCGTGGCTTATCTTTATCACATTTATGTATTTGTTTCTGCGCAGCTGTTTAAGTATTTATTTCGGTCTATTTACGCATTAATTTAGGGTGTGTTTATTTTGCGCTTAAGTCATTACTAAAACAATGACTGATAAGCAACGGTATCGATATTGAAGGCTGACTGACGAAGCGAAAGCTCGTATGTATATGGATTTGTGTTGCTGTTTGGAAAAAATAGTTCTGAGTAGAAGTAAAAAAAAGTGGATACAGTTTTTTTGGACTACAAATATACCACAAAACCTCCAAGAATTCTTAAATCCACGCACATGTGTCTTCTTCAGACCTTCATCTTTTAAGTAACAAAACTTTGGCCCTTTTAATGCTCAGGGCATAAATTGATATGGGTGAAGAAAAAATGAGTATACGCATGCTTTTGTCAGGGCTTGTAGATTTTTCAGAAGGTCTGTTTTCCCAATTATAACATTTTAACTGATTTGAGTTTAAAGTCCCAAGATAGATGGTAAGACCGCACTGAGCTTAAAAACTATGGTATGACGACACGATAATTGAAACACGTACCAAATTTACCAAAGCCAAGAAGAAGGACATTTGTTTTATAAGCAGATTTGAAGATAGTTTATATGCTTCTGAGCTATGGGATCAGCTGAACAAAGTTCAAGCGTAAATAAGTGCCAAAAGAGTTTACGGTTTCGCTTTTAGCACACAAGCGTCCTGGTTCTATGGTAGTTGGAAGGCAGAAGAAAAGGGATATCTCCACTGCGTTGGGAAGATGAGGTGGACAGCAACGTGGCCTGCATTGGTATTTTCAATTGGCGCCATGCTGCACGAAACAGAAACAAATGGTGCGCTTTATTGGACTCGGCAAGAATCGTCTAGACCAGTGATCTCCACAAAGCCCTTATGGAAGCGCGGGCACCGGTGCTTTGAAATAAAAATTATGGCCGACAATAAGAGGAAGAAAATTGCGGCCGCCCACTTCCTCCATTATTAAAATTACACCCGAAAAATTTCGAAAATTTATAAATTGATAATTGTTTGTTAGATAAAGAGAATAAATATATTTCTGTGTATTTTTTGAAATATTTTATATATTTTTTAATTTTTTTTTTTCATTTTTAATTTTTTTACTTTCTTCTCGAAACGAATAAATTTCACATAATTCAGGGACTTGTAATAGTGATCGAAATCGAAAATGTTCAAACCGATTTTAATCGTTATTTTCATTTCTTCGGATTAAAAAATCATAATGAAAACTTCGTTAACAATAAAATCCAAGTATGCCGATAAAATGATTTTAGCACAGTCTATCCAAATATTACCTCATCTTTATTCTGTAGATTTTTATTTTTTAAATTTTTAAATAACCATTATTTACGATTTTTATTTTTTCGATCAAAAATAATTGTTATAATTGGATTTAAATTTTTCCGATCAACTTTAATCAATATTTTTTTATTTTTTCTCCGATCATAATAAACTTTTTCAAACGTTAGTGAATCCTATATATTCAGTAATTTTCCAACGGCGATTATGGACGCATTTTCCAACCAATTTTAATGAAAATTGACGCAGTTCTATTTGAGAACAAAATTTATGTCAGCGTATTAATAATATAGCGTATGGTACAAAAGAAACAAATTTTTAGAGTTATTATTATCCAATAATAAAAATTATTTTTGATCGAAAAAATAAAAATCATAAAATATCGATCAAGTTTCATCGGAAAAATTTAAATTCAATAATAAAAATTATTTTTGATCGAAAAAATAAAAATCAAAGTATAACGATTAAAAATGATTTTTTTTATAAAAATGATAATCGTTACGGTCCCTGATTATAACTCAATTTTTCCTTCGATTTTTATCATAGCAGTGCATTCTTTAATTTTTTATATTCTATCGATTTCTTCTGCAGATTGTGCTGGTGTTGTGCGTTTTTATATTTTACATTACTGGCGCACGCTTTAATAATTAAAGTTTAATTTATAGCTAAAACAGCGCCATCTGATTGAATTAATCTTATTAGTAAATATGTTGCGTATTTTTAGGCACAAAGAAATTACCCATATGCACAAAGAAATTACCCATATGCACATACACATCACTATCGAATTCCGTATCAAATCTTAAATTTCAAATAAAAGATGGAATCAATTTCTCTCAGTGTGTGGGCGTCAACTCGCTTTCGCAAGCTTCTGCAGAAAATAAAAAAGAAAAATGGAAGCCAAAAATGGCGCGTCCACATACCCAGTCGGAATTGGTTGCTTTGAAAATTCAGGTTTCTTTGAATACTTTTAAAAGTGTTCAATATAATAAAATAAACTAACACCTAATTTTGTCTTCCAGGTCTGATAGTGAAAAAATTGTTTAGACCAAAATCAATTTCAAAATTATTCTTTTATAGGTAATTTTACACGAATTAATAGTAAATTTGCGCTGCTGTTCGTAATAGGTAAAGCATCAAACTTCGTTTGTAGGGGAGAGGATAGAATGCACGGTCGCGGTGATTTTCGGCGCGCTTGCCTATGCTTAAGCGCGGCACAAAAACAAAAAGCGCGGAAGCGCGGTGGAATTGAAGACCCATGGTCTAGGCCAAAGTATTCTAAGCCTCAAAACGCTATGAAGTTTTCTTAAAACCAATGATAGAGACTCACTATTAGGCCGATCGAACTTTAAAGACAGTACTACTTGTTTTAATTTTTGGCTTCTTCCCCTAACCAACCACTCTCTAAGCCAGAAAGCGGCCTCTTGCTACGCTTTTTCTTGGTTTCTATAGTCATCCACTACATTTCACTCGGTCTTCAAAGCATAAAAGTAATACAGATTTCACTTATCTAGCGGTCTCTTTGGTTTATTCCTTTAAACGACTGCCTTTTAAACGGTAAGGAAATCTACCATCTTCTTCTGTTCTTTACTCTCACTAAATTTCTTTTCTTTCCTCTCTCTATCTTCCTTATTTCTCTCCTTTTCACACACTCACCCGAATGATGTCCCGTATCATCATCATCATCATTATCCTCCAACCTCGTGCCACCATTCGTTCCAGCCTCCGCTCCATCCGGTGCTCTTAGTTGCTGCTCACTGCCGCAACTCGCATCCAATTCGCGCAACAAACTATCCTGCTGATTATGCAATTCATCCGCCGCCGAACAATTTAATGGTATATCCGATATTTTAAAACGTTCGCGTATCATTTGCGTGCATTCTTCCGCACGAAAATACGATTCCAACTCATCCAAAGCCAATGGGCAAACATCATAATTCAAATAGAAATCTTTACCCCAACTGCCCGAACAATCCACAATCCAATTACCAGGAGCCATATTTTGATGACCCTGCGCCGACGACGCCGATAGCTGCTGCTGCTGCTGTATGTTCTGCTGATGTTGATTGGCAATCGATTTGAGCAGCGAATTATTGCGCGACAATTTGGTGGAGTGAGCGCGACGTATAAAGCTGAGCGATTTCTTTGGTGGCGGTGATGTCAGCTGCGTCTGCTGTTGCTTCTTCGGCGTTGCGGACGCAGACGGTGAGGTTATGGATGTGTCGGAGCTGCTGTAGCTTTTTGCTGCCTTCGATTTGTTGTTTTGCTCCAAACTTGCTGCGCCGCTAACGGGCAACTTTGACGTAGACTTGAGCAGAAAGAGATGTTTGGGTGGAAAAGTTTGTGTGATCAGCGATGCCGATGAGCTGTGCATCAGCTTGTTGGGCTGTTTGGTCGTGGCGGTGCTTTTGCTTGACGCACCACTCACAGCGTTCACAGCGGCGGCAGAAGCGCTGTTCGCACCCAAATGACTAGCAACACTGCCACCAAATAGATTATGATGCACTTTACTCAATGGCCCAATTAGACGTGATGCGCGCGAGCTGCTGCTGCTGCTGTTATTATACACGCCCGCTATTTTATGCTGCGTATCGGCCGTGTGCAATTTCGTATGCGCCGCTAAATCACAATCGTCATATAGCGCCTCCGGCTGTTGTAGCACAACTGAAGGTGAGAGATTTTGTGGTAGTGTTTTGGACTTGGTGCGCAATAGCAAAGGTGTATGCGTAGTTGTGGTGGTGGTTGTGATTGTAACGATACCGCCATTAGGTTTGGCAGCGGCAGCTGCTACGCTCATTAGTTTTAGGTTGTGTTGTTCGCCGCTCGGCACCGATAAGATATTTGTACGCGAACGTGACTTCATCATTTTGATAGGTGTTGAGGTATTCGTTTGCATGCGGCTTATCTCTGAGTCATCATCGTCGTCGTCGTCGTTGCCGTTGTCGCCATCCGCGTGCGCATCGTCGTCCTCGTCGTCACACGAATCGCTGCCGTCAATAGAATCAGCGTCTGCGGCGCGCGTATTTGCTCTTCGTCGCTTATAATCCCCGTCCCCGGCGTCCATTGTCGCATACGCTCTGCAAGTGTTAGTCGTATAGTTATCACTAACATTCAATGCTTTAGTATTAGCATTTTTAGTTGCCCTTGCCGTCTTGGCGGTACGCGCTTGTTTTGTTGGCGTTGCCAATATAATATCATGCTCACTGAACTCAACCAAATTGTTGCGCGTTGACTTTGTGGGCGTGCACTTTGGTGTTGTTGTTTGCGCATTGCTCAATTGTTCTTCATCCAAACTAATGCCGTTCAGCACAATGCCATAACGTTTGGTTTTGGCTTGCACAGCGCTTATTTGCAGCGGCGACGACTGCGCTTTAGGCTGACCAGTGATTGGCGCTGCAGTAGCGCTTGCCACTGAGCCTTTGCTGCTGCTCGTGCTGTGCCGCTGCTCAGACTTTTGCGCCATTTTACTCAGCTCTTTAACTTTCACTTTCTCCTTCTCAGCACGTTTGCTGTTGCTCGTTGGCGGCGGCGGCGGCGCAGTTTGCTCTGCGGCATCGCTTTCATCATCCAAATCCGTATCGATTGTATTGCCGCCAGTGATTGCCCAATGGAATCCGCAAGGCGGTGACATTTTCTTACTGGCACTGCTACGCTTTGCAACACTCACGCTCTTGTTGGCGGTTTTTGAATTAGCGCTACTACTACCGCCACCAAAACCCAATGTGCTGTGCGTGCGCTCAAAGAGCAATGCGGCCACTTTCGATGTCGCGCTTGCGTTCTTCAGCGATGTGGATTTCTTCAAATTATTATTATTACTATTCTTTTCGGCTTTACTTTTGCCGCCGCCAGCTGCGGCGTTAATGCTGCTGCCGCTGCTACTTGCTGTCAAATTCTTCTTTTCAAGCGCCGCTGCGCTTGAGCTTGTGGTCGTCGTCGTGGTCGTTGCTCCGGATGCGTTCGATTGTCCGCCAAGACTGCTCGTATCCGCACCACCGTTGCCGTTTGCGATGTGCGCAAGACTGCTGATGCTGGTGCTACACGCTAACGAATCGTTCGATTGCGTACGTTGAGTTTGCTGATCGCCGTTACTCGTTGTCGTTGGCGTCGTTGTCGCAGTGTCGTCTTCGATAACGAGTGGCACGTAGAATGTTGAGCGGCGTCGCTGTTGTTTTTCCTCAGCGCTTGCGCTTTGACTTTGGTTTGTTGTTGTTGCTGCTGTTGTTGTTGTTGTTGTGTTGTTCGTTGTGGTTGTAGCGGGCGTGGGAGGCTTTGCTTCGTGCGCTTGCGTATTGGCGCTCGTTGGCGTATTAACTGTTGTTAGCGTTGCTTTTGCTGTTGTTGTTGTGTATTTTTGTGGCGTTGTTTCAATGGCTTGCAACATGTTTGTGCGTGTTTTTATTATTGTTTTTAGTGCGTTAATGTTTTAGGTGCGTTGCGTTTTTTGGTGTTGTAATGGCGCGTAAACATGCTTTTAATTATTTTTTTTTGGACACGTTTGAATCTTATAGAAAAGTGAATTAAACGAGGTTTGGCGTCTATGTGACACGTTGCGTGTGTTTTGTTGGGTTAAAGGTACAAAATTGGTATAGCTCAGTGGCGTTTTTTATTATGGCAATATGATATTTATGGTAAAGCTTTGTTTTAGCTTTTTTTTTAGTTTTTTTGTAAGAAATTACATCTTTATTTTAAAATTTTCACTGGCACTATTGGTTTTAATTTTTATTAAAAAAAAAATAAAAATTTTAGCAGTAGGTACTTTTAATATGGAATTTTTTTGTTTTTTTTTAATTGCATGCAATTTTTTTTTGCTATTTTACAAAGCTCTTGTTCTTAAAATTTTTATTTAAAAAAAACGTAGCAAATTTTTTAATATGCAATTTCTTTTGCTGTTTTTTTTTTAATTCCAAGCAAATTTTTTAATATAAAATTTTTTTGTTTTTTTTTTTTTTAATTCCAAGCAAATTTTTTTACGTTTTGTAGCTTGTTGACGGAATTTTAAGCTCTTCTTAAAAATGTCTACATATTTAAAACAATCGTAGCAAATTATTTAATATGCAATTTTTTTGTTTTTAAATCCAAGCAATTTTTTTTTTTAATTTTTAGCTTGTTGACGGAGTTTTAAGTCCGTGTTCTTAAAATTTTTATTTAAAAAAATCGAAGCAAATTTTTTAATATGCAATTTTTTTTGTTGTTTTTTTAATTCCAAGCAAATTTTTTTTTCACTTTTGAGCTTGTTGACGGAGTTTTAAGCTCTTTTTCTTTAAATTTTTTTTATTTAAAAAAAATCGTCACAAAATTTTTAATGTGTAATTTTCTTTTCAATTTTTTTTTTTAATTCCAAGCAATTTTTTTTTTACTTAGGATGCAAATTTTTTTACTTTTCTACTTGTTAACGGAGTTTTAAGCTCTTTTTCTTTAAATTTTTATTAAAAAAAAATTGACGCAAATTTTTTAATATGCAATTTTTTTGTTTATATTTTTGTTAATTCCAAGCAATTTTTTTTTACTTTTTAGCTTGTTCACGGATTGTTACGTTCTGCTTCTTTCAATTTTTATTTAAAAAAAAAATCGTAGCAAATTTTTTAATATGCAATTTTTTGGTTGTTTTGTCTTTAATTCCAAGCAATTTTTTTTTACTTTTTTTAGCTTATTGGCAGATTTTTAAACTCTTCTTCTTCAAATTTTTATTTAAAAAAATTGTCGCAAATTTTTTAATATGCAATTTTTTTTGTTGTTTTTTGTTTAATTCCAAGCAATTTTTTTTTTACTTTTCAACTTGTTGACGGAGTTTTAAGCTCGTTTTCTTTAAAAATTAATTTTAAAAAATCGTAGCAAATTTTTTGATATGCAATTTTTCGGTTGTTTTTTTTTTTATTTCCAAGCAAATTTTTTTTTTTTTTTTTACCTTTTTTTAGTTTGTTGACGGAGTTTTAAGCTCTTTTTCTTTAAATCGTAGCAAATTTTTTAATATGCAATTTTTGGGTTGTTTTTTTTTAATTCCAAGCAAATTTTTTTTTTTTTTTTACTTTTTAGCTTGTTCACGGATTTTCAAGTTCGTGCTTTTAAAATTTTTATTTAAAATAATCGTAGCAAATTTTTCAATTTGCATTTTTTTTTGTTTTTTTTTTTAATTATAAGCAATTTTTTTTACTTCATAGCTTCTCACGGATTGTTAAATCCTGCTTCTTTAAATTTTTATTTAAAAAAAATTGTAGCAATGTTTTTAATATGCAATTTTTTGTTTTTTTTTTTTAATTCCAAGCACACTTTTTTAGCTTGTTCGCGGTGTTAAGTTCCTCTTTAAATTTTTATTTACAAAAATCGCGATTTTTTTGATTTAAAATTTTTTTTAGCAATATTTTTAATATAATTTTTTTTTTTAATTGCAAGCAAATTTTTTTTTTACTTTCTTTAGCGTGTTCACGGAGTGTTAAGTTCTTGTCCTTTAAATGTTTATTTAAAAATTTTTTTTTTGTTTTTAATTCCAAGCAATTTTTTTTAGCTTGTTTACGGAGTTAAGCTCTAGTTTTTTAAATTTATATTTAAAAAAATCGTCGCAAATTTTTGATGATTTTTTTTAATATGTAAAAGCAAACTTTTTACTTTTTAACTTGTTTACGGAGTGTTAAGCTCTTCTTTTAATAAATAGCTAAGTACTTAATTTTTTTGTTTTTAGATTGTTAGCTAATTTTTTAATTGGTAAAAAATAAAAGCGTTTTTAAAATTAATTTTTTTTAATTAAAGATTTTATTTAACCACGATGAATTAAATTTTCGTTCTTTTACATACTTGTTGAAAGTTATTAGATTAAAAAAGGCCATAAGCGCGATTTTCATATGAAATTTCAATAATTTTTCAATTTTTATTCTCAAAGACTAGAACGCACATACCTACACAGAAGTTTGATTCTTTCGATTTACTCTACAACGTTCTCATTTTACAGACCTTATAATTAAGCATCTGTTTTGCAATTTCGTGTCTGTTAGATTTTCAAGCATAAAGTGAATTCAATTAAATAAATTGTTGTTTTCTATGAACGACAGACCGCAGTTCTTTTGCATATAATGAACTCAGTTGATAGAATTTAAATTTTTTTTCATCGTAAAGTATTCCACAGAATTTTTATTACTTCTTACTGCAAAAAAAAATATTGTATTTGTTATCCAAACATTTTCTTTTTTTTTTTGCTTTCTTTTTTATCCTGTTTTACTTCTTACTACTTTTTTTTTAATGCGCAGCTTTTTATTGTGTATTTTACTTTAATCAGCTTTACATTAGCGCTAATAAATTCTTCTTATTTTTCTCATTTATGCATTAGGTTCTGTTGTTTGTTATTGTTGTATGCCTGCAATCGTCGTATTATATTTGAAACACGTTTTCATGTTTTACTCAACATTTGCCTCTGCTTATTTTATTATTTTACTGCATTTTCCGACAGAGAACTTATAAAACCATTTCGTTACAAAAAAAACTTATAAGTTCTCTCTTTCCGCCAACAAACTCTTCAAGTATTTTTTACTTATAAACTCATTTTTAGTTTGCATCAGCATTTATTATTTGTGTAGCTTATTTTTGCAAAAAAAAACATCTAAATACCTACTTTAACCCTTTTATAACAACTTTGTTCATTATCTGCTTTAGTTACATACATGGAGGAACAATAAAGGAGAATGCATAACGACATACCTTCATACATAGTGGGCCGAGAAGTGTCATGCAAAGAGGAATGTAGAAGAATTTGACAGATGTAGGGGCCACACAAATGCTAGGGTGCGTGTGTGTGTGGAATATGTCAACAAAAAAATGCTTGTGTTCGTGTGTGTTTATGAAGATTGAAGAAGAAGTCAGCTGATCTTATGCATTCTCCTTTATTGTTCCTCCATGAGTTACATACAATTATTTAATTACATTTTTCACATTTCATTTTTCTATTCTTTATGGTGCATATTTCCATATACACAAACACACAATATTTATTTTTATACAAATAATAAATATTTTTTTCCAACCGTAATTCTCCACTCACTCACATCCGTTTAGATTACCGTCTCACACTCAACTAAAAATTTAATAACGATATTTCCATGCAGTTAGCGCTCGATTTCAAATTGGAAATTGTTGTGCATTTCCTTCCAATTGCATTCGTGAGCATGGTTGCCACATATGGTACATTTGTACCAAAACTGGTACACTTTTTATCACTTGGTGCATTAGTACACAGGTTCAGATTTTGGTAGATTTTTACTTTAGCCTACATTAAGGTATTCTCCGAATTTGCAATCATATCGAGCCCGAACTGCCATTTCAGTGTATTCAACAAAATTTTCGATCTTAGCTTTTTGGTCAGCCAACATTATTTTTCGAATAATGCAAATAATTAACTTTAATTTTTTTATATAATAAAAGCAATTATCAATTCGTATATAATAGTATGTATGTTAAGTATGTGGCCGCTGTGGTGCAGTGGGTAGAGTGCTCGCATGCTATGCCAGAGGTCTCGGGTTAAAACCACGTTCCGAGCAAAACACCAAAACAATTTTTCTAATTAGTAAAAATCCAATTAATAGATTTTTTAATAGCAGCGGTCACCTCTCGGCAGTGGGCGGCATACCATCTGAGTGTATTTCTGCCATGAAAAAGCTTCTCACAAAAAATGCATTCGCCGTTCGGAGCCGACACAAAACTGTAGGTCCACCCAATTAGTAGGATAAACAAAAGGAGCACAGGCTCGGCCATAAAAATCGTCAGAGTTATAATAGCGCCATTGTATTATATTATTATTATGTTAAGTATATTTTAGTGTTTGTTTACACATAAAATGTGTAGTAATTTGATTGGCACATTTGCCTTCATTTGTTACATATCAATCTTAAAATTGGTACAAAATAAAAATTGCTTGTGGCAACCTTGTTCGTGAATGTTTTTTGTATGTGTTTAGCTCACGCTCAATTCACTCAGCGATCGCTGAATTTTGAGTGAGTTCAAGTTTCCAGTGGAATTTTTATAGACAGAGTTGCCCAATTGATTTGGTCAAGATTCCCTATTTTTGTAGTTAAAAATATACCTATGTATATAACGTCGTTTAAACTTCATAATCCCATAAGTGAAACCTTCATAACCGCCTATAGCAAAATTGAGATTTGCCAAAGTTTAACTCCTAGCGCCCAGCTCTTCTGATCCATAACATATATTTGGTCTCTGGGAAGCTCGGGAAAATCTATATTTCCTGCTAATGCCCTTTTTAGCGCTGTAGTCGCAAAGTTGGGCGCCAGGAAATCAATTTTAACTTTTGGCAAAAGTGTCGGTTAGGCGATTGTGAAAGTCGCACTTAGGCGGTTATGAAGATTAAACGGCCGTTATGAAGTTTAAAAGACGATATCGTCGGTCTCCTACCAGAAACACGAATGTGAAATTTTTTTAAAGTGCGATGTCTGCTCTTTATCGGGTATATATTGATATAATAACAATTAATATTAGTATATATGCATATTATGTATGTATATTTACACAAGCATTTATACAAGT
The DNA here is from genome assembly GCA_960531455.1 of Urophora cardui. Taxonomy (NCBI): domain Eukaryota; kingdom Metazoa; phylum Arthropoda; class Insecta; order Diptera; family Tephritidae; genus Urophora; species Urophora cardui. Next base: position 19,573,270 of record OY482671.1, on the reverse strand, counting down.
ATTAATTGTTATTAAATGAATATACACCCGATAAAGAGCAGACATCGTACTTAAAAAAATTTCACATTCGTGTTTCTGGCAGGAGACCGACGATATGTACTTTGTTATCTGAACCCTTGGTATACATATATGTTAAGTATATGTAAGTGCTACTTTGGACAAAATAGACAATTGAAAAGTAAAGTCCCCTCTCGACAAACTAAAGTCACGCTTCACAGAACGCTCATCGTTCCAGTGCTCATATACGGCGCAGAAGAAGCATGGACGATGTTAAAATCAGTTCAGATTCCACTTGGAGTATTCGAAAGAAAACTTCTTCGGAATATTTATGGAACTTTGCGCGTTACCATTGGCGAGTACGAGACAGAGCTTTAATGATGTGCTGCACGCGCCTTACGCAGACATCGGCTTTGTTCAGCGAATAAAAATTCAGCAGCTGCGTTGAACAGGTGATGTCGTGAGAATGGATGAAATTGCTCCGGCCCATAAAGTATTTCTATCGAAATGCGCTAAAGGCAGCGGGAAAGGGAAACCTCCCACCAACCTGCGTTGGGAAGATCAGATTAAGACTGCCGCGTCCTCCCTTGGTATTTTAAATTGGCGCCAGGCGGCACGAAACAGAAACGAGTGGCGCGATTTATTGGACTCGTCCAGCATCGAAAAATAAAATGCAAAGAAGCTTTGGGCGGGAAGCTTGGCCCAGAAACTTCATAGAGTTCAGCTCAGAAGCTATTTTTTTTTTATCGATACCCAAGTTGGCAGCAGAGGAAGAAGTGGGTAGAAGAGGAAGATTGGAAGGAAGGCTTTAATTGTATTACAAAGATCTGGTGGAGACGGAAATCGCCCTACTGCGTGTTTCTAATTGGCGCCAATTATTACAATGTACATAAGTATTACCAAATGCATTTACATATGTGGAACCACTTTGGACCAGTGATCTAGTAAATCACCTTCTAAGTGAATGTGCTAGCATTTTTGGTTGCTCTAGTTCTACGTCTCTAATTGCATATGAAAAAGGGTTAACCAGGAAGATAAACAATAAAAACTTAACTCTGAGTTCAACCAACTTTTGTGGCGCTTTTTCTTTAAACGCAAACAGTGGCAACTCCAACTGTCTTTAATGCTTAATGTAAACGTATTTATTAATTGAAAATAGAAATATACAAAATATGTATGTATGTATCTACAATAAGTGAACTCAAAACATACAATCTACAGAAAAATTTACTACGCAAACATTTCAAAATCCGGTTTTGTTGGATTAAAAAAAAACACAAAAGAACTACAAATAAAAATAAAAAGTTGCCAGCGAACATGACTTCCATGCGAGTTCCAATGGCTTTTGTTATTAATTTGTTTTTAGTTTTTTTGGTTGGAATGGGAAAATAACGCTCAGAAACCAGCTCGCTTAGGCTAAAATTGAGAGTCGCGAGAGTTTTTGAGCAAGTTTTTTGTTTACTTTTTTCGATAGTTATTTTTTCTGCTATTTCTGTTGAGTTATTTGGTGGTTATTTTTTTTGGCAAGATATTTGTTGATTTTTTTGTTTCCATGTTTTTTATTTATTCTTGTGATTTGTTATAAATTTTTCTTTATGTACATATGTACTTAAATAGGTATTAAATTTATTTAGCTATTTTCTTCATAAATTTTAATTTAATTTACGACGCTTACTTTTTTTGGTTTCTAAAAAAATATAGTATGTATAACCTGAGCCTGTGCTCGTTAAATAAATAAAAGAAAATTATTTTCTTTTTCTATTTATTTTACTTTAATTTATTTCACTTCTTTTTATTTCAATTTATTTTACTCTTATATTATTTTCCTTTATTTGACTTTATTTTGTTTTATTTTATTTTATTTTATTTTATAGTTTTATTTTATTTTATTTTATTTTATAGTTTTATTTTATTTTATTTTATTTTATTTTATTTTATAGTTTTATTTTATTTTAAGTTATTTTATTTTCTTATTTTATTTAATTTTTTATTTATTTATTTTTTTCATTTCATTTTATTCTATTTTATTTTATTTTATTTTATTTTATTTTAGTATATTTTATTTCATTTTATTTTGTTTTGTTTTATTTTTGCTATTTTATTTTACTCTATTTTATTTTATTTTATTTTATTTTATTTTAGTTTATTTTTTTCTTATTTTTTTATTTTATATTTATTTTATTTTATCTTGTATTATTAATTTTTTTTTTATTTTTCTTGTTTTATTTTATCTTACCTTAATGTATCTTATTTTATTTTATTTTATTTTATCTATTTTACTTTATTGTATTTTTTATTCTATTCTATTTTATTTTTTATTTTATTATATTTATTTTATTTCATTTTATTTTATTTGGTCTTATTTAATTTTTTATTTTTCTTATTTTATTTTATTTCATTTTATATTATTTTATATTATTTTGTTTTATTTATTTTATATTTTATTTTATTTTATCTTAACTTAATGTATCGTATTTTATTTCAATTTATTTTATTTTATTTTATCTTGTTTTATTATTTTCTTATTTTGTTATATTATATTATCTTTTTTTATTTTATTTTATTTTTTTTAATTTTATTTTATTTTATTTTATTTTATTTTATTTTATTTTATTTTGTCTTATTTAATTTTTTATTTTTCTTATTTTATTTTATCTTAACGTAATGTATCTTATCTTATTTTATTTGATTTTATTTTAATTTATTTTATTTTATTTAATTTTATTTTATCTTAACTTAATGTACCTTATTTTATTTTATTTTATTTTATTTTATTTTATTTCAATTTATTTTATTTTATTTTATTTTGTTTTATTTTATCTCGTTTTATTATTTTCTTATTTTATTATATATTATCTTTTTTTATTGTATTTTTTCTGTTTTTTGTTTTATTTTTTTATTTTATTTTTTTTTTTATTTTATTTCATTTTATTTTATTTTGTTTTATTTTATTTTTTTCTTCTTCTTTATTTTACCTTAACTTAATGTATCTTATTTTATTTTATTTAGTTTTTTATATTTTTCTTATTTGATTTTATCTTAACTTAATGTATCTTATGTTATTTTAATTTATTTTATTTTATTTTATTTTATTTTATTTTATTTTATTTTATTTTATTTTTCTTATTTTATTTTATTTTATTTTATTTTAATTTATTTAATTTTTTTAATTAATTTATTTTTTTTTTATTTTACTTTACTTTATTTCACTTTATTTTATCTCAATTTGTTTTATTCTTATATTATTTTACTCATCTCAACATATTTTGACAACATATGTCACATATATGTCAAACAACTGTTGACAAATTTCTTTTTTTCTTTTTTGGCGCCAATTATTTGTTAACCACAAATTGCCTTCATGTCCTTCCGGCTTCCCGCGTAGCGGCAGGCATTTAAGGCAGACAAAAACAGCAAGGAAAAAGAAAAAAAAGTAATAGAAAGTACTTGAGAAAATTGCGGATAATCTAGAGAAAAGTCAATAGCCATTGATGGGCACGCACGCACATCTGCAATTAATATGTTTTTGCTTCAACTGTGCCGCAGCGGTGAGTTGGCATGCAACACATTAAAAGGACATTTAGGGGCACGCTGGCGAGGCGAAAGTACGTACATATGTACGTATGTATGTACTAGATACATTTTGGCAACATATGTGTGAAATATTTGCATTGTTGCTGAAGCAAATTTGATTAAAGGAATGTTGGCAGTTGCGTTTTTTTGTTGTTGATAAAAAGTTATAGATATGAGTAGGAGAACTTGATTTAAGCTGGCCGTATATATAAAGATAAGACTTGTCTCACAATTTCGAAAACGATTGGAAAACGAAACTCTTTTTCAACAAGTAAGGAAGCCTAAGTTCGAGTGGAATCGAACATTAGATACTCAGCTGTATGCTTTCATTGTTTGTTTGCGTTTGTTCGATATAGGGTGTATTTTATATGAAACGAGTGCTGCATATACAGGGCGCAGCCACGCCCATTTTCAAAATTTGTATCAATCATCCAAATAAGCATATAAATATTATTGTTAGTGCAAAATTGCATCCCTCTATGACTTTTAGTTACAAAGACTTCACGTTACAAATTCCAAAAGGGTGTTCCAGAAATATCTTTGTTAAAAAGTAGGCGTGGTCATAAACCGATTTCAATACATTTTTGCGTGTCTATTAACACAAGTTATAAAAGTGAATAAACCAAGTTTCGTCATAATATCTCAGTTATTTGTCGAGTAATAGGCTCGTAGATTTCTTTGCATAAAAAGAGGCGGTGCCACGCCCATTTTATAAACTTTTTTTATTTTTTGTTTCCGGTCTATTGTAGAACTCATATCACAAAATTTCAATGAATTATCTTTATATTTCACAGAGATATCGCTAAAAATGATTTCATTAGGTCACTTTATAATACCCATATATAAAAGTGGGCGTGGTCGTCAACAGATTTTGGTAATTTTTCGTCCACACATTTGGCTAAGTAAATATATTACGCGTACCAAATTTCATCGATATATCTTTAACGGTTTCTGAGTTATGACATATAAAACTTTCAATGTTTGACCCTTAATAAGTGGGCGTGGCACCGCCCATTTTCAAAAATTTTTGTATTTTTTGTTTTATGTCCGTAGTTGGACTCCTGCCACAAAATTTCAGTGATAGATCTTTATATTTGACAGAGATATCGCTTAAAATGTTTTTATTAGGCCCCTTTATAGTTCCCATATATAAAAGTGGGCGTGGCCGTCAACCGATTTTGATAATTTTTCGTCAAAACATTTGCCTAAGTAAGCATATTACGCATACCAAATTTCATCGATATATCTTCAACGGTTTCTGAGTTATGACATATAAAACTTTCAATGTTTGACCCTTAATAAGTGGGCGTGGCACCGCCCATTTTCCAGAACTTCATCAAATTTCTTCATAAGGGCCTGAGCTCAATACGTGGGTAAAATTTTATCACTCTAGCTATATTAGTGGCTGAGATACCAAATATCCGATTTTTTCTATATAGGAAAAGTGGGCGTGGTCATGGTCCGATTTCGCCCATTTTCAATACCAACCGTCCCAGTCTCGATACCAACTTGCATTTCAAATTTCATCAAAATATCTCAATTTTTACGCGAGTTATCGTGCGTACGGACGGACGGACGGACGGACGGACGGACATGGCTCAATCGATTTCTCTTTTCACCCTGATCATTTTGATATATATAAGTCCATATCTATCTCGATTATTTCATTATGTTACAATCCACCGTTATGAAATCAAAATTATAATACTCTGTGTACTAGTACAGCTGAGTATAAAAATTAGCTCATGTATATAATAAATGTGGTAAAAGTTTGTTGTTCGTGTAAGGAACTGGCGCATTCTCCAGCAAAAGGAAGCATTCGAAATTCGGCAAATTTTTCAAGAGATATTTAAATGAGAGAGGGAGAGAGAGAGTTATTGCCTCAAAATATGTCACTTCTTCTCTTGTTGCTATAGTAACATATAGCTCTCATTAGTTTGGAAAAAATTTTCTCAAATAAACTATGAACATCGGGGGACTAAAGTTGGTGGTAAGTTGGTTCTTGCTTCAATATTCTAACTGCTTAAAAGGACTTGAGTATTATTTATAAGTTACGCGAGTATTTCAAATTGAAATGAACTCAATAAATTCCAAGTAAGTAGCAAAGCTAAGAAGCGTGAAGGAACCGGCTTTTTTTGAAAATTAAAAAAAAGATCGAGTTTACAAAATTTGCATAAATTCATTTAAAACAGCGATGATTTATATTTAAGAGCAACAAAAAAAATCTGAAAAAAACAACTGCGCAAATCACCAATTCCAGAGTCCTATTACATATTTCCATTAAAAGCCGCAAGACGATTGCCTCCCGGGCAAGTAGATTGTTATCAAAAATGGAAAAGTTGTAAAACGCAATAAAATTTGTTGATGAATTCGGTGATGAGAACAAAAGACTAAAAAAGCAAAGAAAAAGGAAAAAAAAACAAGGCACTAAATAACAAATCTCAAAGAATTGGCATTTACATATCCCTTTTGTTGATTTTTGTATGGGCCAGCATCCGGCAAACGTCGAAGCAGAGCAGAACATCATTGTAAAATACCACCAAAAATTATTCCCACAATTACTCGTCGGTCGACGATTTGACAAAGGATATTTGGATTTATTTCCGCGCAACGCAGAATGTTAGCAAAAAGGGTAAGCTAAGCGGATGTGCACAAACAGGGAATTTAGTTCGCCTTAAGGAAATTTACATACAAATGTTTAGGTGTGTTTGTGAGGCAAAAGGATATGGGCAAGAAGCTGTCAAGGCAGATCTAGGAAGGTAGGCCCGGTGGCGAATTCAGAAACTACTTTTTTTATATGCAAAGGTAGAGTGTAATGTCAAAAGCCAAGCGAATTCACATCATGGCCAATGGGAATGGACGAGCCCCAAGCGAATTCATTCATTTTGACATTACACTCTACCGATTACAATAACAAAATACATGGGAAATTTCTGAATTCGCCACCGGGCCTACCTTCCTAGATCTGCCTTGGAAGCTGTGACTTTTTTTTGTGTCGCAGGATACTTGTAAAAAAAAAAATATATATATATATATATATATATATTAGACTGACTACAAAACATATGGGATTTGCAAAAGTATTGAATTTTTTCGCTCCCCGCGCATTTTCTGATAGCTTGACAATAGAAAATAAGATCTGCATAAAAATCTGACCATCGGTAGTGGGAAATAGCCACGCGCATTTGAACTAAAGTTCAAAAATTGACCTAAAAATTATGCATTGCTTTAGAGACCAATATCTCCTTAAACAATGATTTTTGGAGAAATAATGTAATAATCATTTTTATACTAAATGAAACTGGGAACATATTCTCCATATGATATTTATACCTACCGTTATCCTTTCAGGACATATTGAGTCCTTAAAGTGAAATTAAAATTTTTTTGTTTGTTAAAAAGGCAAAAATAAATATTTAAAAAATAGAGAATTATATAAACTATACATCATTTAATAGGTTATTTAAAGTAGTTTTACACATCATAAATTTTTTTTGATATACATGCACTATTATAGTCAAGAAAATGATTTAAAATAAGCAAGTCGCATTTTTTCAAACTTTTTTTTTTACTAAACTGAAAATATCGTAGTAGGCTTTGCAATAAAAAAAAAAAAAAAATATGGTATAGTTTCATATTTCAGCTCATTCAATAGTTTGTTGAACTTTCTTTAAAGTGAACTTGTAGCGGTAGTGCTCATAAGTGTGTTATATTCAGTTCAAAAAAGTTTTTTTCAAATTTTTTTAAAACTATTATTGTAATGGCATTAAGATCCAGATGCATTCCCTTAATTGGTAATTATTTAATAACATCTTACGAGCTAAGTGCTATGTAAGGCTTTTCTATTGTATAATGTAAGAGTATCTTTTTTAAACACAGGCTTGAAAAAAAACTTTGAATGGAAATATGCTTCCAAGCAGAAGAAATGTGTTAAGCCATTTATTTTATTTGATTCGTGATGAACATTAAACGGCAAAGGGAAGCATTCCTATTTTGTCCAATAGATTGATTGAGGTCTATACGAAATTCGGAATTCCGACCAAAAGAAAAGATGGAATAGAGAAAATGATTAAAAGGCGTTTAAATCAATACAACAAAATTATTAAATTGAAATGTGGTAAGGTAAAAAAACATTTTACTGACTCTCTGGACGTGTTATTTGACATATCTCATGCAAATGCCATTAAAACATTGCAAAAGAATAAAAATACTGTACTTCAATTTCTAAGGCCAATTTTGAGCGCACAGCTTTTTATTGATACGCGATGTTCGTTTAAAAAGTTTATGGCTTTCGTATTTTTACTCTTTTGCAATGTTTTAATGGAATTTGCATTATATATGTAATAACTAAGAAAAGTATCTGAGAATGCTAAGCTCGTAAAGGACAAACATCAGTAGGTATTGCTGAGCCGATTGCTGAGCGGATATTTATTTGTATTCCTATGACATTTGGCGCGTCCTTCAAAGGAATTGCCACCAGCTGTGACATATGTATGTAGGTACAAATTAGCGGCTACTGTAGACGGCTTGACTTTAGAATTGGAGGTCATACATACATATACATACGCAATATGCATATGCAAAAAAGTTATTTCTCATCAAGCATTTCACTATTTACTACTTATATGTAAGACAGCTAAATATGTACATGGAATGGATTGGAATTGTGGTAGGCCGGAAAAACTATCTACATATGTACATATGTCTTTCCCAAGCACTCAGGCATATTTGCTCATTGTAGAAGACTTAAGGTCTGTAGAAAGGATCAGCATGTAGGAACATGTCTGACCCGAGAATGCGCAACATTAGCCTAACGAAAGCCGGAAGGGTGCAGAAAAAAGGCGCTTTGCCGTCGTCGTCCTCCTCCAGACAATACAAGGCATAATGAGCTCTCGATGATGCCTCGGGTGGCCATGGATTGTGTTCTGTAATCAACCCCAAAAGGTCGCGAAGCTCCCTCCTTCTCTGCTTGCTACCTCTCTTTTAGGCTTTTTCAGCAAGCACTTTGTACTTTTACAGGAAGCTGTAGAGTTTCAGCGTCTCCGGTGAGTTTTCCACATAGAGTCCCTGATGTGTGTCCGCCATACTTAATCCTATGTTTGACTGCGGTACAGTTTGTAGTTCTGCTGATCCGCAATTTGCTGATTCATCGGCCAATTCGTTACCTTGAAAAACGCAGTGTCCGGGTACCCACATAAGTTGAAGTTTATTCCATTTTGCTACGAAGAAAAGCTTCAACTTACATTCGTGAACAAATTTTGAAGACGTTCGCGCAGTTTCCAGTGCCGTCGGTGCAGCCTGGCTGTCACTGCAGAGAGCAATTTAATGCCCACGTCATCTCTCACCAATTCTCCAATCTGCAGCTTTTAGTATGGCATACATCTTCGGTTGAAAAATCGTCGCCATTGTATCTAAAGCCTCCAGTTGCCAACCGGTTTCAGTACCATATTCCAATTTTGTTTCCCTGTAGAGTTGATGTCTTGTGTGAAAATCGATTGTGTGTTGTCTATCAAAGGCTACTCGGGGTATCAGCTTGTCATTTGGGGCCAGAAACAATTACTCTGAGTCTCTGACAACCTGCTAAACAACTCCCCATGCCCCGAGTGCCAGTCGTCGTTGCACAGCCCGAAGGAATGTAGTCGACACAACGTTTTGATAGCCTCCGCTTGGATCACCAAATTCAGAGGAGCAGGTTTAACATAGTATTAAGGGCGGCAACTGATGTTGTACTCATTGCACTCGTAATGCTGATACACACACTCCTCTGCAGCCTGTTCAGCATATTAACCGTGTCCCTATGCCAACACAATACAGTGGAGTACGTGATAACACTAGTCTACAGCCAACAAATACTCTGAACGTCACTAACCTATCTACATATATGAAAAATCGGCCGCTATGGGAAGAATTAGACAAGAACTCGATTTTCGGAATCAGCGACCGATATTAAAGATGGATATGATAATGGCGTCCAGAGCACAGAAAACATTTTATTATTGTTTTTTTTATATAGAATCACTCACGTTGTGTAACATATCAAAAAGGCCCTTCACTACAGGGATTGCTATAGGTGTCCTCTTTGATATTTCGGGTGCCTTTGGCAACGTCTCTGCTGAGGCACTGTTGGAGGGGCTCGAATGGATCGGACCGAGGACCTTTTTACCTGTCGAATGGTGACGGGTGGGTGGAGCCTTTCGACGATGTCAAAGAGGTCACATAGGGGCACCCCACAAGGGGGAGTACTCTCACCCCTGTTGTGGAATCTAGTGGTCAACAAAATACTCTTCAGAAAATACACAAAATACTAACTTGCGAAGTCTTGCATTCCAAGTTTAGTATAACGCCTCCAATACTATATTGACAACACTAAGGGCCATATCGACGCTTCCAAATAAAACTGTACTAAGTCTGAAAACTGTGTTTTGCAGGAGAAGCTCTCAAAGTTTAAACTCGATATGAAACTTCGATTGTATGCTAAGTTTATTTTCACTTGTAACTTCTGTTTGGATTGAACGATCAACACCAAAACTCGACAATATCAAAGTCAGGGTACGCTTTATATAAAACCGTAAGATGAAATAAAAATTTGCTACGTGGTTTTTCATGGCAAGCTCTCAAAGTTTTTATTCTGTAAAAATCTCGAGTTGTATTATATGTACACTTTTGCTTATAACTTTTGATAGGATTGTCCGATTGATACCAAAATTAGACAGCATCTAAATTAAGACACGCTCTACTTGATAATGCCAAAAATGGGGAAATGTACTAAGTAAGTAGACTTAGTACAGCATTTTTTGGAAGCGTCGATATGTGGTCTATGTGAAGGGATCGCAGTATCCTGACCAGCCTAACCTAACCTACACCTCCGTGTAAACAAGACCAGGCTTGCCTTACTAGGAAGTTTAGTAGATTTTATTTAAAAAAAAAATTAGTTTAAAACTTTTATTTAACACTCGGTATGAGTGCAAGTTCAAAGGAAAATAATTAAAAGAAGAAAGAAAGCATAAATCAGGAAGTGCAGTCATATACATAAAGTATTACATACGCATACAAACAAAATTAGCACGTGACCAAAACATAATGACTAAAATAATAATAATAAAAACAATAACAACAACTTCCGAAAAATACAAAAAAGTACAAGTGACAATAGAAAACAACTAAAAAAAAAACAAAAAAAAGACACTAATCAAACCCAGCAAAAGATCTGCTGCAAAGGGCTAACACTAACTACTAATTAACAACAACAATAATAGAGAAAATATAAAATAATACAACATAAAACTAAAAACAACAATAACAACGCCAACACACCAAATTTAACTAATATGCCAGTCACGAACTTCCGGTTTTGTCGTAGGTTGTTTGTTTTAAGGCGACATTATTCCCCAGACATGGAATGGAAAATTTTTAAACTTTTTCTTTTTGGTTTTATAAACGAGCTGGACGGACCAGCTGGGTCCACGTGCAGAGAGCATAAAGTGGCAGACACAATTGGACGTACGAAAGTGCATATTAAATGCATGGAAGTAGTAATTTAAATATATACTATACATACATATATGAAACATTTATATTTTGTTATTGTTGTAATGTGTCACACTTAAAAAGCGCAGTTCAGCCAATCACTCATGCAAATGGTTCTAGATATGCTTTTCTTTGTCATATAACTTAAGTTTCTTTTTTGTTTTTTTACATAAATTGTTGGCTACGTTGGCCAATTTGTTCGTTTGATGTTATTCTTTTTTCTATTTCATGTGTTTGTAGATGGTAATACCTTCTTTTTTAGAATCATCGGTAACTCCTTTTTTAAGAATAATCAGTAATTTCCTTTCAATGATAGTTTAGATTTAAGCAGTGATGTGACTTGGCCTTACTATGCTTTAGAACGATCACTGAGCATATTACTTTTTTGTTTCATAAATCTCTGGAAGACCTTGTAAGAAACAAATGGTTCTTTCTTCTATACCTATCTTCTTCATCTTATACGTCTCCTTTCTCTCCAACACTTATCTGAAATTGCTAAAGATCCCGTGCAGCGAGTATTCGTTTTCAAAGATGGGTTCTAATGGAAGTTCTTGAATACACACTCACTTACTGTTCTTTTGAGGATTACCTATGCCTTAGAAACGCCTTTTGGCGCTGAGCATTGATGTTTAAGCGAGTGTTGAACTAACGAGAGAATTTACAAATACTCCTACCTTCCGCTCTCTACAATATTAACCCTAGAACCATAACGATATTTCAAGCTACGTTATTACTAATGTACGTAAATTTTACGTAGTGATTATAATCCGTCTGATACAACTCTCATTGTTCTCAATTTTGCAGCCGAAGTTGATTACACTGCTTTACAAATAATTAATTTGAATAAAATACCAAGAAATTCCTGATCTCTAAACTTTTTTTTTTATTTTTTATGGTTATAAATATCATGATGCATCATTTTGTGTTTTTCTGGGTATCATTTCATTCAAAAGAAATTTTCTCTAAAGTTACAAGTGCGATAACCACAAGCTGTACCTCGTTCGAAAGGAAATTAAAATACGCTTCCAATGACATACAACTTGTAGCGATCGAACAAAACCTCGATGAGCGATAGCTGGTCAAAAATTTGTTCATTTCTTGCGATTTTTTTTTTAATTGTTTTACTAATTTTTGTTCCGGGTTCCGAGATATAGGTCAAGACGTGGATCCGGATGGCCCCGGAATTTTTTTGATCAATATTGATATAAAAGAAAAGCTTTGAGACGGGCTTTTACATGGAGCTGTACTCATTATGATTCCTAGGTCGGGTCCCCAGATATAGGTCAAAATGTGGACCCGGATGACCCCGGAACGTTTCTGAGCAATAATAATATAATATACTGTCGCGTTATACAAAAATACATGAGAATATTACACTTTCATATTAAATGACATATACTATTTTTTCGCTTATTACTAACTATACGTAAATTTTACGTATAGTGATTTGCACCAATCGCTCTAACACCTTCAAATTACAACATTTGCTGTACTTTTATATTCATGTATACGTAAAAATACATGCTGCAAGCACTGCCGGAGTCAGGTACCGTTACAGCATGTTATACTTGTGCAATCACAATTTGAAAATTCTATATACGTAAAATTTACGTACATTATGGTTCTAGGGTTAATAAGAAAAAGCAACTCCTTCAGTTTGCTAAGCGTTTTTTTGGTAAATAATAGAAAAGTAAAAAAGAATTAGGGAAAAGCAAGCTCCTCTAATACCTTTTATCTTTTTGCGCAAATTACTTAAATATTAAACAAAAAAAAAATGCTTCTAATTAGAGCGCGCTCAGCTAATGGCGGCAATCCGCTGCTTGTCTTTGAAAGTTGTTGTTGTTTTTTTTCAGCAATTTGTAATGCTTCAAATATTTAAAAAAAACAACTAACAACAACAGTTATGCGTAGCTCAGCTAAATCCTGCTTTGAAACACATAAACAAGAACTGTAAATTCAAATGGCATGTAAATGGTGGCAGGAAAAAGTAAGTACTCATACTGCATAGCATATGAATATAAGCAGCACAGCAGGGGAGCCTTGTAAAACCAAAAAAAAATAAAACAACAAAAACGAGTTTGTAAAGAAAGCGCCAGGAGCAGAAGAAACAAATAACAAAAGGTGATCGGATGCTCGAATATGCCAAGGCGATCTTCAAATATGCTTAGGCGATCCGATCCTCAAATGGCCTCAAGTGCATACCTACCTACTTACAAAGAAAATGGAGTGCTAATGAAACATATTCATAAACATTTACACGCACATAAAATTTTTATTTATGTTTTGCGTTCTATTTAGGCTGCTTTATTTTATTTACTGTGTAACCTAAATCAAACGCAAGTCGTCAATTTAACGCACGCACGCAAATTTTTCATATGCGTTGAACCGAAATTGACTTGCGTGCGTGTTCAGATAAAGAAATAGAAAAATACAGAAAATCAGAGAAAATCTTGTTATTTTGTGGAATATGTACCTAACAGACACGATATCAAAAGCAAGTGTCAATTTTTTTGCAAACAATCACCCACAATGCTTAATTTCAACTGTCACGCAAAACAAAAATTGGGCGTCGAATTTGCTTTTTACGCACGCCGTTCAATTTCGGTTACTCCCATACAAGTTGTATGGGCATGAGAAATTTTTGAGAGTAAATTGACGGCGTGCGTTTGATTTAGGTTACACAGTTATGCACATTTCTTCGTTGGTTGATTGTTTGTTTGTCAGTCGCAACGATACGGAGGCATCATGGTAATCAAGTGATCCTTTCTTTTGTATCATCTGCATAACTGCCGTTGTTGTAATGCGATCGCCAATACCAAAAGGAATAAAAACGACGACGCAAATAAAAACAGGAATTTCGTGGTGTGAAATAAGAAAAAAAAAAGAAACGTATTACGCATTTTAATTTTTCATTTCTTCTTTTTTTTGTATTTTTATTGTATTTAAAACAATGTAAAAAAATTTCGCGATCACTTTTTTCGTGCGTGTGTGTTTTTTAGGCGCTGATCGCTGATCGTACTGTCTCTTGGGGTAGAAGAAGGCAGCATAATGAATTTATAGCTACGAGTATGTAGTATGTCTCTATTTTATAAGAATTCTGTATACCTACTTCATACCTTTATCGTGTTTTTATTGTACTAAAATACGCCCCTGTTGGCAGCTGTTGTTTTTACATTTTTTCGCTTTTTTTTTTTGAAACACGCACGATCAATTCGTTCGTTGTTATGTGTACGTTGTAAAAATACAAAAATCTCGCCCCTCCTGCTAGCTGCCAATACATACATCCCCTGCATAGCTACTGTCCACTTTACAAAAAAAAAAATGGTTTGAGGCAATAAATTCTTCAAATTATTCCCCTTTTTGCTTGTTTTTTTCCCGATTTTATGAACTGCTATTTATTCTGCACTGCTCCTGTGGGACATTTTCAAATTGGTTTCCCATTTTTACTTGTAATGTAAAAAGGGCTCCCCTTTTGTTCAGAATGTGGATAGTGAAAACCCAATAAACATTTTTCTTCATTTTCAATTTGAGGTTCATTTGAGAAGTAACCCTATTGTCAAATATCAAACGTTTGTTATCAAATGCACCTCAAATTTTCCCTGATAACGTTCTCAAACAAAAAGGCTCATTTTTAGTATGGGATTTTGGGCTGATTCTCAATTTGATAAATTCCATTTTCTCAAACCCATTTCAAAGGTGGTACGAAATGGAATCCAATCAATAGATGTTTGTATGTATTACATGTATGTACTCTAGAGTGCAGAAAAATTGAGGGAGAGTGAGAGAGTTTGTGGTGTGAGTGCAGAAATGGAACGGAATAAATAGATGTACATATGTATGTATTACATATTTGTACGCTTATGTGATGTTTTTCATTTACCCGTGCGGGTGAATTTCGCCGGTGTCTTTTGTACAATTACATGAGTATATTAATATCTTTTTTAATATATGTACATACATACATACACACATATCGGAAACCAACTACATATGTTTTTATTAAATTTTGTGTAACTTCACAAAAAGCCACAAACAAATAAAATAAGAATAAGAAATACAGAATTATTATTACACACAATATTTTCAACCATTATCATTTCAACCGTTAAGGGACTGCTCGAGTAGTACAACGAAATTTGCAAACACACAAAATTTCTTCGTTCCTTCAAACCTTCACATGTTGAAATTCGTGAAATAGTACAAAATACGAAACAAGTTTTTTTTTTCAGATGTGTTGTAAGTTAATCTAAAATTGATAAACAATGATTGATGAACTCTTGAAAATATGTTTATTTTCAAATGATCTACATATATACATACTGATTCTCAACTTTAGAAACAATATTTTCTCAAACGTTTGATAATTTCTTTTTCAGTGTTTAATGGGAAAGGATTTGAGAATAGGCTCATTAAGCAAGTAAGGACGAGGAAGATAGAGATAAAGAGGCAGAGTGTGCAGTGAAGTTCGAATAGGAGACCTGAAGAAGTACTCATGGATTTGAGTAGAGAAAATGTGTGTAAAACAGGTTTGCAAATTCTAGTTAAAGTCTTAAGTTAGAGAGTAAAGTAACAGATAAGTGAATTAAAAGCCAGATAGTCTGGAATGGTTTACATTGCTGAAAGTCATGACAAAATCCTCAAATCGCTAGCCGACAGCACTTGGGAAAAATGAAGGGCAATCTTGATCGCCACCTACAAAGCTGTCGGCAGGCCGTTAATAAACTATGCATCGCCAGTATGATCGCCGGGTACTTGCAGGACGCAATGAAGAAAGTTACAAGTTTTAAGGACCGTAACAGGCTGGCTCCTGATATCGGCGGAGAACCATCTACACCTCGAGACTCAAGTACTCACAGTTAAGAAACAAAATACGAGTACTATGATAAATAAGCAGTTTCCGCTGGAATGTCCACGCCGAACCTAACCAAATTACAAACTCACCCAACCAAAACCTCCCCCTCACGACGTGTCGGAAGCCTGGACCGTACTGTAACTCTGCAAGAAAGTCGCGAAATATGTTAAACAGCCACTGGATTCAACAGCACATACACCTTAAACAACACACACCAATAAACTGTTTGCAACTACATCTTCGTCCGTCCATCCGTCCGTCCGTCCATCATACATTGTTCTAAGAGGACCAAGCGCCCCCAGTGGCAGAAGAAGAGTAGAAGTTGCCCAGAAAAAACCGTGTAAGTCTGGCACAACTACCATGAGTTTACTGCAGCACACTCAACTCCTATAGGACCAAGGCCCTCACTCTGTAGTTCGATTTGAAAGAAAATTCGTTCACTTCCGAGTTTTATTCCATATATTCTATACAATACGAATGTGCTTTCGAATCGAATTTCGTTTTCGAATAGAACTACAGAAGGACGAAAAATAAACGTAGCAAGTCGATCAGATCGCTTGCTCAAAACGGACAACTAACTGACCGGAATTTACGACATGAACTCGCACTAGGCATACCTATGTATGTACCTTGAAATTACTGGATGGATGACTGCGCATGTAGCGCTGATTTCAAAACAAAAGCGAAGCGTGAAAAATGAATTCAAAACGAAAAACCGGTCATCTGCAAACAACCACCACCTTTGCGTTTTGAAATGAGTCAGTTTCATTGCTGTTTTTTCTCCGTTTTTTTGTTATTTCGCACTTAACAAATTAGCAATAATTACTATGGACATCCTTCCAAAGTTTCGACTAAAGGTAGAATGTACATTGTACAACAACTGCCAACGACAAAAAGCGAGGGTAGCAAATGTTGGTTTGGTTTGCTTTCAACACATTTGCTAATTTGAAAACACTTTTTCTGATTTTTTGAAAAAAAAAAAAAAAAAATATAAACTAGTTTTTCGATTTTTTTTTTGTGTGTAAAAATTAATGATTTTTTAATAAAACAATAACGTAAAAGCAATATGCTGCCACACCTACACTAGCCACCCCGCGCTACGCTCTGCTATGCTTTTGCGTTCTTCTGCTTTTGCTGTGCAGCGCAAGGGAAGCATTTTTGTAAGCAGCGCACTGTGGGCGATTCGCGTTTGCTGGCGGCGGAAAACTCAAATTTTAATGTTGAATAAAACGAAATTTTTGCAGTTAACTTCTTAGGCGGCGATACAGAATAGAAGAAAAAAAATAAAAGAAATTTAATATTTTTTTTTATTTTTAAACAATTTTTTTAACTCAATTTTTAATTTTTTTTTTAATAAGAAAAGCATTTTTTAAAAAGTTAACTTCCATCACGTGTATTGTGCTACATGATGGTTTTCTAGAAATATTTATAAAATTAAATTGAATTAATAGAAGTAAAAATACAAGAAACATAGTAATTGTTTTTTTATTTGTAAAGAATTTTTTTAATTTTAAATTAAAATTTTGTTTAATAAGAAAAGCATTTTTTAACAAGTTAACTTCTATCACGTGTATTGAGTTACATGCTGGGGTTTTTTTTAGAAATATTTATAAAAATAAATTAAATTTAATAGAAGAAAAAAAAAATAAAAGATTTAATAATTTTTTTTTTAAACAATTCTTTTTGTTTTATTTTAAATTAAAAATTTTTTTTTTAATAAGAAAAATATTTTTTAAGAAGTTAACTTCTATCAAGAGTATTGTACTGTACGCTGGTTTTTTTTTAATATTTATAAAATTAAATTGAATTAATAGAAAAAAAAATAAAAGAAAATTAATAAATGTTTTATTATTTTTAATTTTTTAATTTTCACTTTTTAATTTTTTTTTTAAATAAGAAAAACATTTTTTAAGAAGTTAACTGCTGGCACGTCATCACTAAATTTAATAGAAGAAAGAAATAAAATAAAAGATTTAATAAAATTTTTTTTTATTTTAAAAAAACTTTTTTAACTAAGTTAAATTTTTTTAAATAAGAAAAACATTTTTAAGAAGTTAACTTCTAACACGTATTGTGCTTCACACTGGGGTTTTTTTTTAGAAATTTAAAAAGAAAACCATTTTTTAAGAAATTAACTTCCATCACATGTATTGTGCTACACGCTGGTTTTTTTTAGATATTTATAAAATAAAATTGAATTAATAGAAGAAAAAAATAAAAGAAATAAAATTTTAATAAAATTCCAATAAATTTTTTTTTATTTAAAATTTTTTTTTTTTTTATTTTTTATTTTTAATTTTAAAATTTAATTTTTTTTAATAAGAAATTGCATAATTAATAAAAAAAAACCCGCTTGAAGTTATCTTTTCCACTTTGGAAGTTATTACTTTTCCGCCGCTAGCGAAGACTACTCGCCCACTGTGCAGCGTCGCATTCAGTTTGCGCAAAAATTTTTGCACGCAGCGTTGCATGTGGCCTATTTGGCATACATATATTATTTTTTCTCGAGCTGCTTTTTGTCGTTTCTCATTTTGTATAAATGGCTTTTTTTTAGTTTACATACATTTTTTGCTCACTATTTTAGGTCCTATTTCTCGCTTATTTGCTGTGGCATGCCGCATGTACCCGGCTGGCTGGCCGACCGACTAGCCTAGCCGGGGCATTGCATAGGTACTTGCGTCCCTACAGATTTAACTGCAGCGTATTTTTAGCACTTAAGTACGCACCTCGTTATATGTCACATTCCATTATTTTAACTTGCCCCTCACTCTGTTGTACGCGCACTGCAGTTGTGTTGCTGCGCCGCTATTTATTTTTAAATAAAACTGCGCCGTGCAAAAGTTTCTTGTTTTTTTTTGTTTTTGCGTTTTTTATGCCGTTTGCGATTTTTTTTTTGCACACATAAACGGTTTCGCTTTTATTTTTTATTTTCATTGTATTTTTTTTTTGCACTTTGAGGGTTGAAATGAAATTGGCATTAAATGCGGTCAGCGCGGGCAGCACAGCAAACAAAATGCAATGCGCTGTTAATGCCATTTGGACGGTTGGGCGACTGTTTGGTTGTTTGTATGGTTGAGCAGATTATATTTGCTGGCTGGTTAGTGTTTGGGATTGATGTTGCAACAAAGGAGGAAGTGACAACAAAACTAAAAACAAGAAAATAAAAATATAAAAAACAAAAGCCAAAAACAAAAACAAAAGCCAGAGCCAAAAAAAATGCAGTCTAGCGAATCCGCACGACTAAAGAGACAGATAGTTGCATGTCAAACGCTGCCGAGAGCTTAACTAGACAGCTTAAGCCCATACGCACAAAATGTTCATAAAAATGGGTTAAGGCTTAAATAGTATTGCTACTCTGAAAAAAATACCCGTAGTTAAACCAACAACTTTCCGCTGTTGAATCTCCGTCTTTGATTCAACAGCAAAAGTATTTGTTTTTACAGCAAAGTTTTTGATCCAACAATTTATTCAAAAACGGGCGTTGTTCATTCAAAAACTTGCTTGCCTTTAAACAATTTTTTGTGAGAAAATATTTTTTTGTGAGAAACCCAACAAAAAAAATAATGAAGGAGAGAAGATGAAGAGACAAATCCAAAAAAAAAAGTTTATTTTTAGAAACAATTTTCTCCCCGTTGTTGATTTAAAGGCAAAAGTATTTGATCCAACAGTTTCCGTTGTAAACAAAACTAATGAGAACAATTTTTTTAAATTTTGTTTTTACAATGATTCAAATAATTCATGGATTCCTTTTTAGGAAATGGAAGTATAAATAGGTTACTACAATTCAATATAATGTTGAATGTTGCACTATGTGATGATTGGATAGAATTTCAGGTTGATGTCATGGTTCGAATCCGGAGGAGAATATAAAATAAAGAAGAAAAATCAGAATAAGAAATAAAGATAGCAACCAGTGAATGATAAGAAGGAGAGAAGAATAGGAGAACAAGCGGAGTCTACATATTTGCAGTTGGGATCCGGGCGGAGAGAAGATGAAGAGTAAAATGCAAACAAAAATTTATTTTTAGGTGAACATTTTTTCCAACAATCTCCGTTATTGACTTAAATCAACAACGCTCGCACCTTTGAAACAACAACGGAGCGTTGTTGGGCACATTTCAACTGCGGAAAGTAGTTGATTTAACAGCGAAAGTCTTTAGATTTACAACGTTTTTTTTCAGAGTATGAATGCATATATGGGTTTAATAAGGGGTTTGTTGTTGCCATTTTTACATCATTGTATGTATTTTACCCAATTAAAGGGGTTGTTAATGGCTTAAGCGTAGCGTAAAAATATAGGCCCGTCACATAGCATACGTCAATCCGTCTACGTCGACGTATGTGACTGACAGCTCAGTAAACTGTGGGCATTTAAATGTACATCGTCACAAGTACGACGGATCCGTCGCCGCAACGTACCAAAGTTGCCCAACATTCAACTTTTGGTATACGTCAATCCGTCGCTATATCAGCTGATTGCTTTTGATTGTTAACCTTTAGCTACTGTTGAATTTCACTTTTTTTGCAATTTGCTTTTCGAGTTTTTTTTTTCATTTGTAAAACATTCCTCCATAAAACCAAAATGGTCAATAATTACACTGCTCTACAGCCAAAAAATACTCTGAACGCGACCATCCTTTCTATATGTAAAATCGGTCGCTGATTCCGAAAATCGGGTTCATTTTTAATTCTATGGGAAGGTTTTTGAAATATCGGCAATTTACCGTTATTTGGCCAATGAGTCCACTTAATCCTGTATATCTCTTTAACACAGTGAGTTATCTTCCTTAGGGTCACACCAAACGAAAGAAAATTAAATTTCCTTTTCACGGCTCCTATAACATTTTTCTCTAGTTCATATAGTTTCTGAAATATTGACGATTAAATTTGAATTTTTTCGATTTTTTACGATTTTTTGAAGAAAAAATTTACTTTGTCAGGCAATATCTTTAAAACCAATGATTTCACCTTCGGTTTTACTCCTTTGCGTGAAGCTTCATTCCATTTCCAAAAAAATAAGCTATCAACGAAGAAAATCCATGGTAAACTGGAAAAGTTATAGGCGATCAAGTAAATACAGCCAGGTCGCGCAATGCCTCTGCACGCGTACATTCTATGCATATTGTACCAATACCTACACATCTGCAGTAGCAGCACATTGGCAGCGCAGTAGATACAAGCGCGTTTACGGGTATAACATGCATAGAATATACCCGTGCAGAGGCACTGCGCGACTTGGCTGTATTTACTTGATCGCCTATAACTTTTCCATTTTACCATGGATTTTCTTCGTTGATAGCTTATATTTTTCCCAATAGAATGGAGCTTCACGTAAAAGAGTAAAACCGAAGGTGAAGACATTGGTTTTAAAGATATTGTCTGACAAAGTCAATTTTTTCTTCAAAAAATCGTAAAAAATCGAAAAAATTCAATCAATTCATTTAATCGTCAATATTTCAGAAACTATACGAGTTAGAGAAAAATGTTATAGGAACCGTAAAAAGGAAATTTAATTTTCTTTCGTTTGGTGTCACCCTAAGGAATATAACTCACTGTGTTAAAGAGATATACTGGATTAAGTGGACCCATTGGCCAAATAACGGTAAATTGCCGATATCTCAAAAACCTTCCCATAGAATTAAAAATGAACCCGATTTTCGGAATCAGAGACCGATTTTACATATAGATAGGATAGTCACGTTCAAAGTACAGACAAAAAATTTCATTTTGTGATCCAGTGTTATCAGGAGATGAGAAGTTACTGAAAACTGAATTTCAAAAAGGCAACTTAAAAGAGAAATTACAAAATATTCTAAAGAGTTAAATTTTTGCCACCACCTCTGTAGTTAAAGGTTAATCAAACAGCTGATTTATGTATATCCGTCAACGTTTCCTATGTGGCGACCTCTCCGTCAAGTACGTGAGCTGTCAGTCACATACGTCGACGTAGGCGGATTGACGTATGCTATGTGTCGGGGCTAATAACAATTTTGCATTGTTTAGTTTGCAAACCGATTTATGTTGCTTTTACTCTGAAAAAAAAAAACGTTGTAAATCTAAAGACTTTCGCTGTTAAATCAACTACTTTCCGCAGTTGAAATGTGCCCAACAACGCTCCGTTGTTGTTTCAAAGGTGCGAGCGGTGTTGATTTAAGTCAATAACGGAGATTGTTGGAAAAAATGTTCACCTAAAAATAAATTTTGTTTGCATTTTACTCTTCATCTTCTCTCCGCCCGGGTCCCAACTGCAAATATGTAGCCTCCGCTTGTTCTCCTATTCTTCTCTCCTTCTCATCATACACTGGTTGCTATCTTTATTTCTTATTCTGATTTTTCTTCTTTATTTTATATTCTCCTCCGGATTCGAACAATGACATCAACCTAAAATTCTATCCAATCATCACATAGTGGAACATTCAACATTATATTGAATTGTAGTAACCTATTTATACTTCCATTTCCTAAAAAGGAATCCATGAATTATTTGAATCATTGTAAAAACAAAATTTAAAAAAAATTGTTCTCATTAGTTTTGTTTACAACGGAAACTGTTGGATCAAATACTTTTGCCTTTAAATCAACAACGGGGAGAAAATTGTTGCTAAAAATAAACTTTTTTTTTTGGATTTTTCTCTTCATCTTCTCTCCATCATAATTTTTTTTTGTTGGTTTTCTCACAAAAAAATATTTTCTCACAAAAAATTTTTTAAAGGCAAGCAAGTTTTTGAATCAACAACGCCCGTTTTTGAATAAATTGTTGGATCAAAAACTTTGCTGTAAAAAACAAATAATTTTGCTGTTGAATCAAAGACGGAGATTCAACAGCGTAAAGTTGTTGGTTTAACTACGAGTATTTTTTTCAGAGTACCATTTAAAAACTATGTGACTACAATGGTAGCTAATCAGCTGCCAAAGCCGGCAATGCTAAGCTGGTTGGTTGGTTGTTTTGAGCGGCGAGTTCCAAAGATTCCAATCAGCGCCGAAACGCCGTTTTGATAACACGACTCGGCACTAAAGAATCAGAACCAGAAGAATAGGGTAGAAGAGAATATCAATTCGGAAACCAAGGCAGATTCTACGCCAAGGCTCGGCAAATTTGTAAATGCAAGTGTATAAGTGAGAGCGCTTTGATCGCTACCCTGCAAAAAATTCGATTAATACGGGACGTGTCCGGGATCAATCGCAAGGGAGCGTCCGACTAGTACAATTTTACATCCCTTTATATGGGGCGAATTGATTGCATTTTTTCGAGAATATCCTGTGAAGAGACTAATTGTTCAATTTGTATACCCGAACGGGTACAAATGTAGATTAATCGCTTTCATCCAAAGTTGTAAGCCAAGGCTATTTTTTATGAAAATGTAAAAATTATTAATTGCTATAAATGTTAGAAGAAAGTTTATTCAATTAGCTTTCATCCTGTAGTGAAATCTTTTAAAAAAATTAAATATCTCCTCAAAATATTTTAAGTTCTGAGAATGCATTATGCGAGTGTAAAATACATGTGACGAATTTTTCAAAATTAGCCAAGGCTATTTTTTATAACAATCTTTAAAATTTATAAATGTTCATGCCTGGGAACAATCGGGGACTAATTGTGGACCGATTGTTCCCGAAAGAGATGAATCCGGGACAAATCTCTTTCGGGATTAATCGCAAATTTTTTTGCAGGGTATGGCGAACAAACATACGTACATGCAAATTTTTAACATTCGCTGCGCAAACATGCGATAGCCACACACGATGTTGTTTGGCCACTTGTTCAGCGACGACTAAATCATTTTTTAAACAAGGAGCGCAACCTGTCTGTGTGAAGAGCGTAACTTGTTTGTCTGATCTTAAGATCTATGAAACGCCGAGCCTTGTTCTACGCTCTATATCATAGCTGTCCAAATGCGACTCATATGAGCAATGAGAGTAAGCACTTGTGTACGTATACACACCGATTGTCACTACTACAGACAAATAAAGAGCGTAAAACGAGCGCTTACGATGGGACTAGGCGATCGTCGATTAGCAAAAATAATTAAGTTGCCTTCGACTGGCGTGAAAGCAAGTGGTCGCTAGCTGATCTTCGCTTGAAATTCTTTTGTTCTAATTACAGATGCCAAACAACAAACAAAAGTACGAAGATTTTGCATATAACGTGTGTACACAAATGTAAATATGTGTGTTGTTTCATAATTTCGCAAAGCATGCGCACATGACCCTGCTCGCTCAACATCTGCAAGCAGACTGATTACACTGGATCACAAAATGAAATTTTTTGTCTGTACTTTGGACGTGACTATCCTATCTATATGTAAAATCGGTCGCTGATTCCGAAAATCGGGTTCATTTTTAATTCTATGGGAAGGTTTTTGAGATATCGGCAATTTACCGTTATTTGGCCAATGGGTACACTTAATCCAGTATAGCTCTTTAACACAGTGAGTTATCTTCTTTGGGGTGACACCATACGAAAGAAAATTAAATTTCCTTTTCATGGCTCCTATAACATTTTTCTCTAACTCTTATAGTTTCTGAAATATTGACGATTAAATTTTAGGCATTGCGCGACCTGGCTGTATTTACTTGATCGCCTATAACTTTTCCATTTTACAATGGATTTTCATCGTTGATAGCTTATTTTTTTGGTAATAGAATGGAGCTTCATGAAAAGGAGTAAAACCGAAGGTAAAAATATTGGTTTTAAAGATATTGCCTGACAAAGTTAATTTTTTCTTCAAAAAATCGTAAAAAATCGAAAAAATTTAATCGTCAATATTTCAGAAACTATAAGAGTTAGAGAAAAATGTTATAGGAGCCGTGAAAAGGAAATTTAATTTTCTTTCGTTTGGTGTCACCCTAAGGAATATAACTCACTGTGTTAAAGAGATATACAGGATTAAGTGGACACATTGGCCAAATAACGGTAAATTGCCGATATCTCAAAAACCTTCCCATAGAATTAAAAATGAACCCGATTTTCGGAATCAGCGACCGATTTTACATTTAGAAAGGATGGTTGCGTTCAGAGTATTTTTTGGCTGTAGAGCAGTGTTATTTTTAGTAATTTTTCACTTTGGCACACGGTAGGCGCACCAACACACACTCATTTTTCGGTTTTTGCTTGATTGCGGTAGTGAATCGCATTTGGACAGCCCTGCTCTATATACATACATACTGTTGAGTTATCTAGGAATCACCTTAGGTATCTAAAAAGCCCCCCAGCCTTAACGTCCTTGAGTTCCGAGCGCACACTGGTCTCATTTGTATGGAGAGTGGGACAAAACTCAATTTCTTGGAAACGGATGGACCTACCGAAACCAAATTTGGCACATTGGTGTCCCACTATACGACTCATCTTTCAGAAAAATTAAAAGCATATATGTTGTAATCCACGCCCACCACTAACGCTAGTTTACAGCCAAAAAAAAACAAGGAAACCAGGAATGGGCGAGGATAGGAATTGACCTGCTGAGCTTGGAACAATTTTTTTTTTTTAATTTTTTGTATAGTTAGGTTTTTGAGATAACGGTAATTTTGTGTTTTTTTGTTATCACTTCATTCAAAAATTATTTTCTCTGGAGTTACAAATGCGATAAACGCAAGCAATATCTCGTTCGAAAGGCAATTAAAATACGCTTCAAACGACTCGCTGAGCGAAAGCTGGTCAAAGTCAAAATTTTGTAGATTTTTTGCGATTTTTGAAAAAATTTTGATTTTCAAATTAAATTTTTATAAAAAGTTGTAAAAATCAGGAAACTTTTATTCTTTTAAAAACTTACCCATTTAATTGCAAAGACTTTAAGCGTAATGTCAGAGAGATCCGATAAGTACTTTATTTTTGGCGATTTTTTTCTTGTGAAACAAAAAGGATGTTTTGACGAAAAACTTGGTTAGGTGAGTTAACTATGTGCAAACGACCTCATAGGTCAAAAGGACATCAGAAGGAAATATAGAGCTCCCAAATAATGACATTTCAATTTTAAAAATCCGATGTCAAATAACAAAGTTACAATAAAAAAAATTATTCCGCGATATTTCGCGGGATCAAAAAAAATTGTATGGAGAGTGGGACAAAACTCAATTACTCAGATTGTATCGAAAATAAAGTTTTATCGAAAACAGTCGATGTAAATATCTACAAAAATCGTAAAAGGGCAACAATATTTTGTATAGACTAGTTACATTTAATATGATATTTTAAGAAAAAGGGAAAAAAGGGAAAAATGTATAAACAGGCTTCTTAAGAGAAGACTTGAAAGAACTCAAATCTGCTTATAAGACTTGCTTGAGAATTACGCTCATAGAAAAGCCAAGATTTCTTCATCTTGTATTTTGCTAAAAATAAATTGTTTTCACTGTTTTCTTTCGCTAAATCATGAAACATACGTTTTTCTTGCGTTTCCATAGTTATCCGCATTTTTTTTTAGCACTCAAACTTGAAATATCGCAAAAATCATAATAGATGCACTTATTTACACAAACTTTTTCCAGAAATTTTTTTTTTCAAATGTGTTGACTTTAAATGAGCCAATGTAACATTTAATGGTGGCTATTGCGTATAGAAGGAGGTTTTCCATAAAATTCAATATATTTCCCACGGAAATGCATGACAGAAGTTTCTTTTTCAAGCACCAACGTTTTTGACTTTTGTGTATGGGGCTGACCAGTGTGGAGCGGTTGTCAAAGAGAGGCTTGCCTACCAAAAAAAAATTTCTCTCGATCAAAGACATAATTTTCCTTATTTTCAACACGCGTCCCAATACAAAATTTTCTTTGTTTTGTGTAAATTTTCTCAAAAATGTGGAAAAAACATAAAAAAACATTCAAACAAATTCGTTGCCATGGGAATTTGTATGGGAATTTAATTTCTCAAAATTAAAGAAATCAAGTCTTCAAAACAAGGAAAGTTGGGAAAATTTTTTTTGTGAGAAAACCAACAAAAAAATAATGATAGAGATGATGAAGAGAAAAATCCAAACAAAAGTTTATTTTTAGCAACAATTTTCTCCTCGTTGTTGATTTAAAGGCAAAAGTATTTGACCCAACTGTTTCCGTTGTAAACAAAACTAATGAGAACAAATTTTTTTAAATTTTGTTTTTACAATTATTCAAATAATTCATGGATTCCTTTTTAGGAAATGGAAGTATAAATAGGTTACTATAATTCAATATAATGTTGAATGTTCCACTATGTGATGATTGGATAGAATTTCAGGTTGATGTCATGGTTCGAATCCGGAGGAGAATATAAAATAAAGAAGAAAAATCAGAATAAGAAATAAAGATGGCAACCAGTGAATGATAAGAAGGAGAGAAGAATAGGAGAACAAGCGAAGGCTACATATTTGCAGTTGGGACCCGGGCGGAGAGAAGATGAAGAGTAAAATGCAAACAAAAATTTATTTTTAGGTGAACATTTTTTCCAACAATCTCCGTTATTGACTTAAATCAACAACGCTCGCACCTTTAAAACAACAACGGAGCGTTGTTGGGCACATTTCAACTGCGGAAAGTAGTTGATTTAACAGCGAAAGTCTTTAGATTTACAACGTTTTTTTTTTCAGAGCAAGACCCACTCCCTACACTGCCCGACTAGGCATGATGTAACCGTTGCAGATCCCAAAACCTTCGGAGCCGCCTGACTAACCGAGAAAAAATTCCTATCTCATTTCCGACAAACGGCTATTTCCGATCCCAGTCCTTGCTGGATGGAAAGACAATCTCATAGTCTTTCAGATTTCTGCTGAAGTTAAAATAGCAAAAACTACAGAAGATTTTCAAAAGCTGCAAGCTGCAAATGACGGCTGCAAAAAAAGCGTGAATGCTGTGCTTTATGCAATTTTGCTGATCTTAGTAAGAAGATATGAATTAGTGAAACGTAACAAAATGCTACTGTGGCAAACACATTTCCGCTTCTCTACAAAATATAATCCGCTTAGTTTAGTTGCGTAACATATTTCGTTCACATAATCGAGACTATCACAGCGCACGATCAATGCCCAGTGAGCGACCCAACTGCGCACCGCATGTTTTTAGACCACGTAAGGATCATGCAGCGCGCACAAAATCAGCAGAAAAGGATAATGAAAGTGAGGGCCGCAATCGCGTTACAGCTTTAACTATGTAACTATGCCATGCATGCATGTTTAATTATTTTTTCGTCAGTCTACTCGAATTCGACTTGCATAATATTTTAACTTTAATTACATATTTTTGTTGTAGCAACTTTTTTTTTATTCAAACAAACCACCCTCCTTTTGCCGCTGTCGGAAGTTATTGTCTGCCGCTCATTTGCATATCAGCACATTTCAGTGGGCAGCTGAATAACAAACATATGTACATACATACATACATACGCTTTTGTTGTTTTTTTTTTTTTTCTTTTATATTTTTTGTAAAGGTGTATCATATGCATAAAGTAGATTATTAGAAGACGAACTCTATGTAATTACTATGCACGGTTACGAAAGGAAACTTTTCTAATGTAAATATCTCATGTTATTGCATTAAAATAAAATAAAGGAAAAATAACAAAAAATACAAATTTGCATTAAGCATGGAGTTCAGAGCTAAAATGTCAGCATTTCCCTTTATGAAATGTAATTTTGTAATTTTGGGCTATTATTTGTGGTGAGTTCCAGTACATAGAAGAGCTGGAAGCGAATTAAAAAACGTAAAAAAAAATAAAAATAAAATAAAATAAAAAAAAAACAAAATAAAATAAAATAAAATTAAATTAAAAAATAAAGAAAATAAAATAAATAAAAAAAAGAAAAAATTAAAATAAAATAAAATAAAATAATATAAAATAAAATATAATATAGTAAAGCAAAATAAGAAAATAATAAAAAAAAAAATTGAAATAAAATTAAAAAAAATCAATAAAGAAAAATTTTAAAAATAAAATAGAAAATAAAATAAAATAAATAAACTAAAATAAAATAAAGAAAATAAAATAAAATAAAAAAAATAAAATGAAATAAAATAAAATAAAATAAAATAAAAAAAAAAAATAAAAAAAAAAAATAAAATAAAGTAAAATAGAATAAAGAAAATAAAATAAATAAAAAAAAGAAAAAATTAAAATAAAATAAAGTAAAATAAAATAAAATAAAAAATGCAAGAAATAAATTAAAAAAAAAATAAAATAAAATGAAATAAAATAAAATAAAGTAAAATAAAACAAAATAAAAAAATGAAAAAATAAATTAAATTATTATATTATATATATTATAAAATAAAATAACATGTAAAAATAAAAAAAAAATTAAATAAAATAATAAAATGAAAAAACTAAATTAAAATATATAAAATAAAATAAAGCAAAATAAAATAAAATAAATAAAATAAAAAAGAAAATAAAATAAAATAAAAAAAATAAAATGAACTAAAATAAAATAAAATAAAATAAAAAAAAAGAAAATAAAACAAAATAAAATAAAATAAAGTAAAATAGAATAAAGAAAATAAAATAAATAAAAAAAAGACAAAATTAAAATAAAATAAAGTAAAATAAAATAAAGTAAAATAAAATAAAATAAAAAAATGAAAAAATAAATTAAATTATTATATTATAAAATAAAATAACATGTAAAAATTAAAAAAAAAATAAAATAAAATAATAAAATGAAAAAACTAAATTCAAATATATAAAATAAAATAAAGCAAAATAAAATAAAATAAATAAAATAAACTAAGCTAAAATAAAATAATGAAATAAAATAAAATAAAATAAAATAAAGTAAAGTAAAATAAATAAAAAAAATAAAATAAAATAAAATAAAATAAAATAACATGAAAAATTTAAATAAAACAAAATAAAATAAAAAAGGAAAAAAATTAATTAAAAAATATAATAAAATAAAATAAAGTAAAATAAAATTAAATAGAATTAAAATAATTTAAATTAAGAAAATAAAATAAAATAAAATAAAATAAAATAAAATAAAATAAAATAAAATAAAATAAAATAAAATAAGATAAAATAAAATGAAATAAAATAAAATAACGAGAAAATTTAAATAAAACAAATTAAAATAAAAAAAATAAAAAATAATTAAAAAATATTTGAAGTATATGTCGCCAAAAACAACTATAAATTAAAAAATAAAATAAAATAAAATAAAATAAAATAAAATAAAATAAAATAAAAGAAAATAAAATAAAATAAAAAAATAAAATAAAATAAATTAAAATAAAATAAAATAAAATAAAGTTAAGTAAAATAAATAATAAAAAAAAATAAAATAACATGAAAAAATTTAAATAAAACAAAATAAAATAAAAAAATGAAAAAATAAATTAAAAAATATAATAAAATAAAATAAAATAAAATAAAATAAAGTAAAGTAAAATAAAATTAAATAGAATTAAAATATTCATATGGCCGTTTTAATTATAATAATTATTTTATGTGAATTGAAATGAGCTATTTTCTTCATTAAAAAAATGGCCAATAGCTCATTTAAATTCACATAGAATTAAAATAATTTAAATTAAAAAAATAAAATAAAATAAAATAAAATGAACTAAAATAAAGTAACGAGAAAATTTAAATAAAACAAAATAAAATAAAAAAATTAAAAAATAAATTAAAAAATATTTGAAGTACCTATATAGGTCGCCAAAAACAACTACCTATAAATTAAAAAATAAAATAAAATAAAATAAAATAAAAAAATTAAATAAATAATAAAATAAAAAAAAAAATTATTTAAAACACGGAAAAGTCGACAAGCACATTTTAAAGCTTTTTATTTTAAGCTAAAGGAACCCTAAAAAATTGCTAATAACAAAAACTATATAAACGTTAATCTCTTTTAATGTCAATTTAACATTCTCACATTTCAGCTGTCATTTGGCGTAGAAATAAAATTAGAAAAAATTGACAGTAATGCTGTCAAACGACTGGCGCTGCAATATCGCAAGCGAAAAAATATTATCCTCACGGCATACAGTAGCAATTTAAAGCTGATTTATAAGCGCTAAGAGGATTCAATCGAATATTAGATGATTCAATAAAAGTAATGTACGATTGTTTGTATATTACATGTGTATGTACATACATATGTATGTATTTATGAATGTATGAGATATGGGTGTGTGCGATTGTGTGCGCATTTTTAAGTGCTTAATAAATAGGATGCCTCATAAAGCTGTCAATTAAATCATAAATCAGTAATAAGGCAATGAAGTTGTATGTTTGCGTGTGGTAGCCGAAAAAGACAGGCTGGCAGGTAAAGATATGTATGTATGTACTATGTACCTATGTATAATAGCATAACGAAGGGCGCATAAATGTTGTTGCTTTTTTATTGTCACCTTTTCTTTCCACATACTTTTGTTTTAAATGCATATTTTATTAACTATAAGGATTTCTGTGCTACATACATACGTTGCATGGCGCAAAAATGCAAACTGATTAGCAACAAAAACAATGTGCAATAACAATGACTTGCATAAAAATGCATTTGGAATGCACAAAAGAGTTTACCGAGTTCTAGTGATGTCCTTTTGGAATTGAACTCCTGCATGCGAACCTTTTGCTATATTTTGTATTTACTGCTGCACTTTTCTTGTTCTCGCACTCAACTTTAATTTAATTTACACTTCGTTTGTTCTTTTTTTTTTTTTTTTTTTCGTTTGCTTTCTTATTTTCTCATTCGCAAAATGATTTACGATTTTCACCGAATGCACTTCCAATTGTCTGGGTTGGCAATTGTCCTTGGCTTACTTACGCATATTGTCCTGTAGCGTGTGAGTGCGCATAAGTTTCAGCAATATTTTATTGTGAATGTGTGAATGTACAGCAAAATTCAAAATCGTTAGGGTGCATTATAATGGTAAAGAATAATTTGAATAAAACAAATAAAAAAAAAATAAAAAAAAAAATAAAAAAAAAAAGTTCAAAAAGAATAACTCTTTTTAATCCTTTTCAAACCGATGGAGACCGTCTACTTCCTCACCATCGGAAACAAACATCCTCGCGTGTGCAATCGTATGTCGCCTTCGAGGTAGTGCCCGGAATTTGTCGCCTATTTTTGCCCTTTCCTTAGTTGAGTCGAACAGCAGATGGGGTTTGTAGCTAAGCTTAAAAAATTTACCGTAATTGTGCGTTTGGTTCACGACTAAGCTAAGTCAGAGCGCATTGTTGGTTGAAGTCTTTGCTTAGCATTTAGAATTTTAGATTAGATATTTGAAAAAAAAAAATCAATGCAGTTAACTTGAGCTTCTATTCTCGATGCTTCGGTTCGTTGCTGAGTGAAAATTTCGCGCTCTGCTTAGAATTAAAGCTGACTTACTGCAAATTTTACTTACTTCGACTTGTTTTTTTTTTTTTTTGTTAGGAAATATCTGCCTTTCGAAGGACACAAAATGCCGTAGAAGATTAGTTGACACACTTCCTGTTTTGCACTAAAGGCAAAAAAAAAAAGAATAAAAACTGAAAACAAGAACAGGAGAAAGGAAAAATTATACTAAGCAGTTTAACAGGAATTTCTACTTACATAAGTAGTATTTGCCTAACAGCAATAAACCAAAAAACCCTTATCAAGGGAAAGGAACCTAAATATGTATGTACATACAAACAGCTACATACCTCAAAAGTAGAAAAAATAATTTGTAAAGGTTCATGTAATACAATAAAAAGATATGAAAATCTGTGTTTGGTTTTTCGTATTATTTTCATCTTTCACTTTCATTTCGACATTT
Source organism: Urophora cardui (assembly GCA_960531455.1). Lineage (NCBI taxonomy): Eukaryota > Metazoa > Arthropoda > Insecta > Diptera > Tephritidae > Urophora > Urophora cardui. The sequence continues at coordinate 19,540,620 of OY482671.1, read as the reverse complement.
GTGCGCCTGCGTGAGTAGCTTATCTGATGGCTGATGAAGCAACAAAGAGAGAACGAAGGAAGTTACCTTGAACATAACGTAACTTTTTTGAATGATTTATTTCACAAAAATGTGTAGGAAATATGTAAACAGCTTACAGAAAAACATAAAAATAAATGAAAAACGTAGAGCATGAGAGGAAAAAGCAAATAAAAAGCAAAAGAAAAAAATCTCAGTTATGCCAAAAAAAGTCAAAAGGGATCAAGCGTGGATTTTATGTTTACGTTACACAATTACATAGATACATAGATATGTACATATGTATGTCTGTACTAAGTATGCAATACAGAACTAGTCGCTCCTACAAGCCGATATAAATATGTATCTACATATGTATTTACACATTCCCGCCAATTTATAGCTAAACACCGCTAAGAAAACGTCTTAGCTTTAAATTGTCCGTATCGCAATGTTTTTATCTACAACAATTCACCTTGAACTTTATACGCGCATGCGCGGCCAGTCACTTGTTCACAACATCTTTAGGTCGCTTGTACTGCGTTTAATACATAAAAGAAATGTGCATTTTCTCACAGAGCTTGTAGAATTGAGGTCTGCTTTACAAGACAAGTACTGGGTTAAAAAAGGGCTGAAAGGTTGTTAAACATACTTGCATTTGTAGTTATTTTGTAGCATTTTAGAGCTACAGCACACATTAAGACGGGTTTTAAGGCGTTGTTTTCGAATAGAATTTTTTTTGCTATATCTTTGCTATATTTTATTTTATTTTATTTCATTTTATTTTGTTTTACTTTTTATTTTTCTATAATTTATATTTTATTTTACTTTGTTTTATTTTATTTTCTATTTTATTCTACTTTTTTATTTTATTTATTTTTTTAATTGTGTTGTTTTATTTTTTATTTATTTTGTTTTTGTATTTATTTGATTTTATCTAATTTTTCATTTGATTTCATTTCATTTTATTTTATTTTATTGTATTATATTTTATTTTATTGTATTTTATTTTATTTTATTTTATTTTATTTTATTGTATTTTATTTTATTTTATTTTATTTTATTTTATTTTATTTTATTTTATTTTAAATTATATTTTTATTTCATTTCATTTCATTTCATTTTATTTTATTTAATTTTATTTTATTTTATTTTATTTAATTTTATTTTATTTTATTTTATTTTATTTTATTTTATTTTATTTTATTTTATTTTATTTTATTTAATTTTATTTAATTTAATTTAATTTTATTTTATTTTATTTTATTTTACTTTATTTTATTTTATTTTATTTTATTTTATTTTATTTTATTTTATTTTATTTTACTTTATTTTATTTCATTTCATTTCATTTCATTTCATTTTATTTTATTTTATTTTATTTTATTTTATTTTATTTTATTTTATTTTATTTTATTTTATTTAATTTTATTTAATTTTATTTTATATTATTTTATTTTATTTTATATTATTTTATTTCATTTCATTTCATTTTATTTTATTTTATTTTATTTTATTTTATTTTATTTTATTTTATATTATTTTATTTCATTTCATTTCATTTCATTTTATTTAATTTTATTTATTGGGGTAAGTGGAAAAAAATTCAACAACTATTTACAGCGAAGGTTGAGTGTATAGCCATTTCACGAAAAACCATTTTCGATCATCAGCACTCTTTTCGGAAGTGGATGCACCGGGGATTGAACCCGAGTCCATTCCATCTTCAGCCGCAATGACCCAACGCCTAAACACACTCGGCCATTGAAACTCTGTGCAAGCTGTTGGATTTTCCCCACTTTTGCCTTTTTCATTTTCAACATTAACGTTAGTGTGTATATGCTTTTGCATATATTCTCCACAAACGTGCTGAATTTTTGTTGTAGGCAGTTCGCAATGAACATTGTTGTTGGTATTTATTTTTTATGTATATACGGTCATTGCGGCTGAAGATGGAATGGACTCGGGTTCAATCCCCGGTGCATCCACTTCCGAAAAGAGTGCTGATGATCGAAAATGGTTTTTCGTGAAATGGCTATACACTCAACCTTCGCTGTAAATAGTGGTTGAATTTTTTTCCACTTACCCCAACAATTAAAAATTGAATTAAAAATAAAAATTTCGTGCTAAGCACTAAAAACTCTTTCAAGTTAATTTTATTTAATTTTATTTTATTTTATTTTATTTTATTTTATTTTATTTTATTTTATATTATTTCATTTCATTTCATTTCATTTCGTTTCATTTCATTTCATTTCATTTTATTTCATTTCATTTCATTTCATTTAATTAAATTTTATTTTATTGTATTGTATTTTATTTTGTTTTGTTTTGTTTTATTTTATTTTAAATTATATTTTTATTTGATTTTATATTATATTATGTTATTTTATTTTTTATTTTATTTTATTTTACTTTATTTTATTTAACTTAATTTAATTTAATTTAATTTAATTTAATTTAATTTAATTTAATTTAATTTAATTTAATTTAATTTAATTGAATTTAATTTAATTTTCATTTTGCTTCGAGTGATTTTTCTACAATGAAAAATTGCTCAGAGAATTTTACTTCAACAATTCACCACTGAGTGCTTCTGCTACATAATCCAATCAAATTCAACACACCCAAATCAGTTGTGTGCCTTAGTTGAACAAAAGCATTGCATATGCTCAGGGGCGCCGTTGGGAGTTGCGATCAGGGTTACCACACGTGTAAACAAAAAATTTACCAAGGTGTTCAAACGTCGACTTTTTTTTCTGGCTTTTATATATTTAAGAATATAGGATAAACAATGACAATATACTTTATATACCTATATATGTATAATAAACACTAAGGGACCAGTTTCCAATAATAAAATGTTCAACTCTAAGAAAATTAAACATTGCTCGTATGTATCTACACCATAAGATAGGACTGGAGACAATAAAAATTTCAAATAAGTCTGAGTTTCGGGGAATAGCTCTTATGTTTATTCAGCTAAAATTCTGAAATTTTGTATTTGGAGCATTTTTCTGATTTCATATTTGGATTAAGCATGCAATTTTGCTTGAATATGATGTGTATATTGGCCTGTTTAGTTTTTTTTTTGTTGTTGAATTTTATTCATTTATGATTTTCAGAAAACCGTTTTAATCCATAAAAATCAAATTCCGTAACAACAAAATTAATTTGAGACAAATATCGTGGAAGAGTTTTTCACTCAGAATAAGTGAATATTTTAAAAATATAAATACACTCGCGCCATCTGTAATATGTTACTCATCAGTAAATATGTTGCATATATTTAGACAGCAGCTAGAAATTACATACATACATACATACATACAGATGAAACTAATAAAAGCGTGTTAAAAATAAGAGGAATCATACGCTCTTCTTCATTTGCCTGTGCATATTCCCAATCGACTGTCATTGCGGCAAAAAATTTCTTCATTGTCGGATAATCATTTCTATATTTTTTTGCATACAAAAACTAAGTAAAAAAATTCTCAAAAAAATTACAAAACAAATGTGCAAGTTAACAAAAGTAAGCAATGGCGAAAAAAATAACCTAATTTGGTATTTAATTACCAAGTTCGGCAACCCTGCTTGCGATCAATAGATGAACAGATCAGGCGTAAGTATAGAAAGTGTAGCATACATTTAGGCGCTTTTTTTCATACATACTTGCATGCATAAAACGTTATTATGAAGTTTGTGGGCAGATCAACGCCGGTAGAAATGGCGAACTCACCTGAAAAGAAATGGGAAAAAAATGAAATACAATTACAACTTTGAAGAGATAAAAACTTCATTGAATTTTTAGCATAAACATTTCATTTTATAACTTTTTTTATTAGTTAACTTAGTAATTTTTATGAGGTATGTATATTCATAAGTGAATATACATACATATGTACCTACAAAAATTGCTTAACTTGCTGGCAGTGCCATATGCCTACTCTGTAGTGTAGAAACTTAAAACGCGTGTGATTTTTTGTTGTTCTTTTGCTGCCTTTTTTGCTTCTTTTACTCAACATTTTATATACATATGTATTTCGAGCAAAGAGAAAAAATAGATATATAAACAGAGCATCTTAATTAACATCTTCTGATGCAACAACATTTTCTGTGGTCGGAATGAAACCAACTGTGGTTGAAAGACCTCTATCAATAATATAAGATCCCAAAATAATTTTGCACCATTTTGAGGTGATAAAACCACCAGTAAAATGTAGTGAAAATTGGAGAACTCGGAAATATAGTACAAATAGCCGAAACCCACTTTGTTCTACTTAATTGGCGCTTAACCGTCAAGACGATTTTGGCCCAATTCAATCTCCCTTTTCTGCTGCATTTAGCGGGTCTCGATATGAATACATTCTGGACCGGAGCAACTTGTATCCTTGTTTTTATTGTAACTATTATTATGTGATTTCCCTGCAACTTTTGACAAAGGCAAGCTGCCAATATATAGGTACTTAAAGTACATAGTTTGTTGCTCAAGTCATGGCAGCATCCCCATGTCTGTAGGTTATTGTATTCCTCATATTTCCAGTAACTGTTTCATATATTATACATTTCTAAATTAATAGACACAATATTTTTTTTTTTAATTCATGGAGACGTTTAAAGCTAAAAGCCAGAATATCTAAGACTCTTTTTCGTCTACAGGATAGGGAGTGCTCAATTATTGAAATTACCATGTATTTCCTTAGTGTAGTTTTCCACGAACGCAATCACAGCCTTAAGCTACAGCAATAGGATTGTTGCTATTCGGGAATGTGTTTGCGATTTATGTAGGTGTAGCACGTCGCAAAATACTGCCAAAATGCCACTCTTAGTGAGAATTCAAAATATATCTTTTCATATATTATAAGACGAAGGGTTGCACCGAATCGTGGCTTGCAACGCTTTTAAACTGGTAACATTCGCATTTAAGTAGGTCCCTTTTACAGTGTTCATATTTCTTTGGATCCCCTCTCGGTCGCCATTTAATGTAGCCAGAAGGCTTACTGTATTTATGAAATATTTGATTGTTGTTTGTTTTGTCATTTCCATATCATTTTATTTCCCGTTCATCATTTCAAAAATGTACACTCAGGGAAAAAAAATTATAAAAACATATGAAAACGTGTTTAAAATGGGCAAAAACGTATTTAAAAGTGATGTAAAAACCAACATTTTTATTTTAAAAAAGGTTCATTGTACAATTTTTAAATCAAGAAAAACATTTTAAATTTAAAATGTTTATTTTTATTTTAAGCACTATGAGAAAAAAAAACGCTGCAGTGTTCTCTATATCATTTTCTCTTCCGGATTCAAAATTGTATCCAACAGCATTCTCTTCATCTTCTCTCAACCCCAGTCCCAACTACAAAAATATAGCCCTCCGCTTGTTTTTCTCTTCTTTTCTACTTCGCCTTAACTGTTTGCTATCTTTATTTCTCATTCTCCTTATTCTGCTTTTTCTTCTTTATTTTATATTCTATTCCGGATCCGAACCATGACATCAACCTGAAATTCAATGCAACGCCATCACATAGTGGAACATTAAACAATATATTGAATTGTAGTAACCTATTTATACTCCACTTTTCCTAAAAAAGAATCCATGAATTATATGAATCATTGCAAAAACAAAATTTAAAAAAAAAATCGATTCCCATTATTGTTTTTGTTGGATTTCTCACAAAAAAATATTTTCTCACAAAAAAATTTTGAACAAAGAGCGAGTTTTTGAATCAACATGCATTTTCATTTTTAATTTAAGTATGTTTCTTTTTAAATCCAAAATGCATTTTTACTTCAAAAATTTCATTCTTAATTCAAAAATTTAATTTTTAATTTAAAAATTTTCATTGTTAAAATAAAAATGGTTTGGTTTAAAACGTGCATTATGAAAACAAAAATTTTATTTTTGATTTTAAATGCTGTTTTTCCCTGAGTGTATATGAATTACCGGTTTATACCGGTTTCGGTGTGAATTTTGTATTACGTTGACAATGAAATCGTAAACTGCTGTCACATTTATAGGTGTACCTTTTGCCAACTTTTTTTTTTGCTTCCTTACATTTTTTTCTATATTCTCTTCTTTTACCTAATTTCCGCAACGCTTTGCATTATTTTATGCTCACTTAGCTTTTTGATTTTTTTCATTTACATATTTTTATTATTTCTTGCGCTTTGTGTTTCCTTTATTTGCCGTATTTGTTGTTTTTGTTCGCATTTTTTTGACATACCGCCAGTGTTGCCGCAGCCTCAAAAAATTTGGTATCAAAAATTTTTTGGAAAAAACACTTCAATTAATCAAGAAAGCTATTTTCGAGCTTTTAACCCGTATAACAACTTGATACGTCCATTTTTTTTCGTATCACCAAAAAATTTTTTTACAAAAACCCTCGATTTCCTTGTATTTCGGGCAATGTGCACACATGAAGACGCGCGTTTTCTGCCGTCATGTGTGGCTAGCTTTAGTGAGCCGTGCTCATTCCTTCCATGGGCAGAGATGCCTACTATAAAGTTTGATAAAATATTGCTCTTTTTTGTATTTTCAAAGACCTTCACAATACGTGGCATTCACAGGTTGTTAAAATTTTTAAGAAAATCTTAAAAATGAAAAAGAATCGGTTAATATTCTTTGATTTTGATTAAATTGTATCAAAATTATTTGATACGGATTAAAAATGTATCAAATTTGTTCAACGGCAAAATAAAAAGTATCTACGTATCTTCGGCTTAAAAAAGTATCACATTTGATACAATTGTATCAAAACGGCATCACTGCATACCGCTCAGCTGTGCACTCAGCTGTGTGCGCTCACCTTGCAACGCATGTGTGGTGAATTTTTTTGTCGCTTCTTCCGGTCACAAGTGTTTTTCATGTAATTTTTTTGCGCTTTACGCTTCTTGCACTTGTTTCATTGCCAACGTTTTTTTCTTTCACATTTTCAATTGTTTTTTTTTCTTATACATAGATAGTCACTTAATATTTGCCATATATCATATAACTATTCTTATGTTTTGTAATTTAATTCCAACTGAAACTCTGTCACGTTGGAAGTTGACCAGCTGTTCTTGTTGGCATATGTATGTATTTAGAAACAGAGTTGCATTTGTGTGTCAGCTGTCAAATAAAAACTGATAGAAAAGTCAAATGTTTAAGTCAAATGTTTCAGTCAAAGCAATCGAGTTTACAAATAATCCAAAATTTATTTGCAATATTGAGGCTATGTCATACATGCAGCGATTATTTCCTTCCAAGTTCTATCAGCTTTGCCAGAAGTAAATAGAATGGACTTCGCAACAACAACAAAACTAGCACGCCCAGCCGGTTTTCTAGCGAACTGTCGCGTCATTCTTTCACATCATAAAAATATAGTACCTATTTAGCCATATTTTTTTTTATTGCAACGCTGCGTTTTCACACTTTTACTACATACAACAATTCCCACAAAACACAACACAATGTGGCAATATTTCAAGGCGTTTTCGCTTGTAAATCATAATAAAACAAGCATTTAAGCATGTTTTAACTACTTGTTCTGTTTTTTCATTCTACTTTTTTTGGTATACTTCTTTTGTTTTTGCGATTGGGAAACTGTTTTACGGAAAATGTAAGGAAGAAGAAGAAGCGGAAAAAACGGCACAAAGTGTAATAAATGAGACAATGTACTTTGCGAGAGTTCAGCATAATTTTGCAAGTAATGTGAAAGAAATTAGGCGAGACCGGAAGCGGTAAAATGTTGCGTAATACCGTCTCGCTCCCACCAAAAGACATAAACAATAGTCCTAGAAAACCCTATGGAAAGCTTTATCACATCCACTCTCACTCTTTACGAATTCAAAGTCAGCATGTGTCTCCAATTTCGTATAGGAAGCAATATTCGATTACCGAAAACTTTAGTCTAGAGTTTCGTTGCCAAGAGTGGTCTGCTTTGAGCAAGACGTCAAACCTTGATCTTCTCAGCAAGATCCACAGATTTAGTATGATCAGCAGATATAAGTGGCAAACTCAAAACGATGCCTAGCGAAACTCTGCAGGCCATTCTTGCCATTAGATCTAGAGTGACGACTACGCGAGCAGTAGGTACGCATAAGGGAGTCGTGCCACAAGACACCATAGCATTTCGAACAATCAAAGTTTTCTACCTGTTAGTACGGATCGCTATACTACTATAATAGTTGCAGTTAGCAACTTCAAAACAAGCGTTCCTTATAGGGATAATTGGAAGAGCGAAATCGTTGCTACCCATTTCCAGTCAGCATTTCCATCTATACCGCTCGAAACTGGACAACAAAGTTGAAGGCGTAGTCTTTTCACAAGACTTGAATCCACAGCTAGCTTTAGGCTACTAGATGACTGCAGCGATTACCAGACTGAAGTCTCAGCTATAATGCAAGCTGTTAAGCGTATGGGATATGCATCTATTCACAAGGATGTATTTATCTTCACCGACAGCCAAGCAGCAATTAAGTTTCTTGGCTGCCACTCGTTCAATTCTGAACTAACACTAGACTGTCGCCGATCTCTACAGGTGTAGGCCAAACAAACCTGTTTACGCCTCGAGTGGCTAACGGCACACAGGGATATCAATGGAAATTGGTAAGGCAGATGAACTTGCAAAGCAAGGCACTACCGAGCAGCGTTCTTCCTGACAAAAAACACATACATAGGTATGCCGTTTGCCACCTGCAAGCTAATGCTTAAACATCACATCTATAAACTAGCAAGTGATAGATGGCAACAAAACCCAGTATACCGAACATCAAGACAAACCTGGCCAAAATGAGATCATACATAAGCGATCTCGTCAAATATGTACCCCAAGGAGAGAAGAAATCTCGAAAATGTTGGGGGTGCTCTCAGGACACTGCCTCATATGGAAAAACGCAGAGAGGCTAGGTGCACCCTACCCCGCAGATGCTGCAGAAGCTGCAAGGATGATGGGGAAGAAGAGCCGATCGAACACTTCATTTGCTACTGCCCGGCTCTTAACGGCACCAGATAGCGCTTTCTTGGCACTCCTTTCCTGGATAGGCTATTTAAAGTCGCGGACGTCGACGTAAGTGGCCGCGTGAACTTCATCGGGCTTTCAAACTGGTTCAAAAAGGAGGAGTAATCGGTCTTCAAGTAGTATCACAATGAGCCTCTACACTGGCCTTAGTATGCCGCTATGACGGCAGCCATTCTAACCTAACCTTCGGTGCCAAGAACTTTACTACCCGTTAGGTGTATTTAGTTCGATTTGATCAGCTGCTAAGTTCCTCACGAAAAAGAGCACTTTAGTTTCCGCTTTAAATATCAAAATTATCCAAGTTAAAGCAAACTTCCATAAAAGGCATCCTGGGCACTACTATTGATTTTATCGTGGGCAAGGTAAGGCTATCGAAAAATCATCACCGATATGGAACAGAACCTCTCGAAATATTTATATCCTCTACCACGTGCAGCGAATGCCTTTCATGGTCCGTAATCAGTTGTTGTTGTAGCCACCAAGACACTCCCCGAAGGCTTTGGGGAGTGTAGGGGATGTGACAGTCCTTTGCCGGATAAATCCGGTAGGCTGGGGTACTAGTCCCTTCTGGCACTAGCCCGACTGCCATGCGAACGATTTTTTTTGGCCATAATTAACCTTCTAGGCTAGTGGATTTCAGTCGCCTCTTACGACAAGCATTTTATACCACGAGTATATTCTAAGCCCCCTAACCCGTTGGGGTGTCCGTAACGGGTTGATAACTTCGGTCCATTGAAGAAGAAATTTCGCACCGAAGTTTAGTATAAAATATGAATAAACTTAAACTAACTACTACCCTCTCGGTAACAGAGCTTTTCTTAGAGGAGTCTAAAACCTTATAAGTACGAAAAAATAACTGGCGCATAAATTTCAACGACATCGCCGCCAAAGACGCGAGGAGGCACAAAAGTGGCGTGCGAAAAGCATGAGTTGCAGCTGAAAAGCATGAGTAATTAAAAGCGGAAAATATTACTAAATTGAAACCAAAGAAAAGGAAAAACAAATAGCAGCATTTATTAGTGCCAACTAATTGAGCCAAAACGTTGGCGAATATGTAAGCGGAGTCGAGTGTGAAAGGTAGCGACAGAGTGTGAAAGCTGACGTAATCTGCAGTTGCATATTTACATGCAGAGTTGCATATTTACATGCAGAGTTGCATATTTACAGCCACTTGCAGCTGAAATAAGTTTTTCGCACTTTGCATAATTGCAACAACACACGAAAATGAGCACAGCCTGCTGACTGAGCCATTTTTTTGTTTACAGCATCCGCTGACATGCGTGGGCGCAACTAGAGCAGAAACACCGATAAGCTGAAGCAGTAGGTATACACAGTGTAAAAAATATACTCATCACTGACAATATTTTATCGATATGCAACACTGTTGATTTTCATGTTCATTTAATTGTACCACTCTTTCATACTGTCATTCGTAATTTGCTTTCAAATATTCACCTACCACACTTCACGTCCGCTTATGACATGGTGAATTTAGCCATGAACCTATCGCTCGTTTCATTTGCATTTTAGTGGTGTCGACAGAGCTTTGAGAGGAGGACGTGAACTGCGGTAGGTTATATTTTATACATATATATATATACATTTTATTGGTTATTTAATATGTACTTTGTCTTTTAGAAATAAACGTTGTATTTTATGTGCGAACACATGTTCGTCTCATTTTATAATTGTTGGATACGTTCATTTCAACAGTCCCGCTCAGCTTCGACATCACACATATTTATTTCGCAGCGCAGCCGAATTCAGCGCAAGTATAGCAATACAAGTGTAGCCGGTAAAGCGAAGCAGTCGCAGCAGCGACAAATTTCTCGTCAGTTAACAGAATTGCAGCTGGCGAATATTTTTTTTTTTCGCAGCGCAGCCGAAGTCAGCGCAAGTAAAGCAGCGCAAGTGTAGCCGGCACAGCGCAACGAGCAAAGCGCAGCAGTCGCAGTCAGCGAAATTTCTTGTCGGTCAACAGAATTGCAGCTGGCGAATATTTTATTTAATTGCAGCCAGCAGAACACGTTTTAAACACATTTTTAATTTATTATATTGCATCTAATATTTCATGAAACGAGCGAGAGAAATACAACAATCATCGTCGCCAAGAAAAAGCCCTCGTTTACACGGAAAAACTACAGCGTCGGCAACAATTACAGCAATGCCGAATACAATGCCTTTGAGCCTTTCTGGGGCAGCCAGCTCCAGTTGCATAACAGCCGTCACAGGTATCACCACCACCACCACCACCACGGTTACCACTGCAGCAACCATAGATGACTCTAATAGCACCAAGATCTGTACCACCAGTTCCAACGCCGCCGCTTCTAACCTCCCCGTGCCTGCGAATACCAGCCAGGTGGGAAATGCAGATAGTGAGGTAGGACCACAACAGAATACCATTCACGCACAACAGGTGAGTTTTTTGCTTGAAAAATTGAATTCTTTGGAGTCTCAGCTGCGTGATACTCAAATGCAGCTTATGGAAAGCAATAACCAGCGCCTTGCATACGAAGACCTGCAGCGCCTTAACGTCACCCCTAGTATGTCGACGTCCAGCAGCGCTGCCAACGCTGTCGGATCCCAAAGCAGCAACGTTGCTGCTTCTGTTTGCTTAGCTGCTCTAAACGGTACAAATCCCGCTACCCAAACTGCTATGTCACAATATTCTAGTGCAAATAATTTAAGATTTTCTCCGTATGCGCCAATTAGTAATGTCATTGGTAATGTTCAAACCTATCCCCCTATTACCTCACTTGCACCTATCTCACATTATTCAAGTAGCAATTATATGCCGTCGTATGGTTCAACAACAACAACATCAGCCTACCAAAATTCTTTTTTGAATGTTTTACCACCTCATTTGCCAAGTATGCCAAGCCTTTCGGTGCCTCGAAAAGTTCAAGAATTGCCAGAATTTAGTGGATGTCCAGAGGATTGGCCATTATTTTCAAACGTTTTCCATCAATCTACTACAGCGTATGGCTATACGAATTTAGAAAATAACCAACGATTATTGAAGGCATTGCAGGGCGAGGCAAGAGAGGTGGTGAAATCTTTACTTATACATCCAGATAATGTCGGTGCCGTGATGGAGCAACTTAGGCTTCGCTTTGGGCGACCGGAATTGTTGATTCGTAGCCAACTGCGTCAAATTAAAGAAATCGCGCCGATATCTGAATCTGCCATCGACAAGTTGATTCCCTTTGCGTCCAAAACCAAAAATTTAGCTACGTTCTTGCAGTCGGTGAATGGTTTTCAACATTTAGCAAATCCTACCCTTTTAGATGAATTGATCGGTAAACTTCCAATGAGTAAAAAGCTGGATTGGGCTAAATATGCGTCAACAATAAAACCTTATCCCACCGTAGCCGACTTTAGTAATTGGTTGACTGAAGTTGCTAACTTAGTTAGTACGTTGCAAGATTGCGAAAACCGTCGACGAGTGGTTTTGCATACTGTTGAAAACAACAAAAAAGAAGCTCCTAAGGTAAGCTATAATGCCAACTGTATAATTTGTCGAGGTAATCATAAAATAAATGTATGTAAAAAATTTCTTGCGGGCAATGTACAAGAGAGATGGGCCGAAGTGAAGCGTCGCCGCCTTTGTTTTTCTTGCTTGAGGGGTGGCCATTCCTCTCGAAGCTGTCGTGATAGGGTAGTCTGCCAAGTTGATGGATGCCAGAGGTGGCACAATAAGTTGTTACATGAGCGGGAAAATAATAGCGTCACAACTCCTAGACCGTCAGTCTCGAATAGTAAAGATCAATCTAACCACGTACCAGCAGTATTAAATTGCTCTGTGGCAAACAAATCGTCAAGTCTTTTATTTCGCGTCGTTGCTGTAACTCTGTATGGTCGATGTAAGTCTATTAACACTTTCGCTATGCTTGATGAAGGCTCTTCAATTACAATGGTAGATAAGGAGCTAATTGATGAATTAGGCATAACTGGGGAAAAACGTGAACTTAATGTCCAATGGTTTGGTGGCAGAACGACACAAGAATCGGCGTGCATGGTTAAGCTTAATATTAGCGGAAAGGGTATGCATAAAAAGCACAGTTTGCGTTCCGTATACGCCGTTCCCAATCTGAAATTGCCAACTCAAAGTCTTAGTAGCCATGACAACGCGGAAATCGTAAATAAATTTCCCAGTAAGCTGGAGCCCTATACAAATGCAACGCCTAAGTTATTGATAAGGCTAGATAATTGCCATTTAGGGTTGCCATCCGAAACCATTAAGCTCACCAAGCGAGGACCATTCGCAGCGAATACAGAGTTAGGGTGGGTAGTTTTTGGGCCAGTAAGCGAAAAAAGTTTGCCAAGCGTTGTATGTTTGCATGTTAGTACGGTTCAGAACCAGGAACTTCACGACTTAGTAGAGCGGTATTTTGACATGGAAAGCTTTGGGATAAGAGCAGCGCCACCCGCGAAAGGAGATGCGGTTATTCGTGCTGAAAACTTGCTCAAGGCTACAGTTTCGCGAGTTAATGGTAGATACCAATCAGGTCTTTTATGGAGAAACGACGATATGCACTTGCCAGATAGCTATGAAATGGCAAAGAGAAGGTTGTATGGGATTGAACGAAAGATGAAGAGGGATGAAAGTTTTGCCATAGCCTACAAAAATATTATGCAGAAATATGTCGATAGTAATTACGCTTGCAAAGTCCCACACGACGAAATCAGCTCACCCCAGCCGAGATTATGGTATCTACCCCACTTCGCAGTTATGAACCCAAATAAGCCTGACAAAATTCGCCTTGTTTTTGATGCAGCCGCATGTGTTGATGGAGTTTCTCTAAACTCTTGCTTGTTAAAGGGTCCGCAAGACTATCAGTTGATGGCAAATATTCTTTTTAATTTTCGAACGGGTCCAGTTGCGGTATGTGGAGACATAAAAGAAATGTTCCACCAAGTTTTAGTCCGTCCGGAAGATAGATGCTCCCAACGATTTCTGTGGAGGTTTGACGATAAACACGAGCTCGAAGAGTACGAGATGCAGGTGATGACCTTTGGAGCTGCTTGCTCACCTTGCATAGCGCAGTATGTAAAGACGCTTAACGCTGAGCAGTATAGCGAAATTTTCCCACGCGCAGTAAAAGCAATAGTCAAGCATCATTACGTCGATGACTTTGTCGACAGCTTCGTTTCGGTTGAGGAAGCAGTCCAAGTATCCAAGCAAGTGCGCGAAATACATAACGCCGCTGGTTTTCAAATGAGAGGATTTATATCCAATTCGCCGTACGTAGCTAACACGCTTCGGGATGGTGATGATGACGCAACAGATGGCAATCATTTCGCCATGGATAGCTTGTTGACGGAAAAGGTATTAGGCATGTTTTGGAAACCAGAAGACGATACATTTAGATACGTTTTACGATTTCCGCGCGTGGATAAAGACGTTATTCGAGGACATAGAACGCCAACAAAAAGAGAGATGCTCAGTTACGTTATGTCTATCTTCGATCCCCTCGGATTCTTATGTTCCCTTACGGTCGGAGCGAAACTGCTATTACGTGAAGTATGGCGCAGGAAGATTGAATGGGATGCACCACTACCGGCTGATATTAACAATTCGTGGAGAAAATGGCAGTCAGACGTTAAGAAAGTGACCGAAGTGCGCATTAGTCGTCATTACTTTCCAGATTACGATGGGAGCCACCTGCAACTCCATACCTTTGTAGATTCGAGTGAGGAAGCATTCGCCGCTGTAAGTTATTGGAGGTACTCCACACCGTATGGCATAAAGACGGCATTCGTATGTGCAAAGACAAAATGCGCACCGATGAAACCAACAACAATACCAAGATTGGAGTTGCAGGCAGCCGTGCTTGGTTCGCGTATGGCACAGATGGTGCTTCAGGAACATAATCTTCTAGTGCATTCGTCCTTTTTTTGGAGTGATTCCTCCACTGTTATAAGTTGGATAAAATCTTCCGAACGCAGGTATAAGCCATTCGTAGCGCATCGTGTGGCTGAGATTCTAGCGGCAACGGAGCCAAACAACTGGAGATGGGTTTCAACTCAATATAATGTGGCGGATATCGCTACTCGCCGACTTCAAGACATAGATTTGGCTGCTACATCACGTTGGTTTACAGGGCCTTCGTTTTTGTTGCAGGAAGAACACCTTTGGACCCAACAAGCGGATGAACACAACGATTGCGCAGCATTGGAGGAAGTAATCTCGCCACGCCATATATTATTTGCCACTGATAACGACTTTATAAACTTTGATAGTTTTTCATCGTATATAAGATTAAAAAGAACGACTGCATGGATTTTCAGATTTGTCAGCCGCGCCCGCCAGCGATTGCGCACGAACGAAAATTTCGGTTTGAATAGTTCTGAGCTAGACTTAGCAGAAAATTTTCTTTGCCGCCAGGCGCAAGCCGCTGCCTATTCGATGGAGATACGCTGTTTACGTGAAAAGCAGACGCTGCCTAGTGATAGCACAATTCGAGAAATGTTGCCTCTTTTGGATAGTGATGGATTATTGCGCGTAGGTGGAAGAATTGAAGCTGCAACATATCTCCCCTTTGAAGCGGTTCACCCGATCATCTTGCCCGCCAAACATCGAATTACTACGCTAATCGTCGCTGATTACCACCAACGTATGAAGCATCAAAACATCGAAGCAACAATTGGTGAAGTTAGACAAAAATTTTGGGTTGTCAAACTTAGGCAAGTCTTACGAAGCGTAACAGCCAATTGTCAAGTGTGCAAGATAGAGCGATTGAAACCAGTTACACCTATAATGGCCGGACTGCCCGTTGACAGATTAACACCATTCATCAGACCATTTACGTATACCGGGCTGGACTATTTTGGGCCGTTGAAGGTCACGATAGGGCGTCGCACTGAAAAGCGGTGGATAGCGCTTTTCACATGTTTAACTGTGCGCGCTATACATTTAGAAGTAGCGTACGACTTATCGACTGACTCATGTATTTTGGCGATTAGGAACTTCATTAACCGACGTGGAGTGCCTATGAGAATCCGCAGCGATAATGGCAAAAATTTCGTAGGCACCGATCAAGTGGCTAGGCGTTTCGACGAAGTCTTCGACTGTGAGAAGGTGCAAGAGGAACTGGCCAATAAAGGGGTGGAGTGGATGTTTAATTGCCCAAATAATCCTTCGGAGGGTGGAGTTTGGGAGCGGATGGTTAGGTGCGTTAAGCGAGCGTTATATCGTATGTTGAAGGAGACGGCACCTAAAGAGCACACTTTACAAAGCGCCATTATCGAAGCAGAAAATCTCGTCAATTCTCGCCCACTAACACATTTGCCACTGTCAGCTGACCAAGACGAACCCCTTACGCCTAATCATTTTATTCTGGGAACAGCCAACACTGCCAAAACGCCGGCAGTAAATGAAGCAGAGGAAAACATATGGGTATTACGAAAGCAGTGGCGCATTGCACGACAGTTACGACAGAGGTTCTGGAAGCGGTGGATACACGAATATCTGCCAACTTTAACACGACGCGTTAAATGGTGCACGAGGACAACTCCGTTGCGAACAGGTGACCTCGTATTCATTTGCGATCCAGATTTACCGCGACGTCAATGGTGCCGTGGTGTGGTGGAACGGGTATTCAGGGGCTCCGATGGTGAAGTGAGGCGCGCTGACGTCAAAACAAAAACAGGCATTCTACGCCGCCCAACGTCTAAACTTGCTGTCTTGGATGTCGATTGTGGTGAATCAGCTTGATTCACGGGGTGGGGGATGTAAAAAATATACTCATCACTGACAATATTTTATCGATATGCAACACTGTTGATTTTCATGTTCATTTAATTGTACCACTCTTTCATACTGTCATTCGTAATTTGCTTTCAAATATTCACCTACCACACTTCACGTCCGCTTATGACATGGTGAATTTAGCCATGAACCTATCGCTCGTTTCATTTGCATTTTAGTGGTGTCGACAGAGCTTTGAGAGGAGGACGTGAACTGCGGTAGGTTATATTTTATACATATATATATATACATTTTATTGGTTATTTAATATGTACTTTGTCTTTTAGAAATAAACGTTGTATTTTATGTGCGAACACATGTTCGTCTCATTTTATAATTGTTGGATACGTTCATTTCAACAGTCCCGCTCAGCTTCGACATCACACACACAGGGTTGCAACAAGCAGCGCGGATAAAGCAAGAGTGCGTTAAATAACGGTTAACTAGCTGACATGTAAAACATAATTAAAAATGGGAGTGATGTGACACAGAAACGAAGAAATATTGTAAGCTATTAGTTGGGCAAATATGCGGACTCGGCGCACGACGCACATAGTGATATTTTATCAATCTGGGCGGCCAAAACCTCATTTCCTAAAACTGGCCCGATTTCCAAAAAATAAAATTTTTTAGTAGGCCAGGACCCTAACGCATCATTTTCAATAAAAGTTTATTCTCAAAACTCAAACACAAAGTTTTTACAGTCAATGAAAGTTTGGTCATTCGTGTATTTCTCGCGGCATTTTATAACGTTCTTAAAGTTTCAACATTTCCAATTAATATTTTTACGGTTTTAAGTGAAGTTTTTTAGAATACTGTTATGGATTCTTATAATACAGGTAATCGAGTACAAAATTCATGTTTATTGAGATTTAGTTAGTTGTTAGCGTCTTCTTAATTACATTTTTAAAAAACGATGTTTTGAAAAAAAAATTTCCCAATTTTTTGTTTTCAAAAGGGTTTTTGTTTAGGTGCCCGGCATTGCTCGGCACTGACTCTTTTTTTTCTAGATAGTCTGTTTCCTGTTATTTTGAGTTCAAGAAAGATCGGTCCCGGGTTTTTCCGGTTTTAAGAAAAACAGGCGATTTTTCACGTTGGGAAAAATGACCCCACCACACACAAAAAATTAGTTGTTTGTGGATTCGAGAACACCCATCTAGCAACCTATATGTACATCGACGTGCTCCGAATCCAAAGTCCGCTTGTCCAATATACCCCCAAAACTTCAAGAAAATTGCGGAAAGCTAAAAAAAAGCCCCAAATGGCACATTTCATCGACCTAACCTACTAACATGTATTTCGACGTTCTGAATCCAAATCTGAGGTCGGTTTGGTCTCACTACATCACTTTTTAAAAATGTAAAGCCACATTTTTTTTTTTATGTTAAATTGAATTGAAATCACCATGGGTTACATAATTAACAATTTAAAGCCAAAAAAGAGTTTTGGCCGCCCAGATTGATTAAATACCCCAATGTGCGACGTGTCACTGGGGGGTTTTCAAATGAGAGTGAATGTGCAGTGGCAACGCCAAAGCGATTAGTGTAATTAGAAAACGTAGAAGGGGGACAAGAAGGAAAGACTGTAGCTACGTAATATGTATGTCAACTTCCTGTCCCTTTTTTACAGAGAAATAATGGTGTTATAATAATAGTGGATACATATATAAGTATGTACATATGTATGTGACTATAAATATTTAATATGTATATAGTAAAGTGCGATCAACGGAACACAAAGCGGAGCAGGGATATAAGTACGCGTAAATATGTAGAACGAAATGATGAGTTAATTGCATAGCGAATTATATCTAGAACTTCAACATCTGCCAGCTCTACTGTAACGCTGCTGTGTAATGATGCCCAACGTTTACGCTTGACAAAGATGAGCTTAAATAGCAGCGCGGCGGCGTGGATTAACAAGTCACATGGAAAGGCCATTGACATACAACTGGTAACATACGGAAGCTTGTTGGCGGCGAGTGAGACAGTGGTGTGCATTGAAATGAGGCAGCAGGCTTAATGCAAAGCGAAATGCAAGCATATGAATGCTAGTTAAAAGGTTCGTCGAAAATAGACTCAGGTGTTTGTTCGAGGGTTTTCTCTGAGCAAACAAACATCTCACTCTCTTTTCAGCTGCCAGACTCAGCCAACATCAGCGTTGCCGCTGGGGCCAATAAAGTGGCAATTTGAACCTTTTTAAGAGCCAGACCACCGGAACCCAACTTTTTGAAAATATGCAATATTTGATCCTTTTTAAAAATTCGGGCCACTTTTGATCCTGTTTTACTTTCAAAACTATAATGTAATAAATATTTTTTAGTTGTTTTTTTTAAATATAAAAAAAGCTTCTTTGTTACCTTTTCACTCTTCATTGGCAACTCTCCGCTGCGAAGGAAAATCCCTAAAGAGTTATTTAGGAGTACAAATTTTTAGAATGCAAGAAAATTGTTTGAACAAACCGAAATAGAAGAGTTTTGGCACAGCGGTGGGAATATGAAAAACAATTTAAATGAGAACTTGTTGTGAATTTGGTGCAAATATATCAACGCTGCCACATAGCAGTGCATTAGCAGAAAGATTATTTTCAAAACTTTCGCTATTTAAGACCAAGGTTACAAATCGCTTGCAAAATTGATGCGTGCAGTACAATGATCTCAGCTCTCAACTTAACTAATGGAAATGATTTAGATGCTTGGATACCGGAAGAAAACTTGGTTGTTAAATATCTGAGAACTAAATTTTAAATCCATGAAATTATAACTTATTTATATTATACATACACTTGAATTAAATGTATGTTAAACCAGAACTTGGTTTTAGTAAAATACTGTTCCTCTACCTGTGAATTGCTTTAAGTATTAAATAAACCACAAAAATATATAAAATGTGTTTCTAGCTAAAAAAATTTTGGGGGACACTTTTTTCCCTTTTTTGGGCCACTTTTTGAAATTTTTTAGCGGCAACACTGCATCAAAGCATGCAAGATGCCATTTTGTCATAAGTTGCAAAAATGCTATCGAGATAATTGCAGCGGAAGGCGTGACTGTCTCACTCATCTGGTTTACTGGTCACAGGAATATTGAGCGCAATAAGATGGCAGACGTACTGGCAAAAGCTGGAGCGTCTATGAACAACACATAAGCAACTAGGTTAAGTTTTTTACAATCTATAATTTAAAGAGAAATCCACAACAAACCTAAGGAACTAGTCACACTTCGATGGAAATCTATGGCAACATGCAAGATCATGAAGCGGAGCTGGTAAGAATACAACATAACAAAATCTAGAGATCTCCAGAATAGACTAAGAGAATATATCTACATAATCATCGCCGTTATGACGTGTCATTGGCCGATCGGAAAACAAGCCGAACGGATGAAGTTCCTAATTAACACGATATGCAGAAGCTGCAATAAGGATAGCAGTGAAGAGTCGGTTATGCACTTTATATGCATGTGTCCGACATTGTCTGACAACAGACACAGGACCCTTCAAAGCTATCGAATTCCAAAGCTTAAAAGATATATGCAATTGCCCCATAGCTAGGCTGACCATAAATATGAATCGAAAATGAGGGACAAAATTTCAAATGATATAAGTACGAACATATGTATATTTATGAAACTTGAAATCGTAAAAAATATTTATTCATCAAATAATAGGCTTACAAACATATGTAATTCACATTCTCTTCAGACTTTTTGTTTTAACAAAAATAAACAAATTTGTAAGTTTAATAATAGGTATCTACAATAAAGCAAGCATAATGCTACGATAAAAAAGAATTTGGTAACTTAGTTTAATGTCCACAAATCAATTTTAATACGATTTACCAATTTCTTTCAAATTAATTTGCCACACAGCAACCACAAAAATTACATTCCAACAAACATATAGTCATTGAGGATGGTAGTTATTATCGATAACTACTTAAATTCTGATGAGAAAAAGGGCTGCCACCTCAACCTTTTTAATATAAAAGAGATTTTAAACAAAAAGGGGAATATTCATAGTCAAAATAAAATATTGATTTTAACTAATTTAAAATCAGATTTTTCAAGACTATTAATATGCCCCAAAATAAATAAATGAGGGACAAATGAGGGACACTAGGAAAAAAAACAGAACATTTTGAGGTTTTCCGAAAAAACAAAAAGACGAGGGACAGACGTCTGAAAAACAGAACGGTCCCTCAAAAAACAGAACGGATGGTCAGCCTACCCATAGCCCATCTTAGCAGGTTCATTAAATGAACCAAATGCTTCAAAATTGATGACCCGTCACAACAATTATTGACAAGTCAAGAGTCAGCTGACCTCAGAAGGCTTCTTGGGGCAACCAAAACGGTTGGAACTGCTAATAAACCGTGACAACAAGAATTATTTGATCCATGAACACGTGCATTTTTGGTTGTTGAATTTCATAAAAATTACGCTTGTGAAAAGAACGCTTTGAAACGTTGAATTTTGTTCCAAAAGAAAAACATAAAATTACGCCAAAAATTAAGCGCACTTTGACAACTCCAACATCCTCAGAGATTAGCTCCACGAGCGTCTACAAACGTCTAACTAACCACAACAAACTAAAAGCCCGTCTCCACATAACTTGAATCGCCAGAGAAACATCTCGGGAAACATTTCGCTAAATAACCCGTCTCCACGTGGCTAATCGTGATTCAGTTTAACATTTCTCTTTCTTGTGCTTATTTTTGCGTTTTTGTTTTAGTCTGTGTGAGATTTCGCTTTTGGCAAGAGGATTGAGAACGAAACAAGTGTTTCAATCTTCACTCGCTCTCAAAAATTTGTATGGAAATTGGCGAGTTTCGGCACTCGTTTTGTGGTCGAAACAAGATTGAGAGAGCGAGTGCAGAAAAAAGAGCGAAACACGTTATGAAGAGACATGGTATAAGCCTGTGTTCAAGGCGAACACGTGATCATAGCCAATTCAACATAACCAACTAAACTCAAACAAAGTTCTTGAATATCAAAATTCTTGCTTGTTGTGTCCATTTTCATGCGCACAGCTGTTGAATCATATGTACCTACGCTTTTGTGATCACAACACGGGCGCTGGTAATGTCATTCGATATTTAACTGTTATTAATATGTACACAGCAGCTACCGCGCAAAACCAACAACACGAGAATACAATACAAAACAACAACAGCAGCACAACGCAAGTGAGGAAGCGGTGGCGGTGTTGTTGTTGCTATACAAAAATAAGCGAAGCGTTACTTTGCGCGTTGATGATGATGTGATGTGATGAGATACGATATTAGACAAAACAGTGTTGCCGACTCACTTACAAACACACCACATATTTATTACATTTAACTAAACTCGTGTACATGTTACTCGTATTATTTTTATTTGTTGCTTGTGCGAATGACAACAAAAAAAATGGGATGAGTAAAAACCAAATGAGCTAAGCTAGAAACTATTTTGACAGTAGCAATGAAACCGTTATGCGTGCTCTACATAAATTAATTGGAGGCAGAAAGTAAAAAATAAAAGAAAAGAGAAAAAATTAAACAAAAAAAGAACAAACAAGAAAATGGCAGCCACTTAAGCGCGCGCAAAAATATATAATAATGGTAGGTCATTAATAAGCAAAAATTTACGAAAATAAAATGTATGTATGAAAATTAATGATGATGTGGCATGACTGGCAGACCGGAAGAAAGCAAGGGTGGGGGAGAGAGAGATACTTAGGTAGAGAAGCGAGAGTGTGGTATGTGTTGTATGTAGCTTTTAGCAATCACGGCTTTTGCTATCAAATTTCGTGAATAGAACAAATTTGCCAATTATGCCTTTAATTAGTTAAATAAATAACTTTTTTGGGGGAAAATGGGCAAGTTACAGACATAGAGAGTTTTTTGTTGGGAATATTAAGGTTGAATTGGAAAAGTATCTAAGAGAAGCTGATTGATGGTATCCAGTTCAGTAAGGACGATGTTTAACCTAGTAATCCATTCTCGATGGGTGTGAGCTGAATTAAGTTATGTAAAGCATATTCGTTTTCAAGAATACCAAAAGCTGAGTTCATGTTGGTTGGTTTCTGTGCTGCGCGACTATAGCCGTAGCGCACAAGGCGCCATTTTGATGTACGTACCTACTCATGAACCAAGTAATACCCATTCTTACGGCTCACCATCAATTCGAACCGATTTTGGTTCCCTCGATAAACCTTCTGGTATTGGTTGTTGTTACGGTTTGTCATCCTTTTCGAACCATTTGATTCCTTGGATGAAGCTATTAAAATCGGCTAGGGGGCAAGTGGTTAAGTACTTCAGGCTTTAAAATTCAAAGCTACCAAGTATTTTGTGTCTGATATGAAACAGTGCCGGACAGGAAGTGCGTGATCGATTCCGCGCTGCCGTCTTGGTTGCAGATTCTGCATCTAGTGGTGAATGGGACTCCCATCCGTTCGGCTTGTTTAACGAATGGCCAGTGCCCAGTAATAGTGGCTGTAGTTTTGAATATATCTCTTCTTTATCCGCTAAGGAGTGTCCCAGTTCTGTTATTCAACAGCGTTTTTGCAGCTTCGGATTGTCTTGGATGTTCTTATGGGAGAATTGAGCGTCATAAACACGGCTTGACTGGCTGAGTATATATGTAGCTCGTGTCACCTAACTGCCCTAACTGTACTTTCCACTCGTAGGCACGCTCTATGCCTTGCCGCTTGGAATATGCTGGCTGAGTCTAGCAGACGGAAAGAGAGTGAGATGTTTGGTTGCTCAGAGAAAACCCGCGAACCCACGTTTGAGCCCATTTTGGAGCCATCTGTGTAGAATCTACACTGTCGATCGAGATTGTTTCCTTCTTCTGCACGCTATCTCCTCTTCATTGCCTTCTCGAGGGGTACCCCACATTAAAGTTACTGCTAAAGTGCAGCGTGTTTGGCAGGTAGTCTGATGTTGTCTGTATACTGGGAAGCAGGTTTAGGGTATTAGCGTGACCATATTGCCTGCCAGTCCAGCAGCCCGACTCACCGAGTTTGACAAAGGTTAGATATTACCTTTCCTGCCAGAAGAAACAAGCTAGGAACGTATGGCTTAAGATTGAGGGACGAAATCACTTCCAGAACACAACTTTATATATTTTAAGGCAAGCAATGCCCCTGTATACTTACATATATCAATTCTGTAAATTTTTCAGAAATTCATATCACAAATAAGGAGTTATTTTCAATCCTCGTTATCTCCGTGGCATGTATTTCTATAAACAGTTCCACGAAAAGTACATAAATAGACGGAAATTCATAAACAAAGCTTTATAAATTAGATTTTTTTAAAATATAAAACTAATTAAAATTTATCAGTACAGCGTTGCAAAAAAGTATAAAAAGAGAGAGCACTTGTTCTAAAATAGGTACGCCACAAAACGACGAAAGGCCAATAAACTTTTCGGACATGGACAGTAAGCTTGAACAAACCCAAGCCAAGAATAAAAAGGAGAGAAAAAACACTGTAACAATAGTGAAAAATTCAATAAACAGTAGTAAACAAAGTGAATAGTTAGACAATGGAAAATAGCGAAACAAAGCGAAAATAAAACTACAATGAACGGACATTGTTTGTGAGCTGGAGAAGGAAAGGTGGGTAAAGTGAGGTTAAACTGAGTTAGGGGGAGGATTCCGGAAGCAAACGTGCTAAGAACTAAGAGTTCAATGTTTGGCAAATCGGTAAACAGAGATTAAAGCGCTGAAAATAAGAGCGAGCTAAGTGGAGAATATAAATTAGATTATGAAGAAGGTTAATGAAAATTAAAGCCCACTGCAGTTAGAGAGGGGCATAAATGGAAGAAGAGCGGAAAAAAGAAAGCTTAGGTTCTCCAGATAGAGAGAAAATGGGCGAAAGAAAAGGCTTGTAGAGGCTAAAAGAGCTTTACAATAAGAGAGACGTCAATGGAGCAAATTAACTAGATTGTGAAGAAGCTTGAGCCTAATGCAGCTACGACCCTGAAGAAATGGAAGAAAAGAGATGACAAGTACACTTAAAGTCTCACGCAAAGAAGAAAGAAGATGATGGAAAGTTTTTCAATAATGTTTGAGAGAGAGTTTTAAATAACAACTTTGATGCTTGTCAAATACACTAACGCGTGAGCTTATTTGAGAAGACTTTGGAACAGACCCCGGCCAAACTATTAGGGAGATTGTGTGGGAGAGCGCTGAGCGATTTGCTCTACTTTGGTTCAAATGTGTGTGATGTTTCTCATTTACTCTAACATGAGTCAAAATGCCTGGGTATGCTTTAGAACAGCTCTAAATTCGGGAACTTTTGGAAAAATATATATGTATGTATAAACTATGATGAAGCAATAATACCGCTAACAGCTAGCTTTGTGGGTTATAGGCTTGACAGACGGCAGCGATAATCCCGATTACAATTAATTCGATTCAAATTTTACCCTGACAGGCGGCAAGTATTGCGCATTAACAAAACAGCTGAAGTAACCGCTCAAATAACCGTTGATAGCATTCTCAAACAAAAAGGCTCGTTTTTCTCAAACGTTAGAAACATTTTTCAGAAAATCTTAATTATCAAATTGAGAATTAAGATTTTCTCAAACGTTTGATATTTTTTGGCCTGATGTTTATTGGGAAATTTTTGAATTCGCCTATGCGCCTACCTTCCTAGAACTGCTTTGGATTCTTCTTTTTCTTCACTTTCATTCACAATAGCGATTTTTCGCCAGAGATTTCATTAGAAAATGCCCTACTCCGCTAAAATTTTGAGGACTAACGCATGCGATATTCCGGATTACCTCCAGTTAATGCTCAAGTTAGCTCCGAATTAGCTAGATATTTTGGATTATCACTGCTTTTATATTTTTCTTAAATTTGTTGAGAATTTTACACCTCATGAGCATATGCATTAGACATATACGCCGCCGATTGACGCCGCCGCCGCCGCGCCGATTACCTTCATAATCGGCCGCCGCCGGCATAATCCGTGAAATCGGCGTATCGGCGCGGCGGCGTGCGCTGGCGCGCCATACCCGTATGGAGCGAGATGTGTACATATTTTCCTAGTTTTGCTAACTGCTAAAGTTCTTCAAAATTAAAAAAAAGGAACCAATCGACGTGTTTTGACCTCAGGAACACGAAGCTGAATGCGGAAATGTTTTATTTTTTGCCGGTTAAAATTTATTAACAAAAACTTTGGCTGTTCCCTACTTTACTAGCCTCAGTCTTAAAGAATTTAAGATACTGGAAAATTTCAGTTCGTTGGCTTACATAATTTTTTCTCAGATACGGAACTTTTCTGGGATCTCTTCCATTTAGTCCTACTTATCGAGGTCTGTTGCTAATTGTTCTACTCAAAACTGCACCATTTCAACCCTCCTTGATATCATTAG
Organism: Urophora cardui; assembly: GCA_960531455.1. Taxonomy (NCBI): domain Eukaryota; kingdom Metazoa; phylum Arthropoda; class Insecta; order Diptera; family Tephritidae; genus Urophora; species Urophora cardui. Next base: position 19,514,507 of record OY482671.1, on the reverse strand, counting down.
ATGCCGAAAATGATCCCAAACATGCCTCCAGAATCGAAAACTCATAGTTTGAACGTAAGAAAGTTGCTGTTTTTGAGTAGCCCTCACAGTTGTCGAACCTCAGCCCTATAGGGAATATTAGGGAAGACGATGGGGGATCAAAAATGGAAAAATAAGCAAGAGTTATGGAAAAAAAAAATTAAAGAAGCTTGGTACTTAATACCAGTTGCAAATTGCGCTGATTTGGTCAACCCTATGCCACGAAGAAGTAAGGAAGTTATAAAAAATAAAGGAGCTTCAACTAAACATTAGTTTAAATCTAGCTGCAGCAGTAATATTGTAGTTTATTTGAAAAAAACAATCGAATTTAAAGTTTGTCCCTATTATTATTTCCAACTTAAATTATACATTTCATTATTTTTATTCATAAAAATTAAATTATTATACAAAAACCACCCCAGAGTCATTGAAGCATGTCCTCTCCGTGTAGGCATCAATATATGGTAATTATTATTTGGTCTTAAAATGAAATAAATGGAGAATTGCAAAATTTTGTCCCTATTATTTTTTCCAACACTGTATATACATATATTTATTTTAAAGTGCCTTATATATATATAAATACGTACATATGTAAATATATGTATGCATGTTTATTATCATACAAAATAAGCAAATGAATTTAAATTTACCCTTCAATATGGATTTGTGTATATTCTTTAATATTTATTTTCTTTATTTTATATTTTAGTTTATGTAACAATTGTTTTTTGCTGTTAATAAAAAAGTTTCAACAATTTAAGGTGGAAATTAGTTGTTGGGGTAAGTGGAATTTATTTATTCCATTCAGCCAGCGATATTAAGGTAACTAAATAAAATTAATATTTGAATAAGGATTGTGATTTGTAGATTTGGGGCAGGCGCGCCGGCGCGAAAAAGCACGCCGGCGCGAAAAAGCACGCCGGCGTCGCCGCCGCCGCCGAAATGTTTTTGGAATAGCGCCGCCGCCGCCGGAATCACTGTCGGCGTATATGTCTAATATGCATATATATTTAATCTTCAAATTAGGTAAGTATGTAAGTAAAACAGTATTAAAGATTTTCAAGTCAAATAAGACAAGAAAGAATCCATAGAATAAACAACTAACTTTATGTACATACAAAAAAAAAATATAAAAAAAAGTGCGCTGAAATTTTTTTTAGCGCATAAAACTAGAACTAGAACTTCAGCAGGCAGCAAAGCAACAACAAATATCTATGTATTACAAACAATGCGCGTGCTTTGATGCCAACGGCCAAACGGCCATCGATTGCTGCCGACTTGATGACTGCATGGCATGCTAAAAATCATAAATATGCGCACAAAATTGCAGCACAAGCGGCACATATAGCAAGTAAGCGCGGATCGTAGCGCGGAAAAGGGAGTAGGCAGTGGCGCGCTTGTTACTAAAATCAACAAACGGACAATCAAAGCGTGGCATCAACGCGCGCGCACACGCGCCAATCGTCTGTCCGTCAAACAAATTAGAACGCAAGAAATTAACATGCAAATCTAGAATTTGTAATTTATATTTCAGCGAAGCGCAATCAAAGTGAATTAGGTAGGTAATATACACAGAGAGAAAAAAGAAAAGAAAAAACAAAAAGAAAAAAATGAGAACGAGTTCAATAGCACGCGCCCAAGGCGTTAGCGCCGTTTGCTGGTGGTCAACTGGTTGATTACAATTAAAACTTTGTTGCGTTAATTGTTAGTTGCAAAATCACAAGGAGTAATGTTATTGTTGTAAAATGGAAATCTCAAGTCTTAATATTATGTACCTATATGGCACGCATCACGGAGTCATTGTTTGAGTTTAATCCCTGCAAGAACTGTGCAGGTCATTTGACCGGTCATATGACCGGCAGGCATGACCAAAAGTTTTGGGATATTTGCTATCACATTCTTAAGGGCGTCGGTAACTTTTGTGACCGTTTCATTCATCACGTTCGCGTATGTGTATTTTCAAATTCCATTCTATCCTTATCTATCTCATTGGTTTTGAACTTGGCTAGAACACATACGAGTGCAAATGTGTTGGTAATATTATATTTTTGTAATAGTGTTAGTAGTTTCGGTCACACAATTCTAGCAGGGATGATGGCATGTATGGGGAATAAATATGTACATATGTATGTAGGTATGTAGTTTCTTTTTCAGGGTCATTGATGGCAGAAAAGCAATTAGACGAGATAAATAATTATGCTTAATAACGGTTTATTGAAATAGAATAAAATTTAGAAGCTGTAGCCATCTCGAGCTCAATTGAAATTTAAAAGAAATTTAAATTTTTAGTTAAAAGACTAGAACTAGTTAAAAAACAAGAACTAGAACTACTCATAAAACTTAATTATTCAGATCGATAAATACTTCAAAATTTTTATTATTGACAAAATCAAATGTAAAGCAAATTTTCTCAAACTAACACAAATAATCTTAATGTTATTCTAATGAAAACCAGCACAATTTGCAGCACCACCTTTACGTCTATCAAACTATGTATCAAACGTGCATATGCCGCCTTATTGCACTTGTAGTTATCGAAAAGCTTTATATTTTTGCCCAGGGCCTCGCAGCGGCGTACAGCAAAGGAGCGAAGAGCTAAGGAGCTAAAGCTTTTACACGGAGCGCAGCTGGAGCTCAAATCTTTGGCCGGAGCGGAGCTGGAGCTAAAAATCACATATCTCAAGTAAGCGTTGAGCGTCTCTTTTCATCATTAAAAATTATCGTATCTGATTTAAGGCAGTCTTGTCGATTACAATAAGAGTCAATATGCTTCCGAAATGGCTCACAGGCCCGATTAATTTTCCAGAACTGGTACATAAGTAGATAAAGTTTTTTTTTTTTTATCGGAGCGAAAGCGGAGTTAGGAGCAAAAAATATGTAGTTTGGAGCTAAAAGCGGAGCCAGAGCAAAAAAAATTTTGGGAGCGGAGCAGGAGCGGAACAAACAAAAAAAATCCTTTGCGCGGGGGCTTTGCTGTTGTCTCAATGGTAGGGCTTCAGAGCGGAAACGGAGCTAACAACTAAGGAGCTAAAGCTTTTACACGGAGCGCAGCTGGAGCTGAAATCATTGGTAGGAGCGGACCTGTACAATTTTTACCGCTGAGCCGAGTGACACGGTCAATCTGTATATATTGATGCAATCCATGGATCGCTATCTACGAGTATATTATTCGTGTAACATAAAGTATGGATGTATCGCGATCTGGATCGCAAAATATCCAAAAATCTTGCAATTCAGGTTGCGATTCATTAATACCAGCGATCGTAACGGTTATGAGACATATACAAAAAATTAATTTTTAACAATTATAAAAAATAAAAGCCATCTTACTTGTTTTATTTTACGCTTATAAAATAAAAATGAGAACGAGAGCGGAGCAAGGAGTAGGAAAGATTTGGAGCTAGAAGCGGACCAGGAGCAAAAAAACGTTTGCTCCGAAGCCCTACTCAATGCTCTTTGACATCATAAATTGGTAGCACAATGCAGTTGACTTTCGCTTTATGAGCGCAAGTGATGGGCGAGTCCAAGATGTATAGAAAATCGAGAGAGTGGCCATCGTTGCAAACTCACAATCGAGTCAAAAGTTGACTCGCTGCTCGACTACATAATCGCGATGTTTTTGCTATTGTTCTGAGTCGGCGGGCCGGCTGTTGTTTTGATGATATTTTTTAGTTGATAAAAAATAGGTAAAAAAACTTTTTAAGTTAAACGGTTTTATGTTATACATACATTGCAATGTTTAAGATAAATGTACTAAAAACCAAAAAATAATAAAATAGATACAGTCGTGGGAATTATAAACATTTGCATAGACTAGACTAAAATAAAACCGTGGGGCACGTCAATTGTCTACAATCGTTGATTAAAATGTTTGTTTTGTAATGTTACACTATAATTAGGCAGTTGTTCAACCGACAACGATGGACGTGTGATAAGTAGGGCTAGAATGTGGAAAAAAGCTAGCAAGCTCGATTATAAGCGAGTTTTAGGGTTTCATAGTGGTGAGCGAGTAGTACTTTTATCATATGTTTTGTCGATTAAAGACAAACTACGAGCAGTGAAACGATTCCTCGTGTGAATGTCCAACGATAAACTAGTTGAAACATCTCTTTTATTAACATGGAGTGTATAACTATTGGAATTTCCATGAGCAAGAAAATAGTAAGTATTTTCCTCACCGTCTGCGGGCCAACTGCCTAACGACGAATTAAACGATTCTTCTATCGCACATTAAGTCGATAATTTGTAGACAATTGACGTGCCCCCCGGTTTTATTTTAGTCTAGTCTATGCAAATGTTTATAATTCCCACGACTGTATCTATTTTATTATTTTTTGGTTTTTAGTACATTTATCTTAAACATTGCAATGTATGTATAACATAAAACCGTTTAACTTAAAAAGTTTTTTTACCTATTTTTATTTTCTAGTTTTTAGTTTTTATTTCGCATTCTGTTTAATTCATTTAGTGCTTCATTATTGCAAGGTTTCTTGCCCGTTAGCTTATTGCAGTCCAACGCCTCTATAGCGACCCACGCGCCACCTATCGGAAGTTTTTTTTAGGAAAATATTTCCTTTCAAGGTAGTAATACATGTTCCGAATTTCAGCCAAATCGGACCATAAATGCGATTTTTGTAAATATAGCGACCCACGCGCCACCTAGCGGAATTTTCTTTTTAAGAAAATATTTCTTTTCAAGGTAGTAATACATGTTCCGAATTTCAGCCAAATCGGACCATAAATGCGATTTTTGTAAATATAGCGACCCACGCGCCACCTAGCGGAATTTTTTTTAAGAAAATATTTCTTTTCAAGGTAGTAATACATGTTCCGAATTTCAGCCAAATCGGACCATAAATGCGATTTTTGTAAATATAGCGACCCACGCGCCACCTAGCGGAATTTTTTTTTTAAAGAAAATATTTCTTTTCAAGGTAGTAATACATGTTCCGAATTTCAGCCAAATCGGACCATAAATGCGATTTTTGTAAATATAGCGACCCACGCGCCACCTAGCGGAATTTTTTTTTTAAGAAAATATTTCTTTTCAAGGTAGTAATACATGTTCCGAATTTCAGCCAAATAGGACCATAAATGCGATTTTTGTAAATATAGCGACCCACGCGCCACCTATCGGAATTTTTTTTTCATAATATTGCATTGTCATCGGGGTTATACATGCGTGCAAAATTTCAGATTAATCGGTTGACAGGAAGAGGGTGAAATTTGAATTACTAAATTTGACCCAAGAATAAAGAATAAATAATAAATAAAACAAACGGGGTGAGCTAAATAAAACCGTTTAAAAATAAACTGAAAGAGTGTTGTTGATGAAGAAAGTAGAATTTTTATTGGAAGTGAGGCAAATACATAAATGAACGTAATTGAAAAATATGCTATGCAAGGATGCTGCATTTTTGCAATCACAACTAAAGAGTCTCGTGCATAATAATAAAAATTATTTAAACATTAATAAATTAAACAAATTTTCTTAAGTGAGATGCTTGCGAAACAAATGAATTTTACGAGCAGCAGCAACGGCAATAGATTTGCATTTTCTGTATGTTTTTAAAGCAATTTTGACATTCAAGCGGCAACGGCAAATGTTATGGATTTTTGCGGCGAGTCCAAGATATTGTAGGGTTGCTTTGAAAACGAGAGGAAACGTTGGCGAGTCCGAGATGTTTTAGCGATTGTTTCGACTGACGGCCATTTACGATTTGACTCGAATACGAATGAAAACCATCGAGAGCATTCGAGATGTTTCAACAATCGTGAGAATCGAATAAAACAACTCGGGCTCGCCCATCACTAGTGAGCGCATTAAATTTTTCTACACATTATTTAAGTGCAATAAAAGTACGTTTGCTAATAAATTTAAATTTTTTCAAGCACTTGCAAGCGCATACTTTTTTTTTTGTCAACATAGTGCATATTTAGCTGTGAGCAGCATGCAATTGCATTTGTAAGAGGTAAAACTCACTTGCGTGACTTGCTTGCAAATCAGCAACGAATGACGTCATAAAAATACACAAAAAAAAATAGAAAAATACAGAAAAAAAGTAAAAAAAATACAGAAAAAAATAGAAATATACAGAAAAAAATTAGAAAAATAAAAATACAGAAAAAAGTGGAAAAAAATACAAAAAAAAAGTAAAAAAAAATACGCAAAAAAATACATAAATTAACAAGACTCGACAAAAAGCAATAAATCATGTAATTTTTTTTGTTTTTTTTTTTTTTTTTTTAGAAAAATACCAAGTAATTTTTCCATAGAAAAGCCATATAAAGTCTAGCTGAAGATATGACTATGTGCGCAGAAATTGCAGCAATTTTAAATAATAAGTTGTATTTAAAAACCATAAGTATATATTTTTACTATGTGAAAAAAATAAAACAAATTTTATGTGCAAAAAAATTATTTATGTACCTTCATTCAATGAATTATCATTAACGGAGCTGTCGAAGTGTATGCGTGGCAGAGTTTTCGATTTGTACTCACCTGCAAAGAGAATAAAAGTGGAAAATATAGTTAGAATAGTTTTAATTTGAAATAGTATATGGCATACATATGTATGTAAAATAAAATTAAGAAGAAGCATAAAATTTTAAATAAAATAGGCACAACTTTACATATTGTAATTATTCTAAGACTATAACTCAGAAGTGGAATATTCATATCATTGGATTTTTCTTACTGGCTATCAAATGTTCTATAAAAATATCGGCAAATAATTAATAACATTTGGTGCTTCAACACTATCCGCATCATTTATAGTGCTGAAGTTAAGACAGAGATCCATGGCAAATATTTCTCGGAGAAGACTTAACTTATTTAGAATTTTCGACCAACAGACAACTACATAAAAATATTAAAAACATGTTATGTTAATCCTGAATTAATGAAAGTATAGATGGGACACTTGATGGAAACGATTTTGAAGCTGATTTCAGATGTGGAATATGTTGCTGGAGTTTAATTTTTGAATAAAAAAAAACTCTATAAAAAGCAATGTATAGTATGATAAAGTAATAGGTAGACTATTTCTGCACTATAACCTTATCTAGCAGATGCCTTGAATTAAGCGCCAAAATGGTGGCAACAAATTCTAAACAGTCAGAACGAAAAAAGACACTGAAGATTTCGCATGTTAACCGGAACCGGTTTGCCCCCAAACTTGACAAAGAATGACCAGTCTCAGAATGGTTAGATTACCTATTTGTCCAACATAAAGAAAACATGGGCCTCACCGATTTGGGTTCAGTAAACTTTCGGAGTGGCATTCAGTGGTATTATTTTGAAACTTATTTCAGAAGTGGAATATGATGCAACCGGTGTTTTTCTGTTGGTTAACAAAATTTACGCTCACCAAGCCTAACAAAAACCTTAAATAACTTACGAAAATATGGAAAGAGATCTTCAAAAAGTTCAATCATTCCAACTCTATTTTAATATCGATCAATGCGCTGTGCCGACATTTAAGTAAGTGCTTTAGAACACAATCTTACAGTATTGGATACTATTCACACCTGCGACCAACTCGATTTAGCCGGGCTTTGATTTGCATGGGGATGTATGGAAGTATTCACATCACAACCAATTAGGCAGTCGAATGAAATATACTACAGCCCAGTCGGACTAAATCGATTTGGTCGCAAGTGTGAATAGGCTCTAAGGAATATCGAACCAAATCTATGAGTACCAGACAAGACCTAAGCCGCGCTCCACTAAGCTCCACAAGTTATGAAAATGACCGCTTTCATTAGCTAAAATCGAGCAAACGATCTCTCATGCAAAACATCCAGCTAAGTATATACTTCAAAACAAATCTATACCATCCATACTAAATTTACAACAATCATACTCATACAATATGATATCATGCTAATAGCGCCGAGCACTTAAATCAATTTAAATTCAGACGTCAAGGAAGATGAGTAACAAATGGAATGGAGACAAAGGAAAGTAATAATACGAGTAAGTACGTGCATATGTCTGTATGTATTTAGATTTCAAGCGAAATAAATTAAATTGACGATACCGGACAGAGTTTCCCAGCACATCAATTCTGAAGTTGCACGTACATACTTCAATATGTATGTATATTATGGAGTCGGACGGACAGTCACTGAGGGAGTCCGCGCAACCGTTGAGCGAAACGAAGAGTTGCTTGGAGTGCAATGGAACGGTCAATGGGGAAGTTCATAAACGGCCTGTGGGTTGCGTACGCCGCGTCGCTTGGGGACATTCAGACACATACACGCACACTCTCAGGGGGGAGCCATCAGCCATTAACCATTAGCCCTCATAATGGCTCAACAATTTTCTTTATGATGGCATGCGCAACTACTGCTACGTGCAGGCATACGCTGCGGCATTACTTTAGACTACCCGTCAGCCGCCAAGTCTCGAGCCCTAATCACTCATTGTTTGTTCACACGTATGTATGTATGTTTGTAAGACTTTTGGCGCGCTATTATGCATCGGGTGTTTATTATTATTAATATTCTAGTCATTCGTCGTTGACGCCTACGCCGCCCCAAAACTAATATGGAAATGTTTATGTGGGGACGCTCGCGCCCGGCTCGGAACTCAGTGAATTCCTACAATTTTATTATTCATATATGATAATCATGTGAGGTACCTACATATGTACATATATGAGCAATGAGGAATTTCTTGCGATTGCATATGGGCACATTTATTGTTTATTGCTTTGAGTTGTTGTTGTTGTTGGTTCATTAAAATTTGGGGAGGGGAGCAAAATTGTAGGTATTCAATTATTAAAAGTGTCGATAGTAAGTGGCTGAGCCATTTTTGGGCACGTAGTTCAATGACTTCCGCCACTTGCTTTGTTTCGTTTTTAGTTTATTTCTGTAGTACATTTTTTCTTCTATTTGCTTTGTTTCAAGTTCTAAATATATGTAGCGATTTGCCTGGCTTTGTTTCAAGCTTTACTTGTTTCGCTTTATTCCATTTCATTTCAGTTTATGTCGTTTCATTTAGTTTAATTTCATTTCACTTTATCTCATTTAATTTCATTCCATTTCATTCCATTTTATTTCATTTCATTCCATTTCATTTAATTTCATTCCATTTCATTTCATTTCATTTCATTTCATTCCATTGCATTTCACTTCATTTCATTCCAATTCTTTTCATTTAATTTCCTTTTATTTCATTTCATTTCATTCAATTCCATTCCATTTTATTTCATTTCATTTCATTTCATTTCATTCCATTGCATTTCATTTCATTTCATTCCAATTCATTTCATTTAATTTCACTTTATTTCATTTCGTTTCATTCCATTCCGCTCCATTCTATTTCATTCCATTCCAGTTTATTTAATTTCATTTCATTCCATTCCATTTTATTTCATTTCGTTTAATTTCATTCCATTTCATTTCATGTCATTCCATTTCATTTCATTTAATTTCACTGTATTTCATTTAATTTCATTCCATTCCATTTCATTCGATTTCATTTCATTTCATTCGATTTCATTTCATTTCATTCTATTTTATTTCATTCCATTGCATTTCATTTCATTCCATTCCATTTCATTCCATTTCATTTCATTCCATCTCATTTCATTTCCAGTCGTTCCTTTTTGAGCATTAATATTGGAGGCTCTCTTGTTTGAAAGAGACAAAAGAGTCGTGCAATCTATAAGTCTGTGGGATTAGCAGGCATCAATAGAGCTCAGGAACATTAAAAAGGTGGGACACTACAGTTTTCCGTCTTATCTTCTTTTTATTTCCACCAAAAGGAATAAGAATCATTCAAACCCTATGCTATGACTGCTCCACTCACTAACTACCTTTTCCATCTTTCATTTCAACACAAACTGCATCATGAGTCCTCAGTTGATCCCAATTAAGTAACATAATATGCCCCACGCTCAACAGACAGTTCCTACTGCGCTGTCGACTACTCCCTTCCGCTTAAAATAGAACCAATTTCGATATATTACAAGCCATCTTTTTGTCTTCAAGATAGCTCTTGAAACCATCCCCACTTATACAGTCTCTTCTCCACATTAGTTTCCGTCCGTCTGACTAACGCCCTCATAAGATATCGACCAAAATTATCATCAGCAGAAGATGAGGAATAAAGTCGTTGCGGATGTCTGGTGTTAAAAGGGCACATGTATGACCAGTATTGATTTCAGAACACCCGAAGAACCAGAGTTGACTTTTTTTCTAAGTTTATGCAGACAAGAGAAAGAACTTACGAAGCTCTTAGAAGACCCTTGATTGTTACAGCAATGCTGAGCTGCATTTAATATAAAGAAATCTTCAGCCAAAGCTCGGATACTGGGAATAACAAGTCGTGCTTTCTGTTAAGTCACATTTGCTTCATTCCAACTGCGTTCCACATTTCTACGTTATTCCTTCATTTAATTTTTCAAGCATTAAGCTGGGGTTATAGATAATTAACGTAGCATGGAACAAGTTGAGAAACGGGCCGCTTTATGCGCGCTCCGTAAAAATCTAAATTGATCTGACTTCAATGTTACGCTAAGTGTGCGTAATCAAATGTACTCAAACCCCATTGAACAGAAATTTTTAGTGAGTTTGTTCATGCTACGTTAAGTACCTATAACTCCAGCTTTACCCTGCACTCCATTGCCACGCATTTCTTCTTAAATCAATTTGACAACGTTTCACTCTTTTTCAATTCCATTTATTCCCTTTCCCTCGCTAGAGAGCACCGCTTCCATAAACGCTCGTTTGTTAAGCGAAAATGACCTCATTTTATACTATGCGTTTAAGTATCATTTACGTACATTTATAATTTTACATGCAATTAAATTCAATTGGATAAAAAATATGCGACAGCTTAGCGCAGAAAAAAAAAAATCGTAAAAAGTTGTATGTGAGTTATTAAAAAAGCTGACTACCTACTGACTGTTGACTGCTGACAGAGGTAAAAAATAAAGGAGGACAGCGAGCGCTAAATGCAGTTCGTCACATACTTATACATATTTTCTATGTACGTACGTATGTAAATATGATTGAAAGGAAATGCAAATAAAATGCAAAATACAACACATTAGTAAACGGATTAGCAGGGATAGACTATATACATTATATGCGTTTTTTTTTGATCTAACATACCCCTCCGGCCACAGAATATGAAAATAGGATGTAGGATAACTAAGCTGATTTTTATTTTTTTTTTTTACAAAGAGGGCTACTCCAAAAACAGCGATTTTTTTTTTAAATTCCATGATAGGTTTAGATTCATATATGAAAAAAAACTACATAATTAAAAATAAAAAAACAAGAGATATATATTCTCATTCTTTTTTACATAATATGTAAATAATAAATTTTAGAATTTTGTACTTGCAACAATAAAAAATATTGTTCAATATGAAAGTGATTTTGGAATATTTCATTTAAACCAAAGTAGCTTGGATAAAAAAGCTCGATTTCGATGAAATAAACTTTACTGAAAACTGCATTAATTTGCGCAGATTCCTGTATATTTTGATTAAAATGAAATTTAAGCTATCTTGAAAATGCCAGGGTCCAAACTTGAAAATCCGTGACTAGAAAAAATAAAATTCCACTTTAGGCGATCTTGGTACCTTCCCTATGGCTCGCACTAAAAAACTGAGTACACCATTCGATTAAGCTGTTAATTTTACATGAGAATATATCTCTTGTTTTTTTTATTTTTAATTCTGTAGTTTTTTTCATATATGAATCTAAACCTATCATGGAATTTTAAAAAAAAATCGCTGTTTTTGGAGTAGCCCACTCAGTTTTCTTTCTAAAAAAAATAAAAATCAGCTAAGTTATTCTACAACATCCTATTTTCATATTCTGTGGCCGTGGGGAAGATCTGAGAAACTTTGCCGAAAAAAAAACGCATCTAATATACATATGTAGATGTAAGTAGAAAATTGTCGGCGCTGCAGCGTACGCATGGATTGGGCGTATATGGAAATGCGGAAAGCGAAACTCATAAATATTTATAACCCCAGAGAAATTTTTAATATAATAGTGTCAACTGCAAATTATGTACTCTTTCATATGTAAATACTTATGTATATGAAACTCTAGTTAATGGCTTAAGCGGTGCTTGACTTTTTGGACTTCTGCAGCAGGAAAAGAACTCACTTAGGCTAACAAATTATTTTGATTGATGGAGAACGATAGTGGAATTAGTTTAAAATAGGATAGGAAAAACTTTTTTAGAATATCATGTGGAATAAATGGACATCCGTAAAAGGCTGAAGAATGACTTCGGGATATTTCGAAAAAGTCTCAGCTAAACTCGATTTGAGGTGCTTTCTTTCTGAGTCGTCCTGATTGTGTTTTCAGTTTAACATACAATTTAGTTCATCAGCTGGTATTTCAGCTGAAGTTTTCAACCGACTCACATTATACATATGGTCAATAGGGATACTTGAGGGCTAGCTAAGGTTGTTGTCCGCCCTAGTAGGTCCCCTCAAGGCGCGAGCCAGGAGGGAGGTGCGAGACGGCCTCAGTCATGGTTCGCGGTGCCTGGAGGAATGCATAATACACATTTATCTTGTCGTGAAGGAGGATAAACAGGATAAAGAATCACAAAGTTGTACAACATATCGAAAAGGCCCTTCACAACAGGTCGTGCGATAGGTGCCTTTCTTTATATTTCGGGTGCCTTTGGCAACGTCTCTGCTGCGGCGCTGTTGAAGGGGCTCGAATGGATCGGGATACCCGAAATCATTCAACGTTGGATCGAGCATCTTTGGAGTTGTCGGACGGTGACGGGTGGTTGGGATCTTTCGACGATGTCAAGGAGAGCACATAGCGGCACTCCAAAATGGGAGTAATCTCACCCCTGTTGTGGAATTTAGTGATCAACAAAATACTCTTCAGAAAATACACAAAATACTAAAACTTGTGAAGTCTTGCATTCCAAGTTTAGTGGTAACGCCTCCAATACGATGTTGGTAACACTAAGAACAATATGTGGTCTATGTGAAGGAATCGCTGTATCCTGGCCAACCTAAGCTAATGCTTCTCTAGGCTGGATAAAGAGCATAAGGAAATGGGTTTGGCGTTTAACGAGGACAAGACGAAATACCTCCTGTCATCACACAATGAAAAGGCGCGTCATGTCAGCGCGGAAATCCAACGAAGCATCACTCTTGCGCCAATTCGTGCTGCTTTGGACTAAGACCTCTGCCGATGAAAAAATATCAGCTCGTCATTCCAGTACTCATGTACGACCCAGCAGCAGCATAGGCAATGTCAAATCAGATAAGTTGAGATGACACTTGGATTATTCGAGAGAAAAATTCTTCGAAAGATTTATGAACCTTTGCATGTTAGCGAGGGCGATTTTCGGACGGAGATCTAATGATGAGCTGTACGAGCTTCACGGGGAGACATCGACATTGTTCAGCAAATAAAGATGCAGCAGCTGCGTTGCGCAGGTCATGCCGTGAAGATGGATGAATGTGCTCTGGCCCAGAAAGTATTTCTATCCACACCCGCTAAAGGCAGAAGAAAAGGGAAAAACCTCCAATGCTTTGGGAAGATCAAGTGAAAACTGACTCGTTGTCCTGCCTTGGTATTTCCAATTGGCGCCACGCAGCATGAAACCGAAACGACTGTCGCGCTTTAAAGAAGAAGTAGAAGAAGAAGAAGTAGAAGAAGAAGAAAAGAAGAAGAAGAAAAAGAAGAAGAAGAAAATGAAGAAGAGAAGGCGCATGAAAGTCCTGTAACCAGAGTTGTAACTGCAAGTCAGAACTTACTTAGGAGGTTATGAGTAGGTAACTGCGAATTGAAAGGCCGGAACCAAAGGTTATTCTTAATTCTTTTTAGAAATGCATGAAGGCTCTGAAATCAGAGTTTTAATTGCAAGCAGGCATTTACTTAGGGACCGCTGTGGTGCAGTGGGTAGAGTGCTCGCCTGTTATGCCAGAGGTCTCGGGTTCAAACTTCAGTCCGAGCAAACACCAAAAAAATTTTTCTAATTAGTAAAAATCCAATAATTGGGTTTTTTAAGAGCAGCGGTCACCTCTCGGCAGTGGGCGGCATACTCTCCGAGATTGTATTTCTGCCATGAAAAAGTTGCGCCCAAAAAATGCATTCGCCGTTCGGAGCCGGCATAAAACTGTAGGTTCATCCAATTAGTAAGAGAAACAAAAAGGAGCACACCTCGAATTGGCAGAGAAGCTCGGCCATAAAACTCGTCAGAGTTATAATAGCGCCATTGTATTATATTATTATATTTACTTAGTGATTTATGAGTCATAGATCGGAATCTTAGGAGAATGAAAAACTGTGAAGCTGAAAAATTAATTAGACTGGTTTTGTGTTCTCTATTGGAGCGAACTACGAGGCTCTTATGAGATCGTCGAGCAGAGGTACAGTGCAGGGAGTATGTACATAGTTTGATTCGACATCATGATCTCTCTCAGAATTTTCAGCACGTACCGAAAATCCGCAGTTTAACACATTTCTATGGAAATAATGCCATTCAACCACTAAATGTAAATCATTTCAACACAACCGAAAGCATATTGCGCCAAAAGATGCCACAAACAAAAAAAAAACTTCAAAGCCACACAAACTAATTTCGAAATGATACAAAAAAGTTAAAAAAAAAACATTCTACGATTAGACAGAACTACATACACTCAGAGAAAACCTGCATCGTAAAAATGACTATGAAAATATTCAGCTTTACTATTCGCTTTTTTACTATGAAAACACGGAAATATGACTATGAAACAACTTGATCTGAATATAAACGTATTATTTCAACCGTTCAAGTATGAAAGATATTCAACTTGAATATGAATAACTTTGAGTTGACTAGTAAATACTAATCCAACTGGACAAGTATTAACACCTGTCATTATAAAATTTTGTAATAGTCATCTTCATGTTGAAACATATTTATTTTAACTACTGTTGATGCTTCAACTTGAATATGGTTCATAGTAAACTTAAATATTTAGTACAGTAAAAGAAATTTATGCTGTGTAGATTTTCGTTCCTTCATTTGAATGCGGCTTTTCAAATTTCCGTAATTCTTAGATGGTTTATACATTGTTCGAGCTATATAGCATGATTGATCAACTCAAATATAACTCATTTTCCACAAGGGAAATGAGTTGGATTATTTAAAGCCATTTTTCATACCCCAGAGGTTGGCACTCTCGCCGAACCTTGGAGCTACAGCGCTCCCCCCACGTGAATACATAAAAGGGTTTAAAAAAACACATATGTATACATATGTATGTA